>JAIUZE010069975.1:267500-341576 GCA_022085475.1 Heliosperma pusillum | reverse complement strand
TATATATATATAATAGGGATCAAATGAGTCCACCCCAAAAGCTTGAGTCCATGAGTCCTCTTAGAGGCCCTTGGATCTTGGAGATGGATGGCTTAGATTAAAAGAGGAAAATTGTCATTAACAAGTGTTTAACCCCCTTCTCTCTCATCCATACTAATTAAACAACTAATACATCCATTCCCCTAACACAATCCACCCACAATTCATTCATCATACAAACTCCACCTTCTCTCTAAAAACACTCTCCTCCTTCTCTCTAAATTCAAACACACCCACCAAATCCAAAAAAAAAACCCTAGATCTAAACAAAAGCCCCTCAGCCGCCACCTCCACCACGCCACCCCCTCTCTTCTTCCTCACTGCCGGCCACCCCTCTCCTATCACCACAAAACCGGCACACCGCGGCCACCAACCACCACCTATAAGCCTTCCACCGTTCTCCTTCACCACCAACAACCACCATAAAGAAAAAAAACAACAACCACCACTCACGACATACCACCACCACTCATTGTCCCCACCAAAAAAATCAACCACCGCCGCTCTGCTCCTCTCCCACCGCCGCTATCCTCCTCCTCTGATGCCTTCCCGTCGCCATCCCGCCACCCTCCTCCTCTCTCACCGCCGTTCTCCCCTCTGCCTACTCTAATATGCGCCGCCTTTCTCCACCAACAACAACCACCACCGCTCTCCACCAACAACAACCTTCTTTTCTAAAGATCTCCTTTATTTTAACAAAAAAAAAAACTAGATCTACTTTTTAAAAAACCAGATATAATGGTGGTGGTGTTAGATGTGATGGTGGCTGGCCTGGTGTTGCGTCGACGTGGTGGTGGAGGTTAGAGGTGGTGGCGTCGTGGTGTTGTGTGGCCTGGGGTGGTGGAGGTCAGAGGAGTGGCGTCGGGGATGCGTGTTGTGTGGGGTGGTGGTGGAGGTCGATATAGTGGTGGGAGTTAGTCTCAGATCTGATGGGTGGTCAAGGATGGTGAAAGTGTTACATTCTTATAAAACTAAAGTTACACTCTAATAAAATCAAAGTTACACTTTAGTGTAATTAATTTTTTTTTCAAATTTAGTGTTACTAATTTTTTTTCCTCCACTGTTTTATCTACTTAAAATAGCTATTAATTTCAAAAATCAATAAACAAATTTTCTTGATCTACTTTTTTTCTTCTAATTAGCTGATTTTAATAATAACCGTATTATAAGTCGTTTTTTAAATGACAAAAATAGTTATGTTTGTTGTTATTGATTGTTATTATTGTTATTTACTTGGTGTTATTATTGACGGTGCCTGAAGTTACCCCATTGAAAGGACTATAGTTACACTCTCGATCTATTAAAGTTACAATCTTGATCTATTAAAGTTACACTCTCAATAAACTAAAGTTACACTATTAATAACTAATATTACAATTGTAAAACGGTAAATTACACTATAAATGAGTAAAATTTCACTCTTAATATAATAAAGTTACATTCTAAAAAACCTAGAGTTACACTTTAAATTAGTTAAAATTTCAAAATTCAAAAATAAGATGGCATAAAATAACATTATTTTATATTAAAGTTACACTTCTAAAAGGTTAAAATTACTACAAAAATATGAAAAATGTCGAGAACTTGTCTTAAAATCACTTTTTAGCATAAAATTACACTATTTTATTTTAAAGTTACACTCGTAAAAGATCAAAGTTACACTCTAAAAATACGTAAAATGTCGAGAACTTGTCTCAAAATCACTTTTTAGCATAAGGTTACACTTTTTTGAGTTAAAGTTACACTTGTAAAAGGCTAAAGTTACACTCTGAAAATACGTAAAAAGTCAAAATCTTGTCGTAAAATCAATTTTTAGTATAAGATTACACTTTTTTGAATTAAAGTTACAGTTGTAAAAGGCTAAAGTTACACTCTAAAAATACGTAAAATGTCGAAAACTTGTCTTAAAAATCATTTTTTAGTATAAAATTACACTATTTTGGAGTAAAGTTACACTTGTAAAAGAATAGAGTTACACTATAAAATTACGTAAAATGTCTAGAACTTGTCTCAAAATCACTTTTTAGTATAAGGTTACACTTTTTTGAATTAAAGTTACACTTGTAAAAGGCTAAAGTTACACTCTGAAAATACGTAAAAAGTAAAATTTTGTCGTAAAATCAATTTTTAGTATAAGGTCACACTTTTTTGGATTAAAGTTACACTTATAAAAGGCTAAAGTTACACTCTGAAAATACGTAAAATGTCAAAATCTTGTCGTAAAATCAATTTTTAGTATAAGGTTACACTTTTTTGGATTAAAGTTACACTCGTAAAAGATCAAAGTTACACTTGTGAAACTGCACACTAGTAAAAAAACAAAAGTTACCCTTGAAAAAAAAGTTAAACCCTAAAAATGCTAAAATGTCATCAACTTTAAGCTATAGAGAGAAAGAAGATTAATTAGTGTAATGGTTACTTTTTGCTTCTAATCTCAACCACCCACATTGAAAGATCTAAGGGCTCATAAGAGGACTTAGGGACTCAAAAGATATGATGAATTTATTTGAACCTTTCTCTCTCTCTCTCTCTCTCTCTCTCTCTCTATATATATATATATATATATATATATATATATATATATATATATATATATAGAGCCTGAATCCGGTGAGGCCGCTAATTATGGCGAGGCAGCCTGCCTCACCAAACTTTTCATTGGACTGATTTAGAAGACTCAAATGGTATTGTTAAATGGGCTGACAATTAGAAGTCATTCTTAATTGGCCCAAACACTTTCTATATCAAACATAAACGCCAAAATCCAAATTCAGAATTTTTTTCTCTCTCTGCTTTCCTTTCTCTCTCTGCTTCTTCGTAAAAATTGTAGTGACATAGATTGCTGCGATTTCAATCAATTTCTTGAAATCAATTGCTGCGATTCTACAAAATTGGGCGCCGATATTCATCAAAACAACAAATAACAAACCGAGTTTAGCAAATTCAGAAGAAAATTTCAATTAGTTTGCAGGTAATTTCATAATTTTATCATAATTGAGCATATTCAAAAATTCCGTTGATTAATTTATGATATAAGTCTCAATTTTCATCAAAACTGAACTTTTTTATCAACCTCGTGATTTCCTATTAATTACAACGTTTTTTTTTTACGTTTTGCGGCTCTGATTGTTATGGAGATTGTAGATATTAAAATACTTGATGGTAATAGTTCTATTGAAACAGGTATGTCGCGATTTTGCTGCTTTGATTTCGATTTTGTGAATCTAAGACTTGGTTGATTGAATCTTAAAAATGAAATTGTAATATTCTAGGTCTTTGTTAATGTGAAATAGAGACTTGATGTTGGTGTTTATGGTTGTTGTGTAATAAAGACTTGATTTTGTGATTATTATAATAGTCGCTCCGTCACGGTGAAAAGTTAGTTATATAATGCATTGCATATATGTTTGTTTCTTTGTGAATCTAGAACCTGTTTTTGTGAAACTTAGACATGATTTTGCGAAACTTATAATCATCGTTCCGTCATGAGAATTTAATTATATGATGCATATATAGTTGTTTTGTTGTGAATCTAGGACATGATTTTGTGAAACTTAGACATGATTTTGTGAAACTCGTAACATTCCCTCTGTTAGCAGTAATATGTTTTTTTGTTTTTTATGTTTGATTTTTTGTTAACCCGTGACATGATTCTTGAATATTTATTACCATCGTTGAGAATCCTTGCCAATATTTTTCCACATGAGTATTTAATTAAAGGTTTGTTTCTTTACACAGGAAGATACATCAGAAGAGGAAGAAGAGGAAGAAGCGGAATAGAGAGTTAAGAAGCGAAATAGAAAGCCATGTATTCCCAGGATGATGAGGATTGAATAAAAACAAGCTTTAACTAGTTTTCTTTTATGTTTGATTTATTTTGGTTTTCAACTCAAGTATTTGGGAATATGTTTTTGGTTAGCATTTGATGATTTTGTAGTATATGATGATTTTGTGAATCCTAGACCATATTTTGTGAAATATAGACATCAACTTGTGAAATCGTTTTATTGAAAGTTTATTATTTCAGATTTTGTGAATCCTAGACGTGATTGTGTGAAACCTAAGTTTGATTTTATGAAACGTGTGTGATTTTGTGAAACAGAGACATCAGTGAGTGAAATCGCTTTAATTTAAAGGTTACTATTTTATATTTTGTGAATAAAATATGTAATTGTGTTATGATTCCTTTTACGTGTGAAATTTCTTACACATAAATTTCCAGATTCACAACATGAAAGTCAAAGATTCAGAAACGTTAGCTATAGGATTCACAAACAATTGCCATACTTTGACAAAATAAATTTCTATTTGCACAAGAGTTTCACAAATTGAGATCCTAGTTTCACAAATGACTGCCCTACTATAACAATCAAGGATTACCCGTAGGATTCATCACATAGATTAGCTGTAGAATTCACAAACTAAAAGGCCAAGTTTTACAAAGTCAAATCCTATTTTTAAAAACTAAGTTTATAGATTCATAATTCAAAAGTGTGAGATTCACAAACTGAGGTCCTAGATTCACAAAAGTGCAGGTTGATCTGCTTGTCTACTAAATAATTACCTACTTTTGTGAATCGTTTCTCTTATACAAAATGTTGCCGAATAATACTTATACACACTGTTGGAAACACATGTCTACTAAATTATGGATTTACAACTAAGGATTAACACAATCTGAATTGTCTTAATCCCTTGATCCCTTGATCCCACAGTCTTGATCCCTTGATCGCACCGTCTTGATCCCTTGATCCCACCAGTACAACACAAAACTTTAGGCAAAAACCTATACCAACAAAAACAATCAACGATATACAATTAGTTAAAAAGATATACCAAAGTTACATATAAAATTAAAGGAAATGACATCAATTTTAAGACGAGGATTTTTTCAAAATATATATGTTTATGGTGAACAAAAAAAAAACAAGTTCAATTACTATTTTCATATGAGTTTCACAAACTAAGATCCTAGATTCACAATATAAAATGCCAAGATTCACAAACCTTAGCTATAGGATTCACGAACCTTAGTTGGAGGATTCACGAACCTTAGTTGTAGGATTCACAAACCTTAGCTGTAGGATTCACAAACTGATGCCCTACTTTAACAAAGAAAATTCCTCTTTTTCAAGTAGTTTAACAAACTTGGGTCGAAGATTCACAACACAAAAAGCCAAGGTTCACAAACCTTAGTTGTAGGATTCACAAATTGATGTCCTACTTTAACAAAGAAAATTCCTCTTTTTCAAGTAGTTTCACAAACTTGGGTCGAAGATTCACAACACAAAAAGCCAAGGTTCACAAACCTAAGCTGTAGGATTTACAAACAGATGCTCTACTTGAACAAAGAAAATTCATATTTTCAAGGAATTTTTATAAACTTGAGTCCTAGATTCACAACACAACAAGCCAAGTGGACTTAATCAATGGAACCCTAAACCCTAAACCCTTTTCCTTATTCATGGAACGGGGGCGAAAACCAAAACTAAGCCCTAAAAAGGAAGGGTTAACCCCTACCGAGGGGAAATGGGATGATAAGAGGGGGACGTGTATCCTAAATTTAGAATGGGAAATATTTTAGAGATCATAAGAAGGGTGCGGGTATCCTAAATTAAGAAGTGGACTTCATCAATGTTTTTTAGATTAGAAAAAGGTAAAAAAGAAAGAGAAAAAGGCAATTTTCACATTCAACAAGATAACATAAGTAGGCAGAGGTCAGATATATGCCAATTCACAAGCAAATAGAGTGTTATTTGTTCATCTAAAAAGAAATTCATTCACAGCCAAGATAGTTTTGTAGGAGTATAGTTTACTTCTGTTATTGTAGCAATAGCTTTGTTTTGCACAAAATTAAGTGATCGTTACTGATTGTGATTGTGTTAATGAAACTATACATCATATGTTTGTGGGTAGCTGATTAAGACGACACGATAAAGTTGCAGGAAAATTGTTAAAAGCCGTTCAAAGTACTCTGCTAACCTGAACTATTTCAATTTACTATCGTTAGTGAATGTAGACTGCATCAATTAGGCTGCTTTTTCCTTATGCAATAATCCCTCAGACATTGACCCATTAGTTCAACAAAACCATAAGGTGTGACCTCACACGACAAACTGATTCACAAACAATATGGGTAAGATTCACAAAATACATCCTTACTTTCATAAAGACAATGCCTATATTCACAGCAGTTTCACAAAGTAAGATGCTCGACTCACACCACAAAGTCCAAGATTCACAAACCTTAGGCGCACGATTCACAAAATAAAGGCATACTTTCACAAAGTCAATACCAAAATTCACAGCAGTTTCACAAAGTAAGGTGCTCGACTCACACCACAAAGTCCAAGATTCACAAAATAAATGCCTACTTTCACAAAGTCAATTCCTGTGTTCACAGCAGTTTCACAAACTAAGGTCTTAGACTCACACCACAAAGTCCAAGATTCACAAACCTTAGGCGTAGGATTCACAAAATTAAGGCAGAAATTACACCACGGCTAAGACAATGTGACGAGTGTGAAAAAATCAAGTATAAGAGATATACACAGTAAAACTGGCGGACCGAATCAAACGGATAAGCGGGAAAATGATCGGAAAATATAAAATCAATCAAAATATGTACTAGAAGTTTGAATGATACAAAATCAATCTCTATAAAAATCAATCAAATAGAAAATATACAAATTATAGCTTCAAAAATAGTAAAACATCGATAATCAAGTAAAATTTTAGTGCAAATTCAATTGTCAGTGAGAATTTATGGAGAGAATATATTAACTCCAAAAATAAGTAGATTAACCTTAAAATACATAAACTAATATCATTAACAAAAGTAGATCATGATATAATGAGCAAAAATCACATAAAATTCTAATTTCAAGTGTAATATGAACAATTACTTATGAAAATAAAAAACTAATTTCGAAAAAAAAAAGACGTTCGATAATATGCAAGTACACGGTATAATATCTGAAAATGCACAAACCGCAAGTAGATTGAAGAAATCGTAAGTTCAATCTCACGAATATGACGAGATAGAAGGAACAAACGATAAAGAAGAACAGTGATATTCAAAAATTGAAAAGCATAGGACAAATAAATCAAGAAAAATAATAATCACATCAAAAACCACAAATTAATGCGATTAGCTGAGAAAATACCTTCAAAATTGATCGGAAATCACAATGATAACAGTGTAGAATTAAGAAATGGACGATGCGCGATAATATTGTGCGAAAATAATGATGAACGGACGAAATAACAATGATCGAAAGAAAGTTGTAGATAATTAAGAGAAAAGATGCAAACTTGCAGTGGAGAGAGAAAGAAGCTAGGTGAAAGAAAAGTCTCTTTTCTTATTTTTTGAGGTGGGGAATTTGCCAATTTGGTATTTGACGTGGCTAAATCTTGTGTGTCAATTCTAATTATTTTGGATGGTGGGGATAGGTACAGTCGCCTTACCCTAAGAAGGGTGCCTCACATGATTCAATTCCTATATATATATATATATATAGAATTAGGTTCTTGTGAGTTTAGTGTCTTATGGTGAGTTGGTACTACTAAAATCTGGACCATAGGATTAAACCCAAATCAACGACACATATTTAATATCTGACTTTATAAATGACATCCTTCCCCCTCCTCCTAATAAAATCAAACATAATCATCTGACTTTATAAATGACATCCTTCCCCCTCCTCGTAATCAAATCAAACATAATCATAATCAAAACATCATCATCTTTTTTCCGATTCTTTTAATCGGTCAAGATCGGAACAGCTACTCAGACAACGTTAAAAAAAATCAAAATCGATTATTTCTCAAATTCTTTCGATTCAACAAAACAAGACGGCGATCAATGAATGAAGATGAAGCAGAGCGATTAAATCGATCTAACTAAACATGACTAATGTGTTTAATGTCTAATTAGCGTTATTAATTCATTTATTATTGTTCAAATATGGCGATTACGAAGCAACAGACGATTTAAGGTGGCTTCGTGACGAAGAACGACGATGGCTTCGTAAAGAATATCACTGGAGTTTTGAACGGAATTAGCTTTGTGCTAAGAAAGATAAGGTTTTGATGTTGATGTTTGCTTTGTACTGAAATGCTTGGTCATCATCTTTCCAGTAGATGATGAATGGAATGCCTTGTGGACTATAACCATGAACTGAGAGCTTTTGTTCCATTATTTATATGATGAATAATCACGGAGATCACGGTGTTGGAGGAGCGCTGAGGGTGATGCGGAATTTAAGCAGAGAGCACATGTGTGGTTCCGGTGATGCGTATAGATGAATGGGGCTGGTCACGAAGGAGAGGCGAGATGCTATTGCGCGATGCTCGAATGGTGATGGTGATGCTTGGAGGCCGTAGTGGTGGAATTATTTTTGATGGTGAATGATGAGTGATGATAATATTTGCAAATATCTTAATGGAAATTATTTAAGATATCTTAATGAATTATCCAATGGTTGAGATTTCTTATCCAATGGTGGAATTATTTAAGACACTAGACTCACTAGACTCACAAGACACCTTAAGACACTAGGATGATGAGGGAAGATAAGATTGGATGCTATTAATGGAAATTTGTTGGAAAATTAAGGAGTTAGGCAAATGTTTCATAAATGTTTCAAACACGTTACTGATACAGTAGTAAAAAATTGGTGTTATGTACTTGTGCCACTCAAAAAGTGGTTTCAGTTTATTTTATTGTATAAGTGACTAAGGTGACTTTAATAACAAATATCTCATCCATCCCTATCAATTGTTGTCCTTTAATTTTGGTACAAAGATTAAGAAAAGAGTGGGAGACCACTTGTGATTCCACTTAGTGGATGACAAGTGAACAATAGTAACACAAGAATAACACCGGAGTAACCGCACATTAACACAAGAATAACACGGGAGTAGCACAATAATACCAGAGTAACAACATAGTAATGCAAGAATAACACCGCAGTAACACAAGAATAACACCGGAGTAACAACACATTAACACAACAATAACACCAGAGTAACAACACAGTAACACAAGAATAATACCGGAGTAACAACACAGTAACACAACAATAACACCAGAGTAACAACACAGTAACACAAGAATAATACCGGAGTAACAACACAGTAACACAACAATAACACCAGAGTAACAACACAGTAACACAAGAATAACACCGGAGTAACAACACAGTAACACAAGAATAACACCGGAGTAACAACACAATAACACATGAATAACACCGGAGTAACAGCACAGTAACACAAGAATAACACCGGAATAATATAAAAGTAACACTGAAATAACACGTGGTAACAAAAAAAAAAAATTAATGTAAGAGTAACACTTGAATAGTACAAATAACAAAATAAAGTTAAAAAAATAACATAAGAGTAACACTAAAATAACACGCGGCAACCAAATGAATTATGAGAACATAAGAGTAACACTACAATAACACTTTGGTAGTACCAACTCACCATAAGAACTCAACTCACGAGATCCCGCCTCTATATATATATATATATATATATATATATATATATAATATATATAATATATATATATATATATATATATATATAGATTTAGGATCCGGTGGAAACGACCACTCGGTGCAAAAAGTGGAAACGAACACTCATTAGGCATTCATTTAATATCCACTCCCTGTCATTTGCAAACTTATCACTCAACAAATCCCAAGTAATTAACTCACCCAATTTATCAACACACTGAACTTTCCCCCATCAAACACCACCAGTCCCAAATACCTTGCGATCGCCGTCGACGACCTCTCACAACCAAACACCAACATTTCCGAGCACCTATCAACGTTGACCACTACCATATATCAGCCATGGTGTTACCCGTTCGCCGCTTCTTCGATGACGGTGTCAAACCACGACCTACTTTAAGAGAACTCCGTCAATGAATACGGTCCTCTCATTTAAAGATCGGCATCATCGGAACTCAAGTCATCACTCATATTGTTATTATTACATCTATTTCGGTGTATCTACACTAATCCTTGATGCATCTAGGCGATATTATAATGTATCTAAGCATAGATACACCTAATTGACTACTAGATACATTAATATTAGTTTGAGATACATCAAAATAGAAATCAGATACACTAGTTTTATTTAGCACACTTTGATTTTGTTGAGAATTTTAAAGAAGAGGAAGAATGTTAGAGGGAGATCAGTAGAATAAAACTAGTAAAAGAGATGATGATTGGCAAAAAATTATTAATATATTATTATTATTATTATTATTAATATTATTATTATTGGTGTTGTTATTGAAATGCAGGGGAGTTTGTTGTAGTTGTTGGTGATAGTATTCTATGGGAACGTCGACGCCGGAGATCCTTCTAGTTAGACGACGACCGTGGAAAGAAGGAGAAGGGCGGAGAAACAAATTGACGCCAGAGATTCGGTGACATTGACTAAGGTGGTCGGCGATGTCACCGACGTTCCTATGGTGGTCGGCAATGTTTCCGATGTCGCATATGATGGCCGGATCTTAACTCGTCGGTGACAAGAAGGCATTGGGGTGGTGGGAGATTTCTAGGGGGATAGGAATAACGGGATTTTGGGTTATTGTGAGGTCAATGATGCTGTTGATTTCTTTTAATTCATTGACTAGTGAACGTTTCCACTTTTTTCACCGAGTGATCGTTTGCACCGGATCTTGACTCTATATATATATATATATATATATATATATATATAGTGTATTATTCACTCTCTCACAACTTGAGTGACATTAGTAAAATCATGAATGCAGATAACCTTTTTCATTCTAGTTTTACTCGTAATATAGTTTACGTAAATAAGCTACTTTTCAAGCTTTTTTCACAAAAGTAAGTTAACGAGGAGGTGGATGGAGGCTCTTCCGCCTTATTTTGTTAATGCAGCTTCAAATGATTTATTGGATATGAACTAAGCCGCGTTGACTTTATCTTTTAAAAAAAGTACTTAGTAAGGAGAATGTTACGTTTTTACGAGGAACGTGTAATTTTACTCAAAAAGGTTGTATACTCCTCAGGGAGGAAAGTGACGGGGTCCATATTACGATGGTAGCTCCAATGTCTGACTGCTCAACATGAGTCCTATCATCAAACTTGGATTTTCATTCGTATACTTATGCCGCAAAAATGCCATTATAAATGTGGAGTATTTTGACCGTTTGAAAAAAGGATTAAGATAAGACAGTCTTAAGAGAGACTTAATAATATAGAGGTGGAGACTGAAAAGTCTGGAATGATTCCGATTCCTCCATTTAAACCCAGATGAAATCCTACCCATCGATAATAAAAAGAGAAAAATGGAGAGACTCTTGACACCATGAATTGAGCACAATTTATTCAACACAAAATGCATATAGTCTCACATAGTCTTCTTTTATACATAGTAAATGAAAATGGTTCTCAATATGTCTGATAGCCAAAGCAAAATAGAAACAAATACGGAGTAACATATAAAGCGCATTAGAAAACACAAGCATTGATCCGACTGCATATATATTTTATAACTACAACCAAAATCAGGACATCTTACGAAATGTGTTCTTTAATAGTACTGCCTTCAGGTATCCATGAACTCGCTGTAGATGTGTCGCTGTGCCTACGGTGAGGCAGCTCTATAGATGATGATGATGATGCAGAATTACGGTTACATGTAGATTTGCTGTGACGAAACCAACCGTTGCAACACTTAAAGGAAATTTTATTGTGACAGTGCTTAGCTCCAAATGCTGATGCTATAGCTGAAACTATGGAACCGATAGCGATTAAAACAGCTTTGATTGACGACTTTGATTTGGATGTAGATTCGGAGCCAGACTCAGATCCACCTATAAAGGAAAAAACATATATCATTCTATAAACAAAATTACAAAAATAGTGTTAAATAAGGAGAATTTGTTAATGAGGAACATGTAATTTACCCGAAAAGGTTGTATACTCGTCAGGGAGGAAAGTGACGGGTCCATAATACGATGGTATCTCGAATATCTGACTACTAAACATAAATCCTATCATCAAAATGGCTTTTCTACTAAATCGAAGTTGGTCAAGTGGGAATATTTGTAAGGTTATCTGAAGGTTGTTTGAGGTATCTCTGTATATATTACTGAGAGAGACTGAATCAACTGGAATTTTATTAGAGGAAAAGTCGGACAATAACGCCTGCTCCAGAGCTGCTGCATAGTTTTTGAAGTTTTCCAAGTTGGAAAATTGAGGGGCGACGAATGTAAGAGTACCACTATAAGGAAATGAGCAGTGACAACTGGGGCTAGAAGTTTTGTCTGAAGTACACGGAACTCCTTCACAGTTTCGAGGTGTGGAGTATGATGGATTCGGTTCAGGAAGGACGCATGAATGACTTTGTTCAGTGAGAATGGTCCCACAAACTGAATTTCCCACAAGTCTGCAATGATTTACACAGTTGAAAAAACCAGGTATGAGAATTCAATGTATTTCCTGAAAGTGTCTGCTGTGGTTTAAAGCACATCAGACAGGGAATATGGGGAAAGGGCTATACTTACATTAGCTGGAGAATGTTATCGAGTGGTCGCTGAATGTAATCAGAGATCCTGTTGTTCTGTAAATCAACAAATTCAAGCTGTGCGCTGCGTGCAGCACCAATGTCCAATTTTCCACTAAGTTTGTTGTTCTTCAATACCCTTTGTTCAAATAGACAAAAGTCAGACGTTACGGAAAAAAAAAATTATATATCTGTCAGAGACTATCATCAAATTGAATTCATGAATAACGGTGGCTGTAATTGTAATAACACTGCTGTGCTCTAAGTTAGTAAAGCAAAACACAAACTGAAACTCACACTTTCTGCAACCGAGGAAGGTTGAAAATTGCAGTCGGGATTATGCCTTGAATTTGCGATTGTTCCAGCATTCTTTCCAAAATAAACCATGTGTTAGAGAGCAGCATCTTGAGAATACAAGTACTATATGACAAACACTACCCCGGAAACTAAAAACGTCATCTATATATTCTGTATATATGAAGAATCGTATGTGAAGCATTGTATTAAGATAGAATAATACAGAGTTGTCAAGGCAGGCAAAGCAGTGATCCATTTTGGCACATTTGACACTTCAAAGCTATTGTTGCTCATGTCCCTACAACAAAAATATTAGATTCTGAACCAACTATATATAAAACCTGAATTTAATTGTATATTAAAAGTGTAGTACTCACAAATAGCTGAGACGATTCATGCCAGTAAGATCCGGGATCGGACCACCTAGTTTATTGTTAGAGAAAAGCCTAATTATGAAACAAAACAAAACAAAACTGTCATTCATAAAATCCTAGGAATCTACTAAAGAGGGTACGAGATGACTTGAGTTGATCACTTACATTGTTTTTAAGTTGATGAGAATGTTGATGTTTGAAGGCACAGACCCAATAAAAGCATTCCCATCGAATCGTCTAATGATTAATGGTGTTAGATACTGTAGTGATTACTTTGTAACATATAGTTAAGTCGTCTGTAGTTAGTATGTAGTGCACTTACATCGTCTCCAATGTTCTCACCAGGCTCAGCGTTGTTGGGATAGTGCCGCTAAACTGATTGTCTTCCAAGAGTCTATAAATCCAAACAAACATGTTCAATTAGATTCAATGACGTACGTAGTTCAACTGTATATCATTCTGTATGTAAATCATATAAAAATTGTACATTTGTACTTACAAATGAAGCAAATGCATATTTTCGTTGAATAGCTGTGGCGGAATTTCACCAGAGAGTTGATTTCTACCAAAGTTGCTAGAAATTAAATGGCCAATGCAAAGAAAAAAAAAACGTTAAAAACCCAAGAAGAAAGTGATTCATGTAATACATAACTAGCCATGATTCCAAGAAAAGTCGAGATTATCAAGCATACAAGAGCTTAGCATTAACTAGCCTATCCAGACCAGAGTTTATTCCGTCTGAGATGGGTATATTTCCAGTGAGCTTGTTCGAAGCTAAGTCCAACGAATACAGCTTGGAAAGGTTGCCTAAAGTTTGCGGTATTATCCCACTAAAGGCATTAGCACTTAGTGACCTGCAAGGGTGCACACCGAAAAGGACTGAATTTCTTATATCTGATGATCCTATATTTACATTCTTAATGCAAATGATCCTGAACAAACACTCTTATTGCAAACAGTCCTAAATCAAAATTCTTACAGGAAACGGAGCTCTGATAGAGATCCAATAGAGTCGGGAATATCTCCATTGAAATTGCACCCAGTAAGGATCCTGTAATACAAGATAATGGTACAGCATAACGCAAGTTTGTCATGAAAAATAACGAGCCTCCAACGCTCCATGATTATTGTCCTCAACTTACAATGTGGTGAGGCTAGCTAAGTTTCCGATGGCTGGAGGAAGACGCCCTGACAACTCCTTGTTGTATGAGAGGTCCCTGCGCGGTATAGTAGAGTAACAATAAGTTCTAAAAAATGAAAATAAAGACCACAATAAGAATTATACAAGTATGCAATGAGCACGCCATTTGCACAGTAGACTGGAGTAACAATAATGATTGAGGAAACATACAGTATTTCTAGTTCCGATAGTCCATTAATGTTATCTGGCAATAAACCAATCAACCCCATACCAGATAGCATTCTGAAGACATATATAACAGAAACATCATTATCAGGAAAACACATAAACATTGTTTCAGGACGACAGTACATAGTACTAACGCCGTATATTTTTACATAGAAATGACGCGCGAATCTCTGCACGTGAGGCCCTCCCACTGATCGCCACAAGAATCATTTCCGTAATTCCAAGACGGTGGAACATTCGTCCACGTTCGCTTCAAAGACATTAACGCATTAACTACAAAACACAACCAAGATTCAACCTTCAGACTTCAGAATAACTAGAAATACGTCAAAACAAGTACAATTGTATGTAAGATAAAACTGACCATCCTGAATATCCGTCTCTGATCGTATGATTGTGACCGGAATACATACAAGAAGAAACAAAACTGTAACAATTAGACACATCCTTTCAAAATCCTAAGCAACCTGCACAAAAACAAGACAAAAACGACATTCATTCGTTCTGTAAAGAGGACAAAGGACTCATTTGCACTAACAAACCTACTGTCAAAATGAAAGCCTATCCTAAATGCAAACAAAGAACTAAACCTAATAGCTAGCACCAGACTAGGACTAAGACAAGTGAGGAGCATAGAGTAAACTAAAGTCTACTATAGTCTTCTAGGATCACTCTAATATCCAGTTAAGTGTTTTGGTCAATACTCTTACTTGAATGTAATACTCTATATAGAGCATCACTGTAATTCTCTTTCAAGATGAATGAAATCATATACACAAAAACTTCATCAAAACTAATTACAGTCTTCTACTTTCTGAATTGCATTATGAGTTGCTAGAATCAACATGGTATCAGAGCCCTTCAGAAATGAGGAGACTGATAACCACCAATGAACTAAGCATTCAATTACTCTCAACCAACCGAGTTGTTTTTCTTGCCTATTTATAGAGCAGAAGTTTGCTCACATAAACACACAACATTCCTTTCTTTCCTCTTCAAATCTACATCTCTGAATCACAAAATGGATAATCCTTTCGGCCCTGAAAATTCTGAAAGTTCCACCAACACCAACATATCCCTAACACCAACATACATGGATCCAAGTGACCCTCTCTATCTTCATCCAGCAGAAAGTGCTCACCCCATAGTGGTGGACACAAAATTGTCAGGCATTGACAACTACCTGGAATGGAAGAGACAGATGGAAATCGCCATCTACTCTAAGAGGAAAATAGGTTTCCTAACTGGTGTGGTTAAGAAACCTGTCAATGACCCTCTGAGAGAAGATGCTTGGAACACCTGCAACAGTCTCCTAATTTCCTGGATCTTACATAATGTTGAAAAACCAATCAAAAAGTCTGTTTTATACATTAAAACAGCAAGAGAAATATGGGACTACCTGCAAAAGCAGTTTGCTGTGAGCAATGGTGCCAGAAAGTTCAGGCTTAACAAGGAGTTAGAAGAACTTACACAAGGTGACAAGGATATCTGCGAATACTTCACTGAGCTCAGAATTCTGTGGCAGAATCTTGAGCAGCTGACAGACTGGCCACCAGTTAGCCAAGTCACCTTTGAAGTCAATGCTTGGCTAGATGCTCAACTGAGGGAACAGGAAGAAAGAAAACTCCTCCAATTCCTGAACGGGCTTCATCCATCATACTCTACCATGAGAACCAATGTACTCATGATGTCCCCACTGCCCACTGTGGAGGAAGCTGCAGCTCTATTCCAACACGAGGAAGCCCAGAGGAGGAACTACAAGTCTGTTGACAGGATGGACATTGACAGTACTGCCTTCTATGTCAGAAATACTGGTTCTGGACAGAAAGAGACTGATGTCTCTCTTTCCTCATGTAATGTGTGCACCAGGAAGGGTCACACAAGGGAGAAGTGCTGGAAAGTAATTGGATACCCACCTGATCACCCTGTGTCAAAAAGGTTTCTAGAAAAATCACAAGACTACAAGCTCAAAGGGATTAATCCAGGGTCAGGCTCAAAGGGATTAAGGTATAAAGGAAGATCAATCTCAACCTTCAAACATGGCAAGATGGCTGCTAATGCTATGATAGGTGAAGGTCAAACAGATATTGGAGGTCAGACAGATATTGGAGGTGCCATCACTCTAACTACTCAACAATTTGAGCAACTAATGAGTAATCAGAGAGGCAAAGCTGTGAGAAACTATCCTGAAACAGAGGATGAGCTTGAGGCAAACTTTGCAGGTATGGCCTATCTAAACTGTAACTATGCCTCAAACACTCCCAAAGAATGGATAATAGACTCAGGAGCTTCAAATCATATGGTATTTGACCTAACCTACTTGGAAAACATAAGGGAATTGGAAAAGAAACATAAAATAAATTTGCCAAATGGTGGAACTGCAGTTGTCTCACATATAGGAAATTATACATTTGACAGTGACATGATCTTAAAAAATGTTCTGTTTGTCCCTGATTTTAAACACAATCTGCTATCTGTTCAAAAACTAACACAATATGAGCATTGCTTTGTGACCTTTTATGCTAAGGTGTGTGTGATACATGACTCTCTTACCAGGAAGACTAAGGGAATTGGAAGAGAAAACAAGGGTGTCTACTACTTACTAAATAATACAAAACACCCTTCTTTTGAATTAGCAAATTTGTCTAGCAGGATTGAATATCCTGCTCTATGTAATGCCAATATCTCTAGTAGTACTACTAGTCCAGAAATAGGATTTGGTGGCAAAATTTTCAAACCGTGTAATGCACCTAAGACTCTATGTAATGGATTGTCAATCATCAATGATAAACACTTTGATCTTTGGCACTTAAGATTGGGCCATGCCTCTGATAACAAATTAAGAAACATCCCTGATATCTCTTCTCAATTAAGGATGAACTCCAAAAGAGTTTGCATAACCTGCTCCATGTCCAAACAAACAAAATCTCCATTTCCTAGCAGGACCAACACAGCTTCAAGAATTTTCGACTTGGTTCATGTAAATGTTTGGGGGCCTTATAGGAAAGAAACCAGACATAAACATAGGTACTTTCTAACCATTGTAGATGACCATAGTAGAGCCACTTGGGTCTACCTTATGAGGCAGAAATCTGAGGTTGCTCAACTGCTGATGCAATTCTACAAATTTGTAGAAAATCAGTTCAACACAACTATCAAAATCCTCAGGTCAGATAATGCTTTGGAATTCACTGAGGGAGACAGCAAACAATTCATCTTGTCAAAAGGAATATGGCAGCAGACCTCATGTGTTGACAGACCACAGCAAAATGGAGTTGTCGAGAGAAAACACAGACACATACTTGAAATTAGTAGAGCTCTCAGGTTCAGCTCAGGCTTACCTCTGTCTTTTTGGGGTGATTGTGTCCTTACAGCAGTGTTCATCATTAACAGGTTACCTACTCCTCTTGTCCACAATAAAACACCCTATGAAGTGTTATTCAACAAATTACCAAACTATGAGATGATGAGGGTGTTTGGTTGCTTGGCCATGACCTATAATCCTGTTAGAGACAAAGACAAATTCCTACCTCGAGGCATTCCCTACATCTTCATAGGATATCCTCCATCACAGAAGGGGTACAGGGTATATGACATAGTCAAGAAGACAGTCTTCGTTTCTAGGGACATTAAATTCTTTGAAGAAGTGTTTCCTTGCAAAATCAGAAACTTTGCCCAATTTATTCCATCCCTACACACAGGTCAGTACCATACTCCATCTCTTCCCACTATGCAAGGAGTAACAGACTTCCTCGACCCAGTTGTACATGCTGAAGCACAAAGTGAACAAGATGACAGGCCTCACACACCTCTACTCAATGATCAATCTCAAGAGGATAACACTGTTGAGGTTGTTCCTCCTCCTACATTAACTACCATTTTTGACCGACCTAAAAGAAACAGAAGGGCACCAGACTGGACTAAGGACTTCATTGTCATCAATCCTGTGATGGCACCCTCCACCATTGCCAATGTAGTTCAACTTCATTTGGAGAAATCCTTTGCTGCTCACGTTACTACCTCACCAACAGCTGATCCCCTCACTTTCAATGAAGCCATTCAAAAATCCTAAATGGATTCAGGCCATGAATTTAGAACTCCAAGCTCTACATGACAACAACACTTGGATTCTTACTGCTCTCCCTCAGGGTAGAAAAGCCATAGGGTGCAAATGGATATATAAAACTAAACACAATCCTGATGGATCCATTGAAAGGCATAAAGCCAGGCTGGTGGTCCAAGGGTTCAGACAAAAATATGGGATCGACTATGATGAGATTTTTGCTCCAGTGGCAAAAATGTCCACTGTCAGAGCCCTTCTTGCTGTCATATCCATCAAAAATTGGGAAACCTATCAAATGGATGTGGCCAATGCCTTCCTACATGGGGACCTAATAGAAGATGTATATATGAAGTTGCCTCCAGGGTATTCTGATGGCATTCTACAGTCTGTTGCCAAGGGGGAACATGAAGGAAAGGTTTGCAAGCTTCTCAAATCTCTCTACGGCCTGAAACAGGCACCCAGACAATGGTTCTCTAAGTTATCTCACACCCTTCTCCATTGTGGCTTCACGCAGTCCCATGCTGATCATTCTCTGTTCATTAAACAACATAATGGCAGTACCACTGTGGTCCTCATCTATGTTGATGACATGGTGATCACTGGAGATAATCCCACTGAAATTGAAGCTCTTAAATCCCATCTCAATTCCTCCTTCCACATGAAAGACCTAGGGGCACTGAATTACTTCCTTGGCTTGGAAATTGAGAGGAGCAGTGTAGGTCTCTTTATATCCCAAAGGAAGTACACCTTAGATCTTCTAACAACATTTGGAATCAACAAATCTAGGGCTATCCACCTACCAGTTAATCCAGTAATCAAACTGGAACCAGGAAAGGGGTCTCCTCTGCCACACCCTGACACCTATAGAAAGTTGGTTGACAAACTTATCTACCTCACTATCTTCAGGCCTGACATAGCATTCTTTGTTCAACTCTTAAATCAATTCCTCCAGGCCCCCACCTCTGATCATATGCAAGCAGCAAGAAGGGTCCTCTCAAGTCTTCCCCTGGCCAAGGGATCCTCTTTGCCAGCAATTCAGCAGTACAACTCACTGCTTATTGTGATTCAGACTGGGCTTCATGTGCCTTTAGCAGGAAATCTACCACTGGCTACTGCATTCTCCTTGGAGACTCTCTCATATCATGGAAATCTAAGAAACAATCTGTGGTGTCTAGGTCCTCGGCTGAAGCTGAGTATAGGGCCATGGCCATGACTACCTGTGAAGTCACATGGTTGTTTCAACTACTTCAGGACCTAGGTCTCCAGCATCTGGGCCCTGCTCACCTCAAGTGTGACAATCAAGCCGCCTTGGCCATTGCAGCAAATCCAGTATACCATGAACGCACTAAGCACATAGAGGTTGACTGTCATTTCATTCGAGAAAAAATTCAACAAGGTCTACTTACTACCAGCTATGTAAACACCAAAGAGCAAGTGGCAGACGTCTTCACCAAGTCATGTCCTATCTCTCAACACAATTACCTACTGTCCAAGATGGGAGTTACATCAAGCCTCCACTCTCATCTTGAGGGGGAGTGTAAAGAGGACAAATGACTCATTTGCACTAACAAACCTACTGTCAAAATGAAGGCCTATCCTAAATGCAAACAAAGAACTAAACCTAATAGCTAGCACCAGACTAGGACTAAGACAAGTGAGGAGCATAGAGTAAACTAAAGTCTACTATAGTCTTCTAGGATCACTCTAATATCCAGTTAAGTGTTTTACTCACTGGTCAATACTCTTACTTGAATGTAATACTCTATATAGAGCATCACTGTAATTCTCTTTCAAGATGAATGAAATCATATACACAAAAACTTCATCAAAACTAATTACAGTCTTCTACTTTCTGAATTGCATTAATGAATGATGAGTTGCTAGAATCAACACGTTCCAATATCAACTAGCACATCACTGGTTACAACATAATATCAGCTGTCTTATCTGCTACATATGTACTTAAAAATTAAAATCGACTTCATTCGTTCACCATCTTTTTAACATAAACTTAAACAGTTTGTGATTCTTTTCAATTAATATTGGTTTACACAAGGATTTGTGTAAAAACAAGTTTTTGATGATTCTGTAAGGCAATATGGTGATTTGTTTGACATAATATTTGGATAAAACCGCCTTATAAAAGACTCATTATGACCGATTGTAGTTCAATGTTAGCCAAATTCAATTGATGATTCTGTAAATTTCATTTTGAATCCTCCAATTCAAATCATAAAATACAATTAGGGAATCACAAATCCGAAATCTTGGTATGTCAAACAGAATTTAAAACCCAAATTACATGTTTTGGAAAATAGATGATCATATTATTATGAACGGTTTTTCTCATTACAAATTCTTGTGTAAAGCGGTCTTACACATTAAGTTTGGAAGACGGGCTAACTAACTAACTTCGTCACAACAGCAACTCAAACTCAACAACCCATGCCTTTCCCCAAATTTGCTCACCAAATTCAAGTGTATATATATATGAACAACAAACAAAAATATACCATTATAATATCAAACCAAACCAATTACTAATTCCCAAACCCTAGAATTTCAACTTTTGAAGAACAAATAAAATTGATTGAAATTTTTTATCACGATTTTCCACCCTTTTTAGAAATTACAACATATTGATTTCGTTATACACAAGTATCGATCCTACGAACTGAAATCACCAAAATTACACACTTTCCACCATTTCTAGCTCCAAAATTGAACTATTGACCATCACATAACAAATTTTCATTTTAGACGGACAGTAAAACGGATCAAATATATAACAAATCAGTCCACTTGATAAGTTTTGGATAAAACAATTTTATTATGCTTTTAGATAAATAATTAATTAGTTTAACAATAATGATTTATTATGTAAAACAATTTTATGTAAAAAATTGTCGAAAAACAATACATAGCCATATAGGTCCATAAAATCCGTAAAAAATTAGTGTTAATGATAAATTGACAGGCAACAACTAAACTAATAAGTAGTAGATCTTACGAAATTCAGTTCAATCGGAAACAACAAACGAAAATAAATAATCATTATTTATTACTCCGTATTATTAATATCAATTAAATTATTTTTTATTTTTATTTTTTGCAAGAGATATTTTAAGTAAAGGTAATTGATTGGTTTTACCACGAGATCATTTTTAGAGGGAAATTTAACGAGCAGGTAGATGTTGTTAAATTAAGCTTAACAGGCATACGTGGACAAGAATTAATTAGGTCATTTAATAATCATATGCAATCTTGATCTTAATAAACTAAGCTTAAACTAAATACATTAACAAGATTTAATGATATAGTATAATTACTATAAAATCAGTTATACGTTAGAATGTTGACCTATTTTCGGCAGCGACGAAACGACGACGACGGCGATGAAAATGGCAGATTTGAGGTGAGCCTAGCTGTTGAGGGACATTAACGGCGGCTGTTTAGTGTTTACTGTTTAATGGGGGTGATTAGGATATTAAAGCATTTTTAGTGTGTATAAATAGTAAAGTTAATTAAATTCAGAATAGTGTACGTATTGAACTATTGATAATGTATTGTTGACGTAGAGTTGAATAATGGGGGTAGCTTAGTGACTAAGATAACAGCGTCATTGACGGTATTAGTTGCCTCATGGACCCACACACCCAGCAATTAACACACTAATTTTGCAATTAATCAACAAAATTAAAGCAATTAACACACTAATTTCAATACAATCTTAAATTTTGGGATGAATTAAGAAATCACAAGTTCTTATTTAAGACGGAGGTATCCGTCTTAAGCTTAACACGGATACCATATTCTCTCACAAAATACTCATCAAGGGTGAGTGGAGACTGGAGAGCACATGGGGGGTGTCCACCTTGTCCCCTCTACCCATTTCCTCTCACAAAATACCTGTTGCAAGATCCGACCCGTCTTAAGCAAGACCTACTGTTAAGAAATTAGGCTTAGACGGGTTGGACCCGGTACTGGCCCAAGGTAGTGGCCAGTACAGGGTCCAACCCGTCTAAGCCTACCCGAATGGTTGACCAACCCTAAGGAGGGTTATTAACTCCGGAATTTTGTAAGCTAATAGCTTATTTTCTCTCTCCGTTTTGGTCATTTGTTTATTTTTTTATTGTTTATGAGGAGTATTTTAATCAAAGATAAATAAATGATTGAATAGTATTTTTGAAGTTTTTTGAATTTGTCTTCTAACATTTCATGTATGCTTGTCGTGTTGAAAATTAAACTTGAGACCCTTAACACTAAATCTCGACTCTTTGGTTGATCAAAGTAATCGTGTAAAAAAAGACTTAAACCCACTATCAAAGTAAGCTAGTTGATTGATTATTGAAAAAAGCATAGAGTGTCACGAGTCTGGTATATTACTCCGTAGGATAGTATATAAAGTGTAGGAGGGTATTTACGATTCCTAAGCGTCAAAAGCATAAATCCTCATCCAAAAGCGAGAAATGTTTACTAATCTCAATCTAAATCTACGAGAGTAGATGAAAATGAAAGAGTGGACGAATCAAATCGCAATTAAAACACCCATAAATATAATTCTAACATTATTTCTTATTTTGGCCGTCTAAATTTAAAATCTCCTACCCCCAATTAAAATAGAGGTGAAAATATAAGAAGGAAAATATAAGAAAATTATAGTATGAAAGATCTTTAGTGAAGACTGTTGTAAGTAAGACGAACCGATAGTAATTGTAAATATGTAAACACAACTACAAAAGTCATACAAAACGTGTAAACAACTAGACTTAATCCCATGATTCTTGTCGTCCTATACTTTCCCACACATAAGTTACAAGGCAAGTTAGAAGGCTGCACCAAGTTGGAGTCAACTGTACAAGTTTACTCCATATCATATCTAGTACTTATAATATGTTGTATTAGAGTTATACTCTACAAAAATCTCGAACATATATATATGTGATAACCATCAAATTAAGAGTATTTGTATAGGAAATAGGCTGTAACTATCAATCCTTTGGCCCGATTGTATTAGCCATTTTTCTTTTGTTTGAATGGATATCTGACCAGTGACCACCCATTATTTGAGTAATGAGAATGGTATATGGTCTATGGACTATGGTCTATGTATACGCCAAGTTGTGTACTTCATCAACACTGAAAAAAGTTAAGAATAATCACAAGTTCGCCTTTAAAAGAACATTAACCACATTAACCGTATTAAGCATAAGTTGGATCAAGTAGTTAGAATAAAACAAAAGCAGAATGCATAGGAAAAAGCAACAGATTTGTTATAAGTCTTACATACACAAGTGCGATGATTTTAGACCAGTACATGAGTATACCCGTCTAAGGGAAACTTAATCTTAATCCTATATAGTACGGACCCAAAATTCAATAAATCTTAATCCTATATAGAGATTTTTCTGTTTTACAATATTATAGTATGCTATGTAATTTTAATTTATAACATTATAGATACGTAATACTTCGTATGTAGGATGCAAATTTACCTATACTCGCAATGGTTTTAACCCGAGTTTAGGCTCAATGGCACCGCCACCATCATCTGCATACATCAAGAGCTCCATTATCGGCAAAATCTACGTCCATCTCGTCGTATTCCTCCTCAACATCAGCCTCGTCCTCGTCCTCGTCCTCTAGGGCACTGCTTCTACGCTCCAGAGCACCAATATTTTCAAGATACAATCTTTTCTTAATTCGAGGCATTGCAATATCACACACATAATCTTCATTAATCAAATCATCAACAAACTCATCAATATGAATCATCGAAAACCCTCCATCTCGGTTCTTCATTCGCAGTTTCCGATAATCATTATACAGCGGTTCCAAGTACAAGTAAACATCCGTGTCACGTCCAGTCAGACGTAAGTAAAACGCGCCAAGAATCCTCGCGTACTTATACTCTTCATTCCTGATGAACTCAAAGACGATATCTTTTTCGAGCTGAATCTCGAGCATCTTTAAGACGAGACATAAGAACGGTGTAGGTTTACTATTACCACCGTAAATACCACCTACGTGATCAAGTTCAACAGCTTTATCGACTAGGGTCTAGACCGAAACAATGTTGTTTCCAATAAGTGTTTTGCTTCACCTTCCATTGTATCATCTTGTCAATTAAGTTCTGAGGATTTGTTCCTCTTACGTTGTTTGCTAATGAATCCGTACAATTCGCCATTATTGCTTTTTGATTACTAGATGAGGTTGCAGATAAACCCTAACCCTAATTTTTTTTTGGGAGAGAATAATAATAATTGAGTGAATTGTTAGTAACTTGAATATTGTTATTGATTGATGATATAAGGGTTGGCAGTTGGTTATATATATAGTAATTACGAAAGACAATAAACGTAATCGAATTAGGAAAGTATAACTATTATTATAATATTCAGGATTATTATATCTAAAAAGCTAATTTATTTGGAAATTATTACCATATTTCCATATTGTGATCCCCAATATTATACTAATATTTAATTATTTATATATTCTTTAATTCTTTAATTATATCCGATGATATTACCACCATCGTTTTGTTTAGTGTCCCTCAAATTCAGGCTAATTATATAGCTACTGTATTATTCACTCTCTCACAACTTGAGTAACATTAGTAAAATTATGAAGGCAGGTAACGTTTTTCATTCTAGTTTTACTCGTAATATATTTTACGTAAATAAGCTACTTTTCAAGCTTTTTACACAAAAGTAAGTTAACGAGGAGGTGAAGGAGGCTCTTCCGCCTTATTTTGTTAATGCAGCTTCAAATGATTTATTGGATATGAACTAAGCCGCGTTGACTTTATCTTTTAAAAAAAAATCAATTTTGGTCAAATAAGCAAATTTTGTCTAAGATTAATATGATCCACCTATACTAAATGACCTTACCCGAATAACCTGATCAAATTATATAGTTGCACACCGACTTTGATCTCTATTAACTTGAAAGTAACCGACGTAAAGCTGATTCAAACTTGAAATAACCCAAATTAGTCCAATCTTGCCAGAATTATTGCAAACTCGAAATGACGATGTTCAACCTGACCCGACACGCATCCGACCCAAATATCCTTTTAAGTGATTATTAAAACGGTAACCGGGTTTATGAATTTACCCATTTAATAAACGGGTAATAGAAATTGCGAATTCAAACAACCTCTTAATTTTAATCGCAAGAGAGAAGAAGGGAGACGATAGTCCGACACGATGATTAGCATTCTTACCCAGGTTTTATTTCAATTTGCTCAAACCCTAATTTCTTCATTCATCTTAAAATTGAGATTTTATTGAAATTAGTATGTTAATTGCTTCAATTTTGTTGATTAATTGTAAAATTTCAGGAACGACTTCTCGGTTTTGCATTAGGAAGTGCGTTAACCGCAGCTGTCGTATTCGAGAATCGCAGGCAAGTTCATCGTTCGATTTCTGAGATTAATGCCAAATTCGGTGATCAACCTCAGGTGATTTTGATTGTTTGATTATTTCTACCTTTTCCCCCAATTATTTTGTGCCTAATTTTATTGTTAGAACCCTAGAATTGAAATTAATGCTTTTATTTTAAAGAATTTGGAGTATGTAATGTTGTTAGTTGCCGTAGAATGTATGGGAAATCGAAATTGAGACCGTATTATGCTAGACTGCTAGTGCTAGCTATGGTGAATATGATGTTAGCTTAAGACGGTATTAAGCAAGACTAACTCGGTTATCACTAGATTAAGGAGTACTCGTATAGTCGTATTAGGTATCTAATACCTGTAGATAAGGGAGGAATGAGGATATAGAATGCCGAAACTTTTGTAGTCTACACAATGTGGGTTATAAAGTCGGCAACTTTATTAGCATCCTGAGAATGATGGGAAATGGGGTATCTTTGAAGCGAGGAGAATTCTTTCTAGTGTCTACTATGATCTGAGAAATCTCCCGAGAAATGTTTCAAGCTTGGAAATGAGTAACAACCTTTGATGATACACGGGTTACCAAACATGCTCTGTACGATACCAATTACCATCAGCGTTACTATTCTTAGTATGCTTTTTGTGCCATTGTATTGATCTTGATTATCCAAATCGTTATGGCAAAGTACATTTCATGAAAATGGTATACTACTTCAGTCAAACATACACCTAGAAGTTGATAAAATTGGAATTGGTTTATTAGTGTTGTTGATGTTAGATGAGAAGCTTAATTGACTACCTATTTAGCCATGTTTTTGGTATGCTACCCTTCACCATTCTACTTTTTTCAAATAGTTTTAGCCCATTTTAGTGTTGATATGATTTTGGGTTCTTAGAACATTGAAGCTGCTGGAAATGTAACTACATTCAACAAATGGTATTCTTATACAGTATAATGCCAGCATTTTATGCTTAATTGACTACTTATTTTCACTGTGTATGGTTGTCATATGTGAATTCCCCTGAACTAATCCTTGCTTTCATCTTGCGTTTTGAATGCCATTTCCCTGCGGAGATACCATCGACAGCTCCTCTCATCAACAACGTAGCAACTCGCCACCTCCTATCTTAATCTTCCACTCTCTTGTCAACCACCACTAGCTGCCACCTAAGTTGATACACCTTTCCATTATCTTGGGCACCATGTTTAACACAATCATTGAAATAAATTAACTCTACTAGTCAGGGTTCAAAATATAAGATGAACAGAAAATTGGTTGACAATCGCTCAAGGCTTGAGAATTAAGGTGTAGGAATGTACAGACAGTAGAGTATTCCATTCATCTCTCTTTATATCTTTCTGTATTCTTGAATCTCTGTAAAGTTAGTCTTTCTAATTTACAAATCGTAGGGAGGGTGAGTGAATCACATAACCGCTATATGTTTCTTTAATGATTCCTTTTTTATGCGGAGTAGAAAAACTTGGTTGAGTTATTTATGATATAGCTGAGGTTGCTTGAGGCATAGAGCATATCATTTGCTTACTTACTTTGTGCTCTGTATCTTGAAAGCTATTGTTTTGGTTTTTTAAATATTGTCCAAGCTGTAATTACCATTGTTTCCCTGCCTAGTTCTTTGTTCTAACTTCTGAGTTCTGAGATTTTGTATTTCAACTGTGCAGATTATGAAGCCAGTGTTCGAAAGGCAACCTAAATTTGAAGTTGCTCATCTGTGGAACAAAGCTGTTGATAAGACTTTTGGGACTATGATTGCATCTCTCAGTTCACGTGGGTGGTAATATTTTCTGAGATCTTTCTATTGTGGCACTTCCAGATATTTGGTCATTGATTCCTTCAGCGGAAGATGGCAGCTTGTTTTTACATCAGAAGAGTTTCAAGATTTGTTTTTCTTTGTACGCTAAAGAAGTTACCAAGTTGTTATATCCAAGCTTTACATTATCGGGGTGAACAATTCACCTACATTTAGCACTGTTACTGATTGAAAATCACTAATTTCAATATATATCAAACTATCAGAAATTCATTTACGTTTAGCACTGTTACTGATTGACAATCACTAACTTCTATATTAAAGTCTCTAGTGTTCTTGGTTTGCGGTATGTTCCTGAG
The DNA here is from genome assembly GCA_022085475.1 of Heliosperma pusillum. Lineage (NCBI taxonomy): Eukaryota > Viridiplantae > Streptophyta > Magnoliopsida > Caryophyllales > Caryophyllaceae > Heliosperma > Heliosperma pusillum. Next base: position 313,342 of record JAIUZE010069975.1, on the reverse strand, counting down.
GAAATACGTCTCCCAGATCATGTAATGCCAAGTGCTATCCTTTCTTGGTCTGCGGTATGTTCTTGGGGAAAAAACTTCTCGCAGATCATGTAATGCAAAGTGCAATACTTTCTTGTTGCATGGATGCCTTCACAATGGTGGACAATACTATCACCATCTGTATGGAATGTCTGAGCATTTAGGTTTGTTACTTTTCTTCTTAATTAATTTTGTTTTCCTTTGTGGCATGTTATCTCTACTTTTTCCTTGCCTAAAATATTGGTATTATAATGATGACTGTAGCTGTTTTCCATTATCTAGGAATAAGGTCAGGTTAAGATTGAGTATGATCATCTGTCTTCTTAATGCGGGAGAGGGGACCGATTCGCTGCCTTCTTAATGTGGGAGAGGGGACCGATTTGGATAATTTGTTTGGTGGTCCTATTATGGAACATTCAAGTCATTATTATTTAAGCATTACTATATTTTTAAAAAATTCAACTCCAAGATGAAGGAAATTGCACAAAAGTATGCTGTTTGTGGTGTCCGGGGGCCATGTACTGGAATGTAAGGGGGAATGATAACACAAAGAGGAAATGTACTCTGCAGCTCGTTATGTGAGAGCATTAGTTTGATAGATTAACTTTTAAGGTGTGTTTTGAGTACCAAACTACATTCCGAGTGGCGTCATGACCATCTAGTAGAGGATCTATGAAGTGAACAAACATAGTGGAAATCTGTCAGCCAATGTTTGAATGCATGACCACAGTTGGATTAATACAGTGCAAATCGTCTGGAATACTAATTAGTAAGTACCTCTATAGGTCTATTGCTAAATTTGCTATCGAAGATAGCCATGATCTACGACCTTAGCTATCAATGTGAATGGTGAGAAACCCTGAAGCTGTAGACTTAAAACTTGCACTCGAGCCTTGAAGGTTGAATAAGCCAAAAACCAAGCGAGTGCAGTAAAACACCTATATATAGGGCATCAGACTTCTGGTGCAAGAGTTTTGGTGAGGCTCGACTTTGCTTCACGAGTGGTTGCCATGTAGTAGATACCCATTGTCAAGCAGAGCATGATTACGACCGCAAAAGCCGGGATAGCAATTAGCCCAACTCCCACCCCACGAACATTTGTTTTCTCTGTTCTCGACTGTGTCTCGTGTACTTGAGTCGCCATTGGTAAAGGCGAGCAATTAGATTTAGCACAAGGATCTTGACGGACATTTGGGTGGAAGAACTCGTATGCCGATGGAGAGAAGGCTACGGGTTTTTGGTTATCCAGCCCGTGTGGTGATCTCTCTTGACCCATTGTGCTCGCAAATAAGGAAACGGATAATACAAACACGAACCAGGCCGTTTCCATCACGGTTTATGAATGTGGATTGAGTGAAATTCCTAGGGTTTTTGGCTTTCTACGGATTTCGGAGTTTTAAGCCGTAGGGTTTGATGTTGTATTCTTATTCTTATGTTTATGCTTAGGTTTAGAGTTATGGTTAGTATATATATTATATATATGTGAAAGTGGTGGTTGCTTGGCGTGGAATTCTAGTCATGACATGAGTATGGATTATGGAAGAATGAAAATGATGAGAGGGGAACAGAATGATGCGTCATGTGGTTTCAATTATGGCTTAATGTTTAAGATGATGGCTTCTTGAGTGTGCTCTTCTCGTGACATTCACCACCTCCCTGCTTAAGTCTTTATCACTCTAACTACATGCTTGCATGGGGAACATGAGAATGGCATTAAAGAACCCATATGAGCAATTATTCAATAACGGAGTCGGGATTTGTAGTTAGAAGGACGAACATGAGAGTGGCATAAGAGAAGTCATATGAGTTGCATTCAATAACAGAGTCAGGATTTGTAGTTAGAGGGACGAATGAGTAATGTCGATTGTCAAACGGTAAACTTGACTCCCTTACCTAAGCCACTAGTATTTGGATTTCGGACGTAAGTATCACTGTGTAATGACTAAAATCATGCTTGTGAAAGCTAACATGGGAAACATTAGAACTCCCCTGAAGTACGTTTTAACCATTGTTTCCCCCTGTTTTGGTATAAAGGGAGTTGCATACATAGATTGTTTTCACGTTGATGGGTTCCGATGTACAGCATAAATGTCGCGGTTTAATTGCTTTATAAGCTAAACGGGCTAATATTTCCAATCGACATATTTCCAATCTTACGAATTAGACCTATACAACCTGCAAAGAATAATAGACAAAACTCATCCCTCTCTATGTTCTATAATGATGACGTAGTTTGGCCAAGAAATATGATCATGGAATTGGAATTAGTAATTTTTGTATTCATTTTATTTTCGGACGTTTACTCAAAAAATGAGGGGATTATAGCAAATGTATGAAAATGAAATGGATGGAGACCGGGGAGAGTAGTTCTGATCACTAGTCGCTAATTTGTTACCATGTACACCCGGGATCAAGAAACAAAATAATAGTTAACTTTTGACAATTATTTTTCTTGTATTAAACAATTCAAAAATAAAATGTCTATAAATAGCAATTGGATGTTAGTATCCCTCTTTAAACAACGTAAAAACAGATAATACAGTTTGTTTCCTCTGATATAGACGAGGTCTGAAAAGTGGTCTTAAGGTCTACAAAATATATTTATTTCAAATCAGATGCCAATTTCGTTATTCTGAGTGATTATTATATGTCTTAGAGATATTACAAAGTGAATTTAGAGACATTTTTTTACAAGGCCCGGTTGTCCCGAAAACCGTAGATATTACCTTTAAAATCAGCGGTTTTGAGCGATATTCGGAATCCAAAAATATTTTTTTCCCTTAAGGTATTTATAGACCCATGACGTCTATAAATAGCAATTGGATGTTAGTATCCCTCTTTAAACAACGTAAAAACGGAGATTACTACTTGTTTTCTCTAATACAGAAAATGTCTAAAAAGTGGTCTTAAGTTCTCCAAAATATCTCTATTTTTAAATAAGATGCCAATTTCGTTATCATGAGTGATTATTATATCTCTTAGAGATATTATAGTGCGAATTTAAGACATTTTATTTGAAGACCCAGTTGTCCTGAAAACCGTGGATAATAACCTTTAAAATCAGCGGTTTTCAGCGATATTCGGAAACCAAAAATAATTTTTCCCTAAAGGTGTTTATAAACCCTTTAAGTTTATAAATAGCAATTGGTTTTAGTATCCCTCTTTAAACAACGTAAAAACGGAGATTAGTACTTGTTCCCTCTAATAATGACAAGGTCAGAAAAGTGGTCTTAAGGGGTCCAAATTATCTTTATTTCAAGTGAGATGCCAATTTCGTTATCCTGAGTCGTTATTATATGTCTTAGAGATATTACAGTTCGAATTTAGAATTATTTTCTTTCCATGCCCATTTGTCCCGAAAACCATGGATAATCAGTGGTTTTCAGCGATATTCGGAAACCAAATATATTATTTCCCTAAATGTATTTATAGACCTGTTACGTCTATAAATAGCAATTGGATGTTAGTATCCCTCTTTAAACAACGTAAAAACGGAGATTACTACTTGTTTCCTCTAATACATACAAGGTCTGAAAAGTGGTCTTAAAGTCTCCAAAATATCTATTTCGAATCAGATGCCAATTTCGTTATCCTGAGTCATTATTATATGTCTTAGAGATATTACAGTTCAAATTTAGAGACATTTTATTTCAAGGCCCAGTTGTCCCGAAAAACGTGGATAATAACCTTGAAAATCAGCGGTTTTTCAGCGATATTCGGAAACCAAAAATATTTTTTTCCTAAAGCATTTATAGACCCGTTAAGTCTATAAATAGCAATTGGATGTTAGTATCCCTCTTTAAACAACGTAAAGACAGAGAATACTACTTGTTTCCTCTAATATAGACAAGGTCTGAAAAGTGGTATTACGGTCTCCAAACTATTTTTATTTTAAATCGGATGCCAATTTCGTTATCCGGAGTCAATATTATACGTCTTAGAGATATTACAGTGCGAATGTAGAGACATTTTATTTCAAGGCTCAGTTGTCCTGAAAATCGTGAATAATAACCTTGAAAATCAGCGGTTTTCAGCGAAATTCGGAAACCTAAAATATTTTTTCCCTAAAGGTATTTATAAACCCGTTATGTCTATAAATAGCAATTGATGTTAGTATCCCTCTTTACACAACGTAAAAACGGAGATTACTACTTGTTTCCTCTAATATAGATAAGGTCTGAAAAGTGGTCTTAAGGTTTCCAAACTATCTTTATTTCAAGTCAGATGTCAATTTCGTTATCCTGAGTCATTATTATATGTCTTAGAGATATTACAGTTCGAATTTAGAGACATTTTATTTCAAGGCCCAGTTGTCCCGAAAAACGTGGATAATAAGCTTGAAAATCAGCGGTTTTTCAGCGATATTCGGAAACCAAAAATATTTTTTTCCTAAAGGTATTTATAGACCCGTTAAGTCTATAAATAGCAATTGGATGTTAGTATCCCTCTTTAAACAACGTAAAGACAGAGAATACTACTTGTTTCCTCTAATATAGACAAGGTCTGAAAAGTGGTATTACGGTCTCCAAACTATTTTTATTTTAAATCGGATGCCAATTTCGTTATCCGGAGTCAATATTATACGTCTTAGAGATATTACAGTGCGAATGTAGAGACATTTTATTTCAAGGCTCAGTTGTCCTGAAAATCGTGAATAATAACCTTGAAAATCAGCGCTTTTCAGCGAAATTCGGAAACCTAAAATATTTTTTCCCTAAAGGTATTTATAAACCCGTTATGTCTATAAATAGCAATTGATGTTAGTATCCCTCTTTACACAACGTAAAAACGGAGATTAATACTTGTTTCCTCTAATATAGATCAGTAGGTCTTGCTTGCGACGGATCGGATCTTGCGACGGGTATTTTGTGAGAGAAAATGGGTAGAGGGGACAAGGTGGGCACCCCCATGTGCTTCTCCACTCACCCTTGATGGGTATTTTGTGAGAGAATATGGTATCCGTCTTAAGCTTGTGACGGATAGTGTCCGTCACAAATGAGAATTTGTGAATATAGATAAGGTCTGAAAAGTGGTCTTAAGGTTTCCAAACTATCTTTATTTAAAGTCAGATGCCAATTTCGTTATCCTGAGTCATTATTATATGTCTTAGAGATATTACAGTTCGAATTTAGAGACATTTTATTTCAAGGCCCAGTTGTCCCGAAAAACGTGGATAATAACCTTGAAAATCAGCGGTTTTTCAGCGATATTCGGAAACCAAAAATATTTTTTTCCTAAAGGTATTTATAGACCCGTTAAGTCTATAAATAGCAATTGGATGTTAGTATTCCTCTTTAAACAACGTAAAGACAGAGAATACTTCTTGTTTCCTCTGATATAGACGCGCGCGATCTGAAAAGTGGTCTTAAGGTTAAACCTCTTACCAACGCCACTAGCGTTGGTAAGGGAAAAATCCATCTAACATGAATACGTATCCAAAAGTAGAATTCCAACCCGCAAGAATAATAGACAAAACTAATCTCTCTCTTTCTCTCTGTTCTATAATGAATACTGATGACATAGTTCGGCCCGGAAATATGATAATTTTCTTCAATTACAATGAATTTAGTAATTTCTCTATTCATTTTATTTTCAGATGTTTGCTCAAAATATGTGAGGCGATTATACAAAATGTATGAAAATGAAATGAATAGAGAAAGTAGTTCAGCATGTACACGCGCACCCTAATTCGACTTTTTTCAACTTATTTCTCAGGAAATAAAATAATATAGTACCAACTCCACATTTGTATCATTCTTTGTCTAATTCTAATAGTTAACTTTTGACAATTGTTTTTCTTGTATTAAACTATTCAAATTTATCTTGTATTTTAAGATACTCTGGCCCCTCAGTTGTTAGTTTACGTTTGCATAATTTTTAACGAAAAAATAAAATGTAAATTATTAACTGAAACGAAAGAAGTATATTTAATGTAACTAATTGTCGATTTGAAAATGTACTTATCTCCGATGTCGTAGGCCGATTAATTAACCCTTACTTAATCCTTAATTTTGGTCCACTCTCACCCTTATAGGCTATACATCATAGTTTAAGAAGTATGTATGGTATAATGACTTAATGAGATGTCTTTACCAAAAGTAACCGACCATATTTTTAGTTTAGGCATCAAAGTGCATCATAACAGCTTAAGTGTCACCTAACACAAACATCAAAGAAAATAATGCTCCAAATTGTTTAAGAACAAAGATAAGGTTTGATTAAATTACCCAATAATAATATACTAATAACATAGTGATGCAATAGTGAGACTTTAGAAATCTTGATTGAAAGACGACATATTTTGATCTCAAATGTCTAAAGTTAAAAACAATAATTTAGTATTATTAGCTACTCGTATTAAGATCTGTTCTTTTTTACTTAATTTTGCTGAATTTTTCTAAACTGAACTTATTGACAGTTGTACACTTGTACTTCATTTTACACCAAAGAATTTAACTCAATTAAGAGACGGTTTATATTGTCGTAGTATCGGATCTACTCATTTTACATGGAGTTTAACTCATTTACTACTAACACAAAAAAACCAAATAAAGAAAATTATCGATCGTCTCATTATATAGGTTGTCGAATATTGTCTTATATAAGAATTTGTGAATTTCTCTACTATATTTATAAATAAAAAATGATCATATATTTCTTGCTGTGAACGGGCCTTATCCTCTCTCATCTCCTTCCATTATACATTTATACATGAGTCAATCGTTGATGATTTCCACCTTAAAATGTTGGTTTTTGATTCATTAATTTGGTAGTCATACCAGGTCTTGCTTGTGACGGGTCGGATCTTACGACGGGTATTTTGTGAGAGAAAATGGGTAGAGGGGACAAGGTGGGCACCCCCCATGTGCTTCTCCACTCACCCTTGATGGGTATTTTGTGAGAGAATATGGTATCCGTCTTAAGCTTAAGACGGATACCCCTGTCTTAAATGAGAATTTGTGCCACAAAAATACATATTCCAGCCTAGTTTGTCTCCTTTAAAATACCTGTCAATAGCTTATAATGTTTCCCTCAAAAAAATATAAAAAATAAAAATTTGGTTTCCATCATATACCACATAGTTAGTCTCGATCCCATACAACGGTTTTACATAAGTACTGTGTAGAACAAGTACTGTGTAGAACAAGTCCATTCACCACAAATCCTGATCCATATTAGTGAAATACGGAGTTCTAGACGTCTAGTTATTAACTATTCCGTCTTACGGAGTATAATTTACTTACTTATTCTGTATATGAAACCGTCTTTCAGAAGTATTTGCGATTTTGGATTTATGGTATTATTACATCAAGATAAGCTCTAGCCACCCATTGTTTTGACATTTAAACGTGCTTTACAAAATTAGTGTCACATCAACTACGTATTACAAGTAGCGTCACAGTGATTATGATTTCTTGCTTCAAAGATTAGAATTGTTATCCTGCCTTTTCTAGAATTATCTTCTTGAATCAAATGAACAAAGGTGGAAATTAATTAATACAAGGTGTTCATCATGCATGAGAGTTTATTATGAACCTTTTTTGAAATATTTAAAACTAAATTAATTAAATAAATGAGATTTTAAGTAGCAACATGTTTAGTAATTTGTAATTTCGTAGCTAATTAAGTATTGGGAAGGAGTTCAAACTCGATAAATACAGACGAAATTCAAACTCAAATCAAGAGTATTACCCCTAATGATTTTACCAGCTAAGTTAGCAGACATTTAAAAGAACCACTACATACTTATATGATATGCTTACCATAATGGTAGGTAGTCCTTTTTATTGTCTTGTACGAGTAAGTGATTTATCACCAAATTTATAACATGATATTGCCTTCGATTCTTTAAAATTGCCCCACTTTTTAAGATTCGTGAGATATATTTATAATTATATAGGGCAATTCCAAAAAATCAGAGAGAGTACTATTTAAATGAACAAAAAAATCACATATGTTTACTTACCTTCCTCATTACAAATAACACAATACGAGTATATACCTCCGATTTTACAAGGATTCGTTTAGTTTTCTAAAAAAAGGGGTTATTTCTCATTTCCTACAAAAATACTTCATTTATCACCTTTTTCTATTTCTCAATGGATAACACTTAGTAATGGAACTTACTTTTCGCAAATTTTAAAACATATGATGATGAAATTTTGTCACCCATAATTTTGGATCCCACCCCATGATTGTGATGTTCATATAATATAAATCTTAAGCGTGATTGAATTTCTTCACTTTGACATTTAAAGCATCAGGTAAATCACATTACGTTAACATCTGTAAGGACCGTTGCAATGCATTTACCGAGTATATAATATACCCTATTAATGGCTTATATAATATTGTATTAAGAATTATCAATGATTATGGCTGTTAAACCTATCATTATCTTGGAGTTTAGAATACAATTGTTATTACCGTCACAGTTGAACTTTATTCAAATCGAATTATAGATGCAACATCACCAACTAAGCACGAACAAAAGATATAAGGAATGTTTTTAAATTTTTATTATTTTTGCCCACTATTGCTTTTAATTAACTCCTTCAAAGGGGAAATAACTCAAATCAGCTACTATGATTATGTTTTGTTAACTTGAAATAAACCTTCGAAATTATTTTGACTATTTACTCTTCAATTTTACATAATAAATTCAAAATCGTCAAATAGAAATGCCAAAGAATTAGTAATTACACTAAACGTTTGTGGTTTGTCTTGTCTTTTCTTTATATCGTACTCTTTTATTTTACTTTCAACATCTCACGTCTTCATTTTTTGTTGTTCGACTATAGGGTTTATCGATATTGGTGTCATGGGATTGGTTGATATAGTTACATATATACGTTGATATATAATTGATACATAATATACGAATAATAATAGCAATATGAGACAATCTTATAGGTGGAATATTCTGATCTCCGATTAACCACAAAAAAAAAAAGTCATAATAATCACATAAATTGATAATATGACTACAAGAGGTACATTCCCAAATAGTATGACAAGAAGACAAAATTGAAATTACAAGAAGGCAAAACAAACACACCATTGATAATAAATAAACTAATAAAGTACTCTTTACACAATCCCCACTTAATTATCTACAATTCCATGCACTCTTACCCTCCATTTTTTCACACATATACACTTCAAATTTAATTAAAAACATAACATTAATTAAATAACAAGTTCTTGAATTAATTAGGCAGAACTCCTAAATGACCCAAGAGCTTTAATTGCATTAGCTCTTAGAATATATTGGTGATAAAATGCTGCAATTGCTGCTCCAATGAATGGTCCCACCCAGAAAATCCACTGAAATTCATCAAACATATTATAAATGAGTTAGGTTAGCTACAAGGATAACGATAACGATAACGATAAAGCGTCATTAAATGATACCGAGTTTTGGTACCAACCACTCACATACTTCATGTACATGGTCCATACATGGTAATGTGAGATGTAGCGAAACTTAGTATTAGGCTACCAGCATGTGACGTTATTTCATTTTCCAATAAATATATAGCGGCTAAGAGAGTTACATACGTGTTCATGCCATGCCTTTTCCTGGTTGTAGATCACGGCAGCGCCGAAACTTCTAGCTGGGTTGATGCCGGTGCCGGTGATTGGGATGGTGGCCAAGTGAACCATGAACACTGCAAATCCTATGGGAAGTGGCGCCAACACCTACACGTACCAAAAAAATTGTGATTTAATATTAGAAAATTAAATCATTTGTCGGAGCTGCAAGTTTGCAAGCACTAGTTTAAACTTTTGATTAAAATAGTTTTCTAACTCAGTATCGATAATTGTTTAAAAAAGTTTGAAAATGTTATAACATTGATAATCAAGTACTTTTAATAACTGCTCCGTCTCATCGACCACGTTCATTACGTTTTTATTCTTTTGTAAGAAATATTTTAATAAGACGTCAATAATATGTTGAATGGGAGCTAGGGACTATACTCTATAAGCTTTGTATACAATAGAAGGGGAGAAAGACGGACCGGAACATGGGAGTCCCTAGCAGATCGCTTAGGGTCAGTGGCAGCAAAGACGGTGTAAACAAGAACGAAAGTGCCAATGATCTCAGCGCCGAGGCCAGTGCCCTTGTTATATCCCGGTGCCATCTCATTTGCGCCGCCACCATACCTTACATAGTATGCCTTTTGGAAGGCTTTCACTAGGCCTACTCCACATATTGCTCCAAGACATTGAGCAACCATGTAGGCAAACGCCCTTATTAAGGACACCTTCCTTGCTAAGAACAACCCGAATGTCACTGCCGGGTTTATGTGTCCTCCTGTTAATCACCCGTCAATTGTTGGTAAATTAGATTTATCGTTATAAGTAATACTCGTAACAGTTTTGTCTAATTGTCTTGATTAAGTAGCAAATCCAAAAGGTTCTCAGAAACGGACCTAAAGTTTTAATTATAGGCCAAAAATATCAGTCCAAATAAGTAATAACGAAATTTTAAGGTAAAAATGTAGTACTACCAAATTTTATTTTCTTTGACGGCTCTGTTTTCAGCCATGGCCGTGATAAAAATAGGTCATATGTAATATTTACGAATTACTCATAGTGAAATTGTGTCGAGAATTTATCTACTAATCGCTACTCCCTCGATTATTTTTCTTTTCTTCCCGTTTGTTTCTTTACAATTTCGAAGACGAAACTTTAACCGTATCTCATATAATAAGAAATCCATGCATTTTAACGAACTCAGCAACCTTATCAAGTTAAAACTGTTTAGTCAGCAAAGTCAAATGAGGACAATATAATAAAACGTAACAGAATTATACAGTTACCTGAGATACCGGCGGTGCAGTAAACAAGGATAAAGATCATGCCACCAAAAGCCCAAGCAATACCGAGAATGCCAACACCGCCACATTGATCACCACCGGCATTAAGGTCAGTCTCGCTCTTATAACCAATAACCGTAAGGATGGTTATATACAAGAAGAGAAGGGTGGCAACAAACTCGGCTATGATAGCGCGGTAAAATGACCATTTTGTAAGCTCCTCTATGTCTATAAGAGGTGCTGGTGGAGGGTCATGATAGTCTTTTGTTGTGTACTCTGGTTGTTGCTCTGCTACCTCCATGTCTTTACTCATGGCTTCTTTGTTTTAAGAAGAGAATTGTGTAGGGAAGTGATGAGGGTTGTTAGTTATTGTTAGTTGTGTGGAAAAGAGAGGGAGTTGTAGGGGTATTTATGTAGAGGGTTAAGCTTTGTTAATTATATATGTTAATATGTTAATATGAGATTAGTTTTATTCAATTATTGATGTTTCATAATCATAGTTGTCATGAGTGGTTCACATTGTTTGGGTGGCTTGTAATTAGCCCTAGGGATTGGACCATCGTATCCGACTCGATCTAACCGTAGTCGAATAAACGGATTTATATGTGATTTGAACCCTGATTTTAACGAATTTGATATTACGCGTTATGTCCTTAGCTCTAAAGGATTTAATAATAACACACCCGAAAGAAAAAGGACTTACTTGAATGTTGTTATATTGTTATATTGATGTATATTGATATGTTATATTGATGTAAAATAGATTCTAATAAGGCAAAAACAGAAGGAAGACATGTAATGCCCCTCGAAATTGTGAATTTAATGTTGTTTTACATCGGGAGATTGATTATTCACCACTATTTTAGGTTTAAGAGAGGCTAAATGAACTCAAAGCTAGTAGTTATCATCACATCTTACTTGAATGTGTTACGATGGTAGTAGATCGGACTCTTACATACTTATTACATGACAAAGTTCTTGATTATTTACATTTGTAACATTTAGTAAGTGAACTCGAAACCTTTAAGGCTCTAATAAAACTTTTTTTTAGTAAGGATCTAACAAAACTAGATATTCTTGTTTATTAATAGTTAAGGGTGAATTGTGGTCTGTGGACATTATTATTATTTAAGGTGTTAAATGCCTAATAATTAGCCGTCCAAATGACATATGAATTTTGGTTGTCATAGCTTGTCATTTGCCCCACTTTTTTCATTTATTTAACAACCCCCTCGTCCCTTTCCTTTTGAATTTACCTTTTTGGTTTGTGATTTTGTGTTTATCTTAAAGGGTTCTTTGTAAAAGGTATATACTAGGTATCTCGTAAATGTTTGTTAATTAAGGTATCAAAATAATACCGATTAGAGATGATCAAAAAGTGGTTTGTATTAGCCCAGATACAGAGTGGTCGGTCCGGTCTCCGGTCCGGTTTACACAACACCAAAATAATCTCAATTCACCCTAAAGTGAAACCGATCCATCCAAATCCGGATAAAACCGTACTTAAAGGGTCCCGGTCTGAATCTCCCCTTGGAACGGTCCGGTGCTCGGTTTATAGTAATTGGTTATTCGGTTTTTGGGCTCATTCAGTCGGGTCTGATTTTGGACCGGTGAACACCCCAAATATTACCAATATATATGTCATGACATGTCGATCTGATTCTCATTAATGGGCTTAGCCCATATAGATGGAAAATAAGGCTAAATGTAGGAAATGGCTTCATAGACATAGCCCCATAGGAGGGTTTAATTAAATTTGGACTGGCCAACATAGATTAGTTGGGTCACATAATGAAGAATTATTTTTTAATAGGTTAGTGGAGTCACTCTTAATAAATCGATTAAAACATTCCTTGTATAGAGATGAAAGTGGGCACGTTGGCAGTTGAGTTGGCACTCATCAAAACAATCTATAAGCCGTTTTAGCACGAGATGGGCCAGCACGGCACAAACGCACGTCGTGGTCGTGCCCAAACCGAAGTTAGAGAGAGTGAAAAGATCGTACGTAGCCCAAACATGCCATGACCCGCCTGGGTAACGCGCTCTTTGCATGCTCAGAATTCAAAGAAATAGATAAGATGGAGGAATTGTTTGGGCAAATGGTATCTAACCCCATTTCCATTTCACCTGCATGGATGAAACACATCTTCTCGTGTCTGAGTCGTGCCTTTCTGTTCCTCCTAGCATAGTGGGTTAGCACGAGGCACAACCTGGCTAGACCCACTTCCATCTCTAACGTAATTACCCTTAATTTAATTGCAATTGAACCAAAGTCGGCGCTCCTAAAAGAAAACTTAAAGTGGAAATATTATACTTTGTGTGTAGTTTCTACTATATATTTCAATTTCACTTATTAACTTTTTCATTCTCAGGTAATGAACCTTCCTCTGTTTTAGGAAATGAAAACGATTCTTACTCTTATTTAACGTTAACATTTTCCGTAATTTGATGTTTGTCTTCACGATGATATTTTGATCTAAAACTTTCAGCGTTTATTTGGTTTATATCACGTGTTATAGATTAAAACAAACTCGTAGTTCTTTAAAGATCATATACGAAACATAAGTACTTTATTCTATCAATTTTATACTAGTATTTAGTATTCTCTAAGATATTTATTTATGTCAAATGTAAAGCACGTTAGATTGCGAGAACAAGAGGTAGCTCAAGTGGTAAGAGCACTCTTACTCCAACCTTGAAGTTGGGGGTTCGATTCTCACCCGCGACATTGTGCGCTCATTTGAACAAAAAAAAAAGCACGTTAGATTGTGTCATAGTGAATGACATTATTTTACCAAAAGATTAAACTACGAATAGGGCCAAATTCAGATAGAATACAATTGAAAAAGTACTTTCACGGTATAATAATACAATTACGAGTGGGGTGGAAATCTGCGTCACCGCCAACTAATTGAACTAAAACTTAAAAATACTCGTAATAAAACTTATAACTTACTCTCTCTGTCTTGATAGATAGTTATTGATCCGTGTTCTTTTATAAGGGAAATTTAGAACATCGATAAATACTAACTGAGACCGAGAGAGTGGTATATATGGAGCCCGAGAAACAACATACACTTGAGTTATATAGAATCGAGGACATTCTTTTGTTGATAAACACGGTAACGTTTATAATTATGGTATGCATCGTCATGATGCTCCTCTTTCTCCTCTTCAATCGTCTCCAATTTTGGTTTTCTATATGACTTCACCGGGGCGACTACACGCTCTGGTGGAAGCTCGATCCACGGCTCCAACACTTTTTTCATTGCACTCTTTTTCACTATCGCCATTTCTTTTTATTAATTCTATAAACCGAGCTAAGTCACACCCTGTTACAGTGTTACAAGTTACGAATTAACTTACCCTAGTATAAAAGAGAATGTAATATTTCTTTTATTATAACTTTATTGTAAGATATTTAATGTTAGTAATATATAGTTTGCATGGAAATATGGAATATGATTAAATGAATGAATATGAGAAAATGTTATATAGGAAAAAAATCAATGATTAGAGGAGAATTGACGGCCATGGATATGTCCACGTGGAAATATATTGAAAATGATTTGCAATAAATAAATGGTTAGGTGTCACATATTTTGTGTCTCAATTATCATTGTAGAGTTGTAGTCACCTAACAATGCCAAATAGAAACTTTTGTATGAAGACTTTGATTTATCGAATGTCTTAAAAATGCTTCATTTGGACGGCCATAAATTCTAGAAATATCTTATTAAGAGTAGTTAAGGAAGTAAGAAGTGTCAAAATTATTAATGAATTTTTGTTTGTTTTGTGGACTATGTGTTAGCTAAGTTATAAGGCAATGAGTTTCTCGTTTGTAGGAGGTAATTATATGCCCGAGATGCGAAATTAGATGGGTTATTTGATGTGGTGATTACTCACTTTATGCTTGCAGCATGAGGTCAGGCTTTTAGTCCCGTTTTATGAGAATGGAGCAAACTTTTTGGACAATCGTTTATCTTTTTGTGAGAGCAACATTTATTATGAGAGGATTATACATTGTTGACTGTAGATAGAAGATATTAAATAAGCTTTTTGTCCGGGGAAGTTCTCATGTGGACCAACCCATTCTAAGGGAAGCACACTTTGGAGAGGTGACATGAAAGCAAAGCAAATCAAAGTCCGGTTTACACCAAAAGAAAAATG
Organism: Heliosperma pusillum; assembly: GCA_022085475.1. NCBI lineage: Eukaryota > Viridiplantae > Streptophyta > Magnoliopsida > Caryophyllales > Caryophyllaceae > Heliosperma > Heliosperma pusillum. The sequence continues at coordinate 298,331 of JAIUZE010069975.1, read as the reverse complement.
GACAAAGGCGAGTTGTAGTATCGATGAACATGGAAAACTAAATGTACATATATAACTATATAAATGACCGTGGAGGACATAGGGTTTTATATTAGGTTTTACCATACAAAAAGTCGCAGCGGGAGATTATTCCTCACAGATTCAGAAGCGGTGAAATCTCAGTGATAGTATGCTGCCTTATTGCCCTCGTCGGTATGGCCTTGATAAGTTTTCTTTTATCAAACGGAGTGTGCACTTAGTTGCATTATAATAGAGGGAACTAGAAATGAGGGTCCGAACCTAAAACTTATTATTCACAATACCCCGTTATAACCATTAGACTAAGATTGTTTAGGCTTTGATGAGTTGAAAGGTCAATTTACAAAGCTAGTTTGTTAGATGGACAAGCAAATTGAACAACCATTTGATATACAATCTATCCAAGATTTGAAGAACATTTGAAAAATTAATACGATGGGTTGGCTCTCATAAAGCCCAACCATCTACCTTATGCTTGGCATATCTTTGCTGTGGGCCTCTTGAGATGAATGGGCTGGACCCTACTTTAATAGGGCCTTATAACATTACTTGGGTTGTGCTTAATTGGACTTTGTTTTGATCATTTGTGTTGCATTAGAACCGTCCTATAACATAAGACGGGCCCAGTAGAAGAAAAGCCCAATTAAAAGTATTAACATATTAAGTTTTTGATTTTATTTTTTGTACTCTTAATAAAAACTAACATATCTAAACTTATAAGTTATCAAATAAAAATATTATTTTAAATTTTTTTAGTAATTTTTTTAGGCCTAATGTTAATGAGTTAATCTTACTTAGGTCTTATAGAGCAATTTGTGTTGAAAAATATAAGTTTTTTTTTTTATTATTGTTATTGATCTTGCCGATACAAAATAGCAAGATCAATGATAATAAAATAAATAAATGAATATGTATGCATGAGTAGAGCTTATACAAGAATGAAACCACGACCTCGACTACTTAGGATATGCAACTTTTTTTTCATCCAAGTCATTTATCTACATTTAATTAAAACTTATCATAAATAACAATAAAAGAAATTGATTGTGACGGAGTCCGAATAATGTGTATACAATACTAAGAAGCGGATTTTATGTCACATTATGTGTCTCATCTTGTGTCCCACTATATTATCTTTGTGACACATTATTAATTTAATATAAATTGCTATCAAATTTATTATGTGATCTATTATATATCGCAAGAGAAATGTAATAGGACGTACAAGATATGAGCCGCAAAAGTGAAACAGATGGATCTCAACTTTGTATATACAGTTGGTCTTGCTTCAGACGGGACGACCCGTCTGAAATAAGAATTTGCGATTGTATATAAGGCCATCTACTAAACAAACAAGTAGCCACGTAGGTATGATAAATTTATATGGTCATGCATAGTTTATTGGTTGCCATCTTTTATGGTTGAAGAACTTCATGGTTATAATATGTGAGTCATGCATGTGACAAATTCATTTAACATGCTATGAACGAATGAGAGACATACATATCAAAGAGGAGTTGTACACTTGAACTATTGAATAAGCTTGTGAGTTGCAAGAGATATAAAACTTTGACTTCAAAAAGTATTTAATGCGTGAAAGATATTACAAATTTCAACCACATTTTCATGTGAAGTTATTTTGATGTTGAACACCGTTTTAAAGCTTCTTACTTTTCTTCATTGTAAGTTTGTGTAGGCGCAATTTTATACTTCCTCCATTCTCATATGATGTACCTATTTTGTGAATATATGTGATGTAAATTTTAATAAAATGGGAACATCATAGAAGAATGGAAGAAGTATTTTTATTAGAACCGTGTATTTGTCTTATTTTGAATTAGAAGAATCGTCAATTGTCTGATCTCCTTCTAAGTCAATTGTGTACCTTTATTTTTAACATAAAGATCAAAAACAGAGCTTAGGACAATATGTGAATGTCGTTCTTGTTACTTCGGATTAGTAGATAACAAGTGAAGAATAATGTAAGTGGGAGATTAAAATACCTATCTGAATCAATCTAATTTGAATAAGAACTGTCAATTGTCCGATCTCCGTCTAGGTCATTTGTTATAAAAAGTCGAGAATTTATAAAAAGTCGATCTTTCACAATTGCAATTTACTAATGCTTATAGTATGACACAAATTCTCATTTAAGACGGGTCAAGCTCTCTCACAAAGAGCAAGTGAGTGACAAACGAATCCCCCAACTTGCCTCCCCTCCTCCTCCCACCCACTTGCTCTTTGTACGGGGGGTTGGTTAACCCGTATTAAACTTAAAACGAGTCGTATCGTCTTAAATGAGAATTGCTGATACCAGGAGACATGAGTATAGCCGTGAAGGACCATAATTCCATTTACAAAGCATCAATAGTCTCAACTTTTTCCCACACCTATATACTTACTAATATAATGAAAGTTGTACCTAATGTTATATTCCTAGGACAAATTCACTTAGAAATGTTGTTAACGGTTGAAGATAACATATTTAAGTATTATTAGGGCAAAAGACACTTTGGACCTCTTTGGCTTTTCGTAACATCATCTTGAATATAAACGACCGTAATTGCAATTATAAGTTACATATATCATCTTCATTCTCTTATCTATTATTATGATATTATCCAATCGCTTTCATGTAATCTAAGGGCTCCATCCTTGATATTTGATAATTAAACAAAAATATCCATTTATGTCTTTATCATTTATAACTTATTGCCCAACTTGATAATTCATAAAATGGCTAGAAGGGGATACTTATATTGTCATTAGAAGATATACCAATTCGCGTTTAAAACTGTCGTAAGTTAAGACCATGCTTAGAAGCTGCAATCTAGATAAATAAAGCTTAAAATACAGAGTAACGTTTGATGAAAGAAATTTTTTGAGAGATTGTAATTCCAAATGGTTTTAAAAGAGATTTAGTATTATATATATTGACATTTCTGATTCCTTTTCAATAATGTGTAATTGAGTATGAATAGAAATTTAATTTAAGCGATGAACTAGTTACTCTGTGTTTGGAAAACTTATAGTAAAAATGTACGAGTATTTGTACTTCATTTCCTTACTCGTGATAATTTGTAAGGAGGAACGATCATCCTGCATTATATGTTTATTGTCAATTAATATATGAAAGGAATACTAACTATAGAAGATAGAGGATAAATAACATTCTAAATTACTTGTTTAATCCACATGTTTTAAGAATACTCATTTATTCGTTTAGGTTGAACAAGCTTAGTTCACTTCAGATAGACTAACATAGGGAGTAGTTTGAGAAACAGTAAATATTGCTTAAGACAACACTTTTGGTGTATTCTTAACAAGAAATAGGGTAATTTGATACAATTTGACATGTCTTAAGTCAAAGACGAATAATACGTATCTTAAATAAGAATTTGTATTCGAGAAAATGGAATGCAAACTTGACACTCAATTGCTCCAAGTGTCCACCAAAGCTTCAAAGTAGTACAAATGAAAGAATCCAACTTTACCAAAGGATGGACCTCTATGTAACAACACTTTATAAAAAATATTTCCTTTATTATCTTAATTCTTTAAAACCACCAAGGTCATTTTAGTCATTTCACTTAATCAATCAAACTTATCCACATCCCTCCAAATCCTTTATAAATTCTTCTCATCAAATCAACTTCTTTCCTCTCAAACTCATTTCCTCTAAACCTCCTTTCCTATTTGCCAACAATCTATCCAAATTGCATTTTATCGTGAAACCGTCTCATATAAGAGTTTCGATTCTACTTCCTCCTAAACCTCATTTCCATTCGCCAACAATTTATCCAATTAAAATTATAATATATCGTTAGACTGTCTCATACAAGAATTCCCGAAACTATTTAGATCAATTGCGATCATATTAACAAATGGCGAATGCAAAGAGTTACATGATGGCACGCCGCGCCACCGCGACAAATTACCGCTTCCTCTCCTCCGAGACCACCACCGTAAAACCCTCTCACGCACGCGGCCAATCCTTCGACTTCGACGACTCGGACCTCTGGACCGGGTCAACTCACTCCCCGCCACCGAGTCACCGACAATCACGAAACCCGATCGCGCCGCCGTGGAAGTACTCCGTCGCCGGCACCGTCGCCGGCGATATGTCGGCGACGGCGCCGGTGAACGTGCCGAATTGGAATTCGGCGGCGAGATTTTCCGGCGATTTTCCCGGCGGAGATGACGGCGAGTGGGTACCACCGCACGAGTACCTTGCTAGAACACGAAACGCGTCGTTTTCGATGCAGGAAGGAATTGGGAGGACGTTAAAGGGGAGGGATTTGAGTAGGGTTAGGAATGCGATTTGGGAGAAAACTGGATTTCAAGATTGATTGATTGATTGATTGAATGATTATCGTAATTAATTAAAAAATTTGTGTGAATTTTCGATTAAGATCGTTGTACGGTGTATAACTGGTCATTGATTCATCGCCATGATAATATTTACTCGCATAAGATATTATAAAGTCGTTGTATGCCTGTAGTCCTGTACAGGTGCAATGGCCGTGGTAATTACAATTTTTTTTAACGAGAGTTAAATATGAGACCGTAATTAATTGATTGTATATCGATTGTTTTTTTAGAGATATATACTTGATCATAATTCATAATTAATACTTTTGCGTGTTCTCTTTTTAGTGCGGAAATATCTTGTATGAGTATATAATTTGGGTTGGATAAATTTTTAATGGATGTAATGTTTACCATTATTTGTAACTGAAATTCGTATATATGAGGCAACTTACAAGAAAGTAGTGTAAAACAGATTGCATTACAAATGAATTCGTATTGAATTCACTCCAATAGCATCGAGATTGATATATTTACTCGTATTAATAATAAAAAAAAATAGTCGTAAATAGAAGGTAGAAAAATGTTTTTGACAATTGTTCAAAGAGAATATGATATCTAACAAGATTCAACCTCGCATTAAATTATCCATGTATGCCAATTTTTTTAATCGAAGTGATGAATAATCTAACCTAGCAAGAATTACGAAGCTATTTATTTTATATATACGTAGTAATACATAATATATACGGAGTAATTGATAAGATAATTAAATTTTCATGGTCTCGTATGTTGAAATTATTATCTTCATTTAGACTAGTTATACTATAGCTGTAATTATTACCACATTCATATTGTTTTAATAATATTATACGGAGTTGTGTGTTACTTATAATGTAAATATATGATTTGTTAATTTAGATAAATTGAACTTATTCTTATGATATTTAACAAATGGACGTTATAACTTATTGGTACCAAGGGATTATTGTTAACAGTTCAACCTTATCCTTCTTATGATACAGAGTATTAGATAATTTTTTTAAAGAAAATTATTGTTTAATATATCTATGAGTAAGTTTAGGGTAGAGTTACTAGACTATGATATAAGAGTTAGGTAGCACTAAAACGGAAACAGACACGTGATACGGCATGTCGTGAAATTTACGACACGTGATACGTTATTTAAATTTAATAAAATATATATATTATAATTATAAATAGCGTACGATTTTATTTTTATAAATGTATTTGTTATTAAATTTAAATAATTAAATGTAAAATTTGACATTGACTATAACTCATACTTATTTCACTCAAATTCATCTTCTAATCAATTTATACGTTTAGGGTCTTTAGGCATGTGTCCGACGAATGTCAATTTCGGACAAAGTGTCCGACACGGAGCAAGTCGTCTTCAATGAGATCAACTGATAATAGACGTAACATAAATAGACCAATAAGTCTTCCATGTGACTTAAATCTCCCTCACAATGAGCAAGTGGCAAGGCAAGTGGAAGACTCCATTTGCACCCCCTTGCCCCCCCACATACTACAATTAGATATCTCAATGATGGCTTATTTGTTTATCGACCGACGCAACAAGCTACTTAATATAGGTTGGCTTTTGGAAAGCGACATTTTGACACCTATAATTATTAAGAGCAAAAAACAAAAGTAAGATGGACCCCACCTTAATCCATATAATTGGTGACAGATGTACATTTATTTGATGGTAGAAAATTAATACAAAATTCTCAATGAAAATAGGTCTATCCGTTACAAATTTACAAAGGATCGTCTTATATAGATGAGGAGACTTGTCAAAATCGTACCCGGTTTTTCAATCTGAACCCAAAAGATGCCCAAACTCGTTTTGACTCGTAAACAGGGGGTTTGTTGTATTTTATAGAAGATTATGATTTGATTATAATTGCTTGTGTGTCTTCTCATTAGCAAATGCATAGCTATTTATACAAGTGACTATGAGACTAATACAATGAATCTTGCTAAGGCAAATACAATAAATGACATATTAATCATCTCTCGTAAATTGGCAAAGCATAGTAATCATCATTTCTCGTAAATAGACCAAAGATCATCTTGTAATTATCCTTGGAGACCGTATAGTCTCCAATGGGGTTAAAACCCTACCCGTAATGGGTTGACCGTTGGGACACAATATAGCTTGCATAAAATACAATGTCAAATAAGTATTAACTTTCAAGATTTTGAGCAAAAATATGTATAGACGACACGTCATCCCCTCGAACTGCATGTCACCTCGAAGTTTGTGCCACACCATCACCATGAACCAACTATGTTGAAGTGTATTCCACGTTAGCACTGCCACCTCATAAACTCAAACTGCGTGATATCCCAGTCAACATTGCCATGTCATGAATCTCGTGTTATCCAAATTAACATTGCCACGTCATGAGCTTGAACCCCGTGTCACATCAACATTATCACCAACTGGCCTTAAACTGTGTGTCAGGCATCACTGCCACCTTATCACCTCGGACCGCATGCTAGGTCATCACATCCATTTTATTTGTCCATCACTTTTGCAGTTTGCAAGTTAGTGAAGATAATGACGACGATTCATGATGATAGTGGTGATGGTGTGCATGGTGACAATTAAGATGGCGATGGTGAGCATGGTGACAATTAAAATGGATAAGACGTGTAGGAGGAGATAAAACGTATAGATAGTAAGAATAACGTATAAACGATTTTTTTTAAAATGTCATAAAACGTTGTTGTTCGACCTTTTTTTACCCGGACCAGACCCGAAATACACCCAAACGCATATTTTACTCGAACCTGTAGCTACCCGACCAATAACCCCTTTGTTCAACCCATTTGACAGGTCTACCGATGAGACACAAAAAGAATGCCTAGGGATTAACTAAAACTTTCCCAGCTAAAGATGAACGGTATTTATTTGACTCGTGTCAAAACAGAAAAATTATTGTGTCATCCAGGAGGACTGTACTCCTTAGACCCAACTTATTATAACATTTCTTTTTGTTGCTGCTCAATTAAGTGTAAAGAGGACCGTCCTCCCGAAAAAACAAGAATTTTTCGTCAAATTATAAGACGGATATATTCGTCTTAAGAAGAGATCCACCGCATGATGGTAATTGGTAAGTGTACTATTGTTAGATTCTTAATGTTGTGTGTGACAAGATAGTAGACTTTGTCCACACCTTAGAAAAAGAAATAAACAAGTGGGCATTGGTATAAAGTAGGCTAGAAAATGTAGTTGCAAATAATGTAGCAACTATGCGTCGATAATACTTTGACGTTATTATCTCCTTTCTCTTTCTTGTGGGGTTGGACCTTGGATTATTGAGGACTATTATGTGTTTGGATAGTGACATGAGGAGATATAAAATCGATTTCAAGTTAAAGGAGGAAAGAATATAGGAAAATGTAATCTAACAAGTTATCATAATTCGGGTTTTTGACGCGTGTCTATAACTTTCGATAGAGTATACTATAGAACGGAAATTTTAGGTTTACCCTGTTTTTAGTTTATCTGGAAAATGTCAAAGGGAGTAAACATATGTGTGAATTTGTGGAGTTTATTCGACAATTGCTCTTAAAAGAAATACGTTGTCTATTATTTAGTATTTTTTAGCTTTATTTACTTTCTTCTATAGTTCTATTCTTGAGGATTACCTATTCATATTTTAGAAGAAAACCGGGTTATTCTAAATGAAGAAGATTCACCTAATTCTCGCCTATAAATATAGCACTTGTAATAACTATTATAACCCTTGAAAGAAGAGCGGAAATACACTTAAAAAACTGCATATATAGACACCTAAATCCAAACCAAAACAACCGCCTAATGTTGAAAAGGCTGCAACTGTATCACAGTTTACGATCACAAGGTTCACCAATAATTGACCATGACGGACGATTACTCGATTTGTCAATTCTTCGCTTCTACGTGTGGGTGGGAACTTTAACTCTTAGCCTTAGTTGAGTAATTTCTCTTAGTTATTTAAAACCCGGTCATTAGCAATTGACCCCTAAAACGAAGTAAATCCTTTTTTATGCACCCATGGTTCATTTGACAAATTTCAATTCAATACAACTTTATAACCAACATTATTACATTTTCCATAAGGACCCTCTTTGTTGTTTTTTGAGAAACTAAAGGATTTGTTATCAAATCAATTGTCTTAGAATAAATTAGGTAATGGAGAAGTAAATTAGGTAATGAGGAGAAGAAACAAAGAGAGGATATTATTGTCTCGATTGAATCTCGGCCATCGATTGATTAGGTAATGGAATGGGGGTAACCGAGCAAATCCCGACTCAAAAACAAGTTGGCCATTACACATTTACGCTAATCATACTCGTACGCTAATCATATTCCAAATGTGTCTGTTAATAGATAGCCGGTTAACCAAGACATATTAAGATAGAATCATCTCGATTTCTCGGAATAGATAGCCGTTAACCAAGACATATCGAGTTAGAATCCTCTCGATTACTCGAAAATGTTTTCTGATTGTTACCAGTCCTATCAAAAATTCAGCATACAGGGTTAAACCTAGCTGGCTAGCAGGCTAGTTGCATGATTTGACCACCCAACTGGTAAACTCTGCCACTTAAATCCCATCTTGAAAAGACCCAACTGTGTTTGTACATTGACAAGATTAAACCACCTACCATTTTACACACTTAATCATGCCTAAAGTAGCAATTTTGGTCAGTCTTTTAGGCCACACTTTATCCAATTATCCCTGCTCATAGTAAATGCTTGATTGACTGGTCTTTCACAACCTTTATGTTAACCTAATAAATGCCTACACGGATGCCAAAACACTTTCAAACCACAAATTAATTAGACCGTCTTATAGCGTAAGACCATCATTTACCATACGGATGAATTGTACGGAATAGTATGCAACAGCTTGCATATGTCAACTAGCGTAGTTGATAAAGTCATGAGATGTGGTACTCATGAGCTGGGTTCGAAAGTTTAGCATCGTCACATGTCATCAGGAATAGCCATTTACGTTGGGACACAAATTAGAGCGAAATTCTAACAAGGAAACACGATTTTCAGGATTTAGATGAGATGTTGAAATAGATAGATTAATAAAATAGGAAGGAAGGCCATGTCAAATTTCAACCAAAAAAAAAGAAACAGGAGTCGAGACTTGTACACAAGTTCACGATCGTGATTCAAGTTTCAACCGTCGGTTGATGTGTTGGTCCATCCTTTTGACTGCTAAGAAAAAGAGGTTTCGGTAAATAGAGCAGGTTTCACATAAAACACCAGTTGACGAAAGTGAAAGCAAGACAATGGATGGTGGACTCGTCTGCAGCAAAGACTTTCCATGCGATAGCCTGATCAAATGAAACATGTCGGCCCATTGTTGACATGCACATCCCAGCAGGTAAGCAAGCGCACCCCTGCAAACAAGCGGACCTTAGAATTCCTGCACAGAAGTTTATATGACGAAAATATGTATCTAGGTCAGCGGATATTACCTGCTGCATTATCTTGGGAAATTCGGCACATAACGTTTTTCGTCCAGAGTCATCGAATATTTTATCCAAGGACACGTCTTGTAGAGCCACTAGTGTTGTCTCCAGCATATCAAGTCCCGCTTGATTTGCAAAGATGAGAACCGGAAGAGACTGCAAATGAGGCCAAAAAATGTAATTACTAAAGGACCCCCCAATCATAAGGTTTGGGTTGGACAATCGAACAAAAAAGAAAGGAGGATTCTCGAATAAGTTTCATACCTTCAACGAGCAGCACAAAATGGCATCTTGGTGATGCCAGAGATGTTTCAATACCGTTTCATCAATAGCAGAAGATGTTTGAAGCAATTCGCTTCCCATATGACAGCTGCAGAAAGAAAAGGCCACAGAATGATGTGAGTTACAGCTTAATGTCTTTCTCCATTTACTTAAAGCTAAGAGAATAGTGTCACTGAATGACGATGACGTACCGATAACTTTTGCAAATCCAATGGGCCAAAGTTAGGGCCTCGGGAGAACCCGGAGACAGTTTTGGGCCAACGGTAGGAGTTAAACCAGATGGGGTTATGGCCATAGCAACCCTTTGAACAGAAGATATAACACTGCGAACATACTGGCGCGCCATTGTTGCAACGCTTTCCTGCAGGTTATTCTCAAATGGGAGCTGAAAGGCAATGGTCAACACAGAACGTGTATTTCCAGAAGTCGTCGCATCCGAGGCTCTCTGGTTTGTCGGTGGTCCCACTTCAAGACTCGAAGTCAAGTCAAGTGTTCGGTTTGTTGGATTGTCCTGTTTCAGATAGTTCTGTGGTGAGTTAGAAATCAAAATATCGAATGTCAAATGGGACAGTTACATCAAAGTCAAAACTAAGCTAAGAGACGGGTAGATGAAAAATGTCGAGGCTCAAGAGGTTATCTTTGAAAGAACGAAAACGAATAGCAACTCCTAAGCTTTAGTGTATAAATAAAGTCAAACTTACTGGTTTTGAATCCAATGGAATTATACGGAACCCAGAAGGCAGTAAGGGAGCATCGTCAGGGAACATTTCATCTATTGGTGCAAAAACAAGTTCCGAACAAGCTCCAACTGCATTCTCATCTATTCCACTGCATATCTGCCAGAATATATCTATTTTAAGTGTGCATAAATTAAAAGGTAGAAAAAATTGAAACATTACCCACTGTTGGATCTTGATCACTTAGGAGAAAAGAAAGATAACGATAAAAAATACATTAAGACAGTGCCTCAAAAGCTACCGCTAAAGGGGAAAAGGTGACGTAAGGGATTTAATATAGGATGTACATAGCCTTACCCGTGTTTGAAATACTAAGAGGACATTTTTCAAATGACGCAAAAGGAAAATAACACAAATATTTGCATTGATGATGATACTTCATAATGCGCACAAATATTCATCACATTTCAAAACAGAAGAAAAGGCATAACTTCAACTCCATTGAAGATGGATAAAAAGGGAAAACATAAATTAGAAAACTTAAGAAGAACGAACCAAAAAGTGGACGTCACATTGTCACAAAAATTAAAAAAAAAAAGTGGACATCAAGTGATTAACTACATAGTTTTTTGAACAAATTTCAAATTTTGACAAGATAGTCTGGAATAATGTTATTTCCTTGAACATACCAAAATACCTTAATTCTGGAGGGTTAAGTGCATACCTGTAAGAGATGAATATCTCCAGACATATAAGCATCTTCTGCTGTAAGAGAATGGCCTTCCAAGCGTATCACCTCGAGCATCTAGCATTTGCATATATTAGTTCAACTTGAGTGAACATTTCATGAATAGGAATAACAGAATGTTAAAACTAGTGATGGACAATTGAGCATTTCTGTTAGGAGATTATGAACAAGATATAATTTGGTGGTGGTCAAAATCTAAATTCGAAGACGGCTTAATCAATCAATATCCATAATGCATAGTAGCTAAGTTTTAACATCGAATTTTATTGAAGTAAAATGGTAAACAGTAAAACTTAAATCTCCTAACAAAAATGCTCATTTGCCCGAACCAGAGAACCATATATCAAGAAATATTAAGAATTCCAGGACAGAATTTTACCTCTTCATGCTCAATTGTGTGACCAAGAGGCATGATTATCTGACTCCCGCTAAATCTAGTAGCCCGCATTCCTGGAAATGCATACGTGTTTGCCTTCAGCGCTGCAGCAGAATACGCATCAACACTGAAATCTGCCCACTCAGAACGATGCTCTCTCAAGAATCGAACCAGCACAGCAGGAGGTACATTCTGCATACCAAATTTGTTCAGATCATAGATGAATAATGCAAAAATCTAGCGAACACATAATACACATACACAAGTTCTATCTGTGCATTTGGTGTGTAAAACTTTGTTGTAGGATATACACATGCGCAAGTTCATCCACGCGGTGAAAAATTTTAGTTGATAAATTGTACAAAATCTAGTGAAACTGAGCGATCTGGCAAAGATATTCCAAACTGAATAAAAAACCAAATTCAACATGGATCTGTTTTTTATAAATAGTTCATTTGGAACCTCATTTTGACAAAAGATTTTCTTTTTAAACATCAGAAAATATAATTCAAATAAAAGATCCATAAAGCAAACATACCTGGAGTAGCATAGATGCCTTTGCACAGAGCACTCCGCCAACTACCGGTAGTGAATTAGCACCATTTAGAGTGGCCATGAAGGGCTTGGCTGAATTACAGGCGATTATCACATCTTCAGCGCCGTCACAGTTCAGTAATGTCCAACCATCATCACTGAATCCATTGATCGCATCATTGAAACCTCTGGAGATAACCAATATTTAAACAAATAATTAATGAAAAACTCGGTGTGGAAGCAAAAGGGCAAGAAGTTAATCCATCTTTTGCAATGCACATTTCGTTACACAAATTTGTAGGATATAGAAGCTGCGAAAGCCATTTATAAAACTACTGCGAGAACCGTACTCATAAGTCAAAAGTCAAAAGTCAAAAGTCAAAATTCAAAATAAAATATAAACCTGTTCAGTCTCTGACTAAACGTTCGTAGAACTGCTGGCTGCCGACCCAAGCCATAAACAACATCCCCACTTGTCTCCTGCGCAATTTGCCGGATATAGTGCAAAGCCTTCACCAAGAAAACAAACACTTAATTATCATTCTTATAGACTCCCATTGTTACCGCAATACTAGCAATTCATTGTTTTCTCCTTCCATTGCATTTATGTTGTCCTATTTGACTAGTCTTATCCAACTTATGGCTACCGTGGACAAGCCACAGATAGTTCATGTCCTCATACTAACACAACGCATTAGTACCAGAAAATAAAAATACGAGTTTGAACTTACTGCTATGGTCATTTTCTGGGCGACGACTTTTGAAGATTGATATAGTGGCCGCAGCACCTCCGGTACACTCCATGCCTACAAGATAAAATTCCTAAACACCCCTCCAGTGATAGAGCTTTTGAGAAGAAAAGTTAAACACCACAAACCTCAAGGTTGAGATGGTCGACTATATGGACGATTGAACCACCACCTTCACATGGCCGGATAAGATAACCACTTGGAAGCATTTCAGCTCTAATAAAATGGGGAGCAGCGTTGTTGGGCCCAGAACCAGACAGAGATCTCTCGCAGACCTTGGGGAATAAACAAGGAATCAAACTAAGCTAAATTCAAAAATTTGTGGTCAACAAAATCACGTGGTTCACACAAGTCCATCCATGGAAACTACTCCCACTGTACATGTTTAAATTTCATTTTAGTACAAGAGTTTGTGTCCAAAATTATGTCACTATTATCCGTGCAAGTAACTTACTTTTTTACAAAATACACTTAAATCTTTCAAAGTGGTCAAGTAATTTGATTATTAGTGGTGTACTCTACTTTCCAAGGGTATTTTATCAATTTAACACCGGATGTTGCATTAGATGATCATACCACTATACTGCCGTTCTCTAATGTGGTAGTATAACGCAACGTCCAAAAGTCCCGTGCAGGCGCCAAAGTAGTGGGTGCATATATCTGGCAAGAGTTGCTTCAGTAATCAGTAATCCACTGGTAAAATAAGCACTCCAGCTAATAAAAAGATAGTGCATGAATCATACCTGTGTATAAATAAGTTCAATTGTTCCTCCAGTTCCAACAGGAAACATAGTAAAAACTTCAAGGCTCCGGCATTCACGGAACCAAGATGGACGATCTTTAAGGATTTCTGCAATCTGGAAACCAAAATAAATACTTAAATTACTCATCATTCAGCAAGAATTCACTACATGCATTTAAATCACAATCTTAGGTAAGTGCACAAAAAATCACGTAAGCTTCTCAATCAACTTACCTTGGAAGGCTCTAAACTAACTAAACCACAAGCTCGGGCTGCCACTCCGCTACATCTATGTGAAATGGCAAAAATCCCAACCGAATCCGGACCAGGCTGTGAGATTTGTCAGAAAAACAGAGCATTAGAGTACTTACCATTAAGAAAGGGACACTTATATCTGACACTTAGCATGAAAATACAAGAATAAAATTTCAATAAACGGAATTAGTACCTTCATCCCAGGCATCTGCACCCAATCAACAGCAGTTCCTGTCGCCTTTGAAAGGAATTCTGCCAACGTCTCCTCGGCAATAGACAGGAGACTGGCAACAAGAACAAAAAGGTATATGTATCAAACAACAACAATAGCATAGTGCCTCAAGAGCTCTCGCATATGGAGGGAGTAACAGATGCGCAATCTTAGCTACCGTATGTTTACGATACAAAAAGGGTATTTCTGGATGATCTATAATGAACCAGAATTACATCGTATTCCATGCTACTTCACAATAAAAAGACATGTAGCTAATTTCCGTAGTCTCCAATCATAACCCAGAAGTCCAGACCCAAAGACACACAAAAAAAGTGTAAACTTAATCCACATGGCAAAGTGAGGAGAGCTCATAAAGCTTACCCGGCAGGGTTGTTGGGGTCTTTGCGAGATTGCTGAGAAGTGGTGACCACAGACTCACAGCTTCCATCAGTGGCCACTGTCGGTGCCTGGAACATTAATAAATTCACTAATTTCAATATAAAAAAATAACTAAAAAAATTTGTATGACGATGAAGTATATCGATATCATTATTTCACAGTACAACTACTCTAAACTGCTTCTCCATGTCTACTCAATTTACATATCATCCTTGGCATTTTTAGCAATTGAAGAAATATCAACCAACCAAACACATTAAATAGATGACCATAAATATCCAACCTTCATTAAAAATAAAGTACAGAAACAAATTTACCTATGAGTCTATGACCACTGACAAGCATTCAATACAAACATAATTTTTTAATTTGTAGAATCATATCAACAGCAACCAACACCACTTCGGCGGAAACGGAAATCACAAACCACCAGAGGAGCACAACATTTTTCAATCTAAATTGCTTAAATTAACTAGCAACAAAATAACTCTTGTTAATTTAGAACAAAAAAAATGGCAACAAATTTAGAAGGATCTACACTTGCCACATTGTAAAAATAGACATCAGATCTACGCAAATGACCTAATAATTGTTATATTTTCGCTAAAAATGAGCAAACAAGACAATAACAATAAGAGAGAAACATACAGTTTGAAGATGTTGTCTCATAAACCCATTTTCATTTACCAACTGAGACACCTGTTTTTGCAACCGATCATTCTCCTCCATCAACAACTTATTCATTGCCGACAACTTCCTATTTACTGTCTGCAACCTCGACGACTCTTTCCTCTGCTTCTCCCTACACCTACACCCAACACAAAATTTCCAAAAAGAATAAAATCAAACACAAAATTCTAACATCACCCTCATTTTAGACATTCAAAAGAACAAGTCTTTGATAAATAATTCTCACTCAAGCTAGAGGGCTAGCAAGTAACCCTTAGTTAATGTAAAAAAAATGGAACTTTTTTTTATTTTTATTAAAGTGACTCTATTACCTTACTAATTCACCCCATCTAAAATTTCCAATCTGCATTTCAATTTTTCAACCCCTAACTTCAATTCCTAGCTCGGCCACTAGACAAAGTTAACTACAAAACTCGCCCTAAACCCGTAAAAACACATCACATCTTACCATAAGATCGTCTCATCTCAATTTTCACAACCAATTCACCAAAAAAAGATTACTATAAAAAAAGGCTCACCTCTCAATTTTCCGGCAAGGTTTACGAATTTATTTCGTTCAGTCACTCTATTACATTACTAATTCACCCCATCTAAAATTTCCAATCTACATTCCAGCCACAAACACCAATCCTAGCTCCGCCACTAACTAACATTAACTAAAAAACTCGGCTTAAACCCGTAAAAATCAAAAACACATCATATCTTACCATAAAAAACAGTCTCATTTCAAATTTCACAAGCAAATCAGTGAAATCACACAAATTCAACAAACAAAAACCAAAATTAAAGTTCAACCTCCTATTTTGAAACCAAACTTTGATCTGTTTAGGCTCAATATTAGACAGAATTGGGCATTCCCTGATCAACTGCTGTCGACGCAACGAACTCGGTTTCGGACACTCAGCATATACTCTTTCCAATGCCTCAACTTGCTCTGCAGTGTACCTAACATACTTTCCAGCATCTGCAGCTGCTCCTGCTGCTGATGCAAAATGCTTGTTTATGCCTCCGCCACCGCCACCGCCACCGCCACCGCTACTGCCGCTGCTGCTCTCCCTGTACTGCATCGTCATCATCGCCATTTTTCCTGTGGGACCCACCAAACAAAATAACAAAAATTAAATTTTTTTTTGTAAAAAAAAAATCAAATTGGGTTTTTTTTGTGTGCTAATGAACTGAATACACAATTGGGTTAAAACCCGTTAATTTTTGTATGAGACGGTCTCATGATAAACTTATCCGGGATCACAAAAATTAAACTTTTTTGTGGGACCCTTTAAAAAATTAAAATTAGTAACAAAAAAAATTGGGGTTTTTATTTCATTTTGTTTGATGAACTAAACTAAACTTACCTGAGAAAATAATTTAGCTTTTTTGTTCTTTTTTTTGTGATTTGGTATTTTGGGTAGGAAATTATTGGAAATTTGAACAGAAAAAATGGAAAAAGATTTAAACTTTATGGTTTTTTTATATGTTTTTAAGAAGAATGTGAGTAAAAAAAGGGTGAACTCTAACTGTTACTGGTAACAGAGAGAGTAGTAGAAAAGATGCATTTAGAAGAAGAAGGTGGAAAAAAGATGAAGAACCCTAAATTAAGAAAAATTGATGGGAGTTACTGTAATTAAATTTAGGGATTTTTAGGGGAAGTTTGTTTAGTTTATTTGGTATTTTGTTGTTGAATTGATGTGTGGAAAATGGAGAGAAAAAGCAAAAAGGGGAACAGTGACAGTGAGACAGTGAGTGGGTTGGAGAAGAGAGTTTTTAACAACAAAAGGTGGGGTGAGAGTTTGCAGCTTTTCTTTTCCATTTATTTAACTCTACACTTCATGAGTCTAGGCTATGGGAGTATGGCTAAAAGAATTCCTATTTAATACGGGTATATTTATCGTAATTTTGAAACAGATGAATGAGTAGCAAGTCTCCTGAAAGACGGTATTGTGTATAATAATATGAGAGCCATAAAAAACACTGGCAACTAGAGGTGGACTATAGGTTGGGATGTGGCGGGTCGGATCGAATTGGATGTGGCCGGGCTGGGGGAGGGAGACTGAACCCGCACTACGTTATGAGATGGAACGGGCTAGGGCAGGTCGGGCTGGGGGAATGACGACCCTAGACCGGCCCAGGTGATAAGAACTAGTCAAAAATTGATGTGGGCCAGTCGGGTTGAGGAGGAGGCAGTCCGAGATTGGCCCGACTTGGGGAGCGGGCTAGGTGGGCCATAGGAGAGAGCCACCGGGCTAGGGATTAGAGGGCTCGTTGACGCGGGCTGGGCCAACCCGCAATGTTGGCTAGGTCTACTAGCAACTTACAAAAAGAAGAAGCGAAAAAATTAAAATCAAAGAAGTAACCAACTAACCACCTCTTATACGAAAGGTACTGTATCACATTAGCATTATCATAATAACGTCTCATAGGAACATTAGTGTTAAATAAGATGATGGGTGCGACAAAAGCAAACCGCATAAACACAAGTAGAATGCATAAACACAAGTAAAATGATGTCTCATAACTCATCTATTTATTAAGTGTAGTGCTATTTAACCCGTTTTATGTTTAAAATAAATATACCGCTTTGAAAGAGACCAATTGGTACGCTAGTAGTTTAGTGTTTTCATTTTAGTTTTTTGGGTGCGACAATTATTCTATAAAAATGTTGTAAGATGAGTAGCGATTTTATATTCCTTTCATTTCAATAATTTATTTAACTTTAAATATATAAAAAATTACAAAGTAAAAATGGTGAACAAACGAATAGGAAAGCTGGAGTAATACTTTTCATTATTGAGTGTGTGGTAGTCTTAAATGAGGTGGTGATGGATAGTATTAGTCAGTTAACTCAGTAACTGTATTATAGTAGGAGTTAAGTTCTCATGAATTTAAAAATATATAAATTGAACAATTTAGAGGAGCTAGCTAATTAAATTCCTTCATTATAGAGGAGTTGACAACTCATGGAAAAAACAAAATCATTGAATATTGGATTATTGGGTAATCAAACAATCTTCATTTTTCTAATTCATGGAATTTGCGGTTCACCTATTTTTAATTGGCTAACTAAATAACACCATTAAGTCTTGCTTGTAATGGGTCAGATCTCCCTCACAAAGCGCAAGTGGCAAGGCAAGTGGGGGGTGGTCTACTTCTTGGTGAGCTAGCCATAATATGGCTATGAGTGGAGGCAAAATATGATGGCATATTGGCCTCGGTTTGGTGGTGCTCGTCCTCGACCTATTCTTCCATGGCTTCGACATGTTGTCTAGTGAGCGTATATTAAAGGATTTTCTAGCCAAATTTGTATTTACTATCTTTGAATTCTCTTACTTTACTCAGTCACACATACTTTGGTTTCACCCTTCTATATGAATAAGCGGATTACAAAATACAAAGACACAAAGCAAAATTCAATTCTTATTTGAGTGAAATAAAGAAAACTAACTTGAGTTAAAAGTGTCTTTCGATTTCAGTTAACCACAAGTAGATTTTTAAACATTGTCGCGTAAATAGGACAAGATATGAATCGATGAGTAATTGAAGGAAGAAAATCCGATGATATCAACATACCTACATTCCCGTCCCGATTCATTCACATTGGCCTATTCCACTATCACTAATTCTAATTTCAAACGGGGCAACCTGTCTAATTGTTTCAGACGGGTCAAACCCCTCACAAAATAGCAAGTGGAGGGAATGAATAATCCCTCCACTTGTCCCACTTACTCTTTTATGAGGGGGCTTGACTTGTCTAAAACAATAAGACGGGTCAACTTATTTGAACAAAGACAAACTCTTCCACTATTAACTTGTAGACCAAAATTTGACAAACAAGATGCAACTATTTACAAGACCCCTCCTTTAGTCCTTTGCCCTCAAATAAGTACAAAAGCTATGTGTGTAAACACCAAAAATCCAAATTATCCCATTTATGTCAAGCATTTCTTCTCAAGGGAGACAATTTATGACATTTTTTTGTTAGTCAAGGATCACAAATCACAACCTCACGACAATAAAGTGGACAATTATTTCGTTTCATGTTAGTTGTTACCACCTTCTAAAAGCATAAGTGTCTTAGCACTCATAATCTACTCATGCTCAAAACAAAGGTAAAACACTAAAACTCAATCATTTTTGTTCAACTTTTGCTTCTATGGGGTCGAACCTAATTGGCAATTTTAGTGAGTCATCCACCGGGAAAAAAGGGACCGAGATATTAGGGTTGTTCACGGGTCATCTCGTCCATATAACTACGCAAAATAAGCAATTAAAGATAAGGCAATTTTCTTGCAGGCTCGATTCAACTTGAGCCCAACGCATATCTGGCTCAAGTTCGTATTTGACCACCTCTACATGCAACAATACAGGATTAGTTCATCATCGAATGACTTACTTGCTTCCGCTTACACTTCTATTTAACACATTGAAGTGATGTATAAATGATCACTTCATAGGAAAACATATACGAAGTATGAAGTAGTAAACAACTCTTGATAAAGATAGCTACTAATTGGATTCCGAGCTAAATGTGCTGGTTTTGGAGGTCGACATACTTACGGTAAACACGTGGTAATAGGCCAACTCAAATACAGGATGAGTCGAAAAGGAAAACAGCAAAGGACCATGGGGTTATCGTACAAGATAATGAACGACCAATAACCGATAGCAAAATCATGTCCAAACTCGTTTGATGAAAAACTCCTAAAAGATCTACATTCACCCTTAAAAGCTTTCTCAGAGTTTAATCTGTTCCAACTTTGCTAACGACTCAGATCCCTGTAGTCCTTTACCGCAATCTTCCCCCTCAACGGGCCCTACCAATGACGGTGGAACTTCCTGTTGAGCCGCTTGGTCATCACATAACGGCGTAGCCTGTCTAATACAAACAGGTTCAGGTATTTGAGATTCCTTGGATTCTTTTCCAACTGACTTCTGAACTGGGTCAACTTTATCAACTGCTTTATTAGGCAGTGGAACCTTTGAAACTGGTAGGGCAGAGCACAAAGGAACACTTTGCCTAATAGATACTGGTGGTGCAATTCGCACGGGTGGGGCCGAGCAACAAAACATGGCACTCCTTATAGTTACTGGAGGTGCAATACTGTAACACGCTGGCCGAGGATGCCGGATTGGTATGTACGGAGTTGCCCCAACTCCAAGTAATCTCTGAGGCCGGATCCCTCGAGGCTCTGATATCATATTATCAGTTACTAAGAATGGTGATGGGAGCGCCTGGGGTGGTGTCTTTTTCGGGCAGATAAGAGGTAGGATCTTCGAGGTGGGCTTCGCAGTGCGTTGCGGACTCGGTGGTCTTGGGCTTTGTACGGGAAAGGTATGTGAGAAAGATTGTGTAGTGGACGACGAACTCGTCATCCTCTCCCTTAATCGGTAACGCAACAATGCCCGTGCTACACTAACCTGCTCAAGCTCATCGGAATTCTCCTGCTCTGAAGATAAGCCTGTTGTTTGCTGCGCCACTGTTTATACATTTAAAAAAACATCAAAACTACATACTCAAAGATGTATTTCACACAAAACTACATACTCAAAGAGGGATTTCAGACAACACTTGTGTTTATTAGCTACTCCCTCCATCCTAATAGTCGTTTACATATTCATTTTAGTCCATCGTACTCATTTGTTTTAGTTTTTTATTTGGGTAAACTTTATGTGTTAAACTCTTAAAAGACTAACTTGTCCTAATTTATTTTCCTAGCTGTACCAATGTGATGGGTGGACACCACAGTCATCACATTCTAACCTAGCCAAGGGAACTTGTAAATGCCCCTACCCCACTTACTGTACTTGGATAAAAACCGATTGAAAAACAAATGTGAGCAAATTGATGAGACAAATGAACTAAAATGGAAATGATGTTAACTGTTAAAGTTTGCTTACTTCTACGAATCTACTCATAGCTTGAACATTTATACTTGACTTGGCTACTTTTCAACTATGTTACTCAAACTCTTCCGATTTGCCCACGCACCCGTGTCCAGCACTCGAGACTTGGAAGGTTATGACACTTCGACACCTCTTATTAAGCCAAAATATGCATATTTTTCATAAAAGTGGCAGAGCCCGACACTTGGACACGCACCCGTATCGAATATTTCTAAACGAGTCTTAACAACATAGCTTTTCAACGAAAAAACTTCCAAGTTTTTGTTCTCAATGAAGTGGAAGTGTGGAACCGAAATGCCAAGTGTGGACTTTTGAGTGTCTAGAAACCAAAGAATTTGAGCAACATAGATGCTCTTTTTCTGTGGCAAGTTTATGTCTATGACCAATACGTAATGGATCCCAAGTAACACCAGTAGATGTGTACATGCTACTACTATGCTAGTATAGCTAACCAACACACAAAGAGTATCGCGAATGCCGGTTTGTACAAACTAGCAGCTTGCGCAGACCAAAAATACTCTAACGAGGTTAACAATAATAAGCAAAAAAAATGAAGACAAATTGTACAGGACTGGTACAAGAAAGATTGGCCAAAATAGTTTATCACGGGCACGATAAACTTCTCATTTGAAATCTCCCACTTTGTATGTTACTTTTGTTGCTATTCTTCTTTGGGATCGTGCATCTTTCATCAACTTACATTTCCATTTGCATATTATTATGTCCTTAAATATTTATACAAGACATTCTTGGAAGTTTAGTGGTGAACGGAACTACTGAAGAGTCCTATATATATATGAGCAAAATGATGCACCATGATCAACACTAGAAGTGTTTTGTGTTTCTTTACGTTTAAGTGGTAGGACAGGATAGTGAGGACATAAAATAGACTCCGTAACTAGCAAAGTTAAAGAAGTTTTATCATGCACACTGAAATGGAGTTCAAAGGACATACATTGTTTTAGAGATTGCCATGCTGCCATGGCAGCATTCTTCTCCGCTTGTTTTTTATTTTTAGCGGGCTCACCCGTAAATGTGATCCCAGCCAGTTCTACTTTACCGGTAAAGACTGGATGGTGTCCTACTCCAGACCTGAAAGTGATGTAATGTGGCAATGGAGCTCCAACTCTTTGTGATATCTCTTGTAGCAGGTTTTTGTAAACTCCAGTCTCATCCTGCACAGCAATAAAATCATCATTACAAAAACAAAGATTCAAGAAGCATTAAAATGGACACGATATTTAAAGCAACTCGCAGAAGAGGAATGTACAAATTCCGAGATTTTATTATTCAAAAATCTAGCAAGCATTTGAGTAAATACTGTGATGACATATATATACACATCCTACAAACTGCAATGCCCATTGAATGTCCTAGTTTATCTACTCTTTATAGTTCGATCATTAGTTCTTGATCAGAAGAATATGTTTCTTTGGACTATAACCAGAAAAGATTTGCTGAAATATTCATGGATCCGCATGGATTTCACAGCAAAAAGTATGTCGATATCTTAAACCTAATGCCAAAATAGCAAATAAAAACAGAAACTCATATAATTAAATCACAAATTCTCATTTGTGACGGATCGACCCGTCGCAAGCTTGCGACGGGTTAAATCCCCCTCACAAAGAGCAAGTGGGGTGCAAATGGAGCCCCCCACTTGCCTTGCCACTTGCTCTTTGTGAGGGGGATTTGACCCGTCGTAAGCTTGCGACGGATCGCCCCGTCACAAGCAAGACTTATTGTAATTAAATAGGGAATATTTCTTAGATATGGTTTTGGGAAGTTACTAGCGTATGTACAGCAATTCATCATGTAGCAGTTAGTTCTCCTCTCTAATACACACGGACACGACAAACATTCACTTGTTTCATTGAAGAATGTTTATTGACATATGCCACTTAATGTGTTCATATGCCACTAATGTGTTCATGTACATTGACATTAACATTGCCCATCATGTTTGAAGCACAAAAATTAGGTAGAGAGTACACCAGTTATGGAAGGGATTATCAAACGAGCAATTAGTGGCTGCATAAGGACCACACATGACAATACCGCGCTCACCACATCAGCATGGCGACCTTAAGCTATATTTCTTCATTTAAGTTCAGCTAATAAATAACAAATGCTCTCAACAAATGATCATTCAATACTTCTGTTTCTCAAGTTATAAGTTCCACTTGCATGATCATGCAGCTACTACCACAACTATAATAAAGAGAAGGCTTAACCTTCAGAAACCCGATTTGAATCATAATTCAGATCTGAATGTTGAAAGGACATACGAGCACATGGCTCGAATAATTAGGCTATGTTGGCAAATTTAACAGGATCTTCTCCATATTATATAATATTATCATTCATAAGAAAACCAGGAATAGATAGCAAGTGCAGGATTAACACACTCTCGATCATGTGTATTAAACTCAAATTTGGCGTAACAAACACATTCAATACACATTCAAACAAACAGCATGTCTTTATGAAACGGTCTGGTCTCACAACCTAAATTCCCGAGGCAACTACCTATGATGTGTCCACTGCTCGTGTACGCCTGGTCTTATAACCTAAATTACTTACATATTCAAATTTACGGCATACCAAACACATTCAACACACATTAATCCATGAGTAAGCAGCTTGAATATCAAAACTTCAATCAAACGGTGAGCGTCTTATGTATCCCTAGTTTAACTATAAGGTTAACGGCTTAGTCTCGCATCGTAATACATGTAGAAGTACAGTTGTTCTTCAATAACATCAATAAATAATCTCCTTAAATGCATTACTAAACTTAAACAATTCCAATTTTATTTATTACTATCAATAAATAATTTTATACCCAATTTATAGTTCAACAATTCCCCTGCTACTAATTCAATACACTCCACATTAAAAACCAACATTCTATAAATTCAAATTCATTTTACAACACCAACAAAAAACATTCTACCTTATGATTTTCATTTCACAGCACGAAAAACCGGCGAAATCAAGCATAGTTTACCAACCCTATTTACTTCAAATGGAAATAAATTCCTCAAAACAAGCTGAAATTATCTCGAAAAAATGCACTTTTATATAGTGCACATTATCTACTTATGTCCTTATACATTCTATTAGTTTTCGACTTCATCATTCATATTAATTACTCCCTCCACTTCAACCAATTAGCCTCATTTTAGTGTCAAATGGGGCTAATCGAACTAATACTCGCTCCGTCTCAATCATTTGTTTACTAAGTTAGAAACTACGAAGTAAACAAATGATTGAGACGAAGAGAGTAAAAATTACTTAAGAATTAATCAACAATATATAACTAAGCATAATTAAATAAAATAAAAATGAACACAAGTTATAACTGACACTCACAACCGATTTAAATAATATTATAAAAGTAAAGTGGTTTGTGAGAGATAACAAACTTGTGACGGTCACAAGCATTAATTTAATTAATATTATATGTGACCGTCACAAGAAAGACTCCTCCAATTTAACCCGTATCCCCATTTGAGTGTTCCGTCTTAACGGAAAAATCAAATGGGGATAACTGATCGGGTTAAATTGTATCGAACAAAAAAAAGAAAAAAGAGAGAGAGAAGACGGACGAGAATACGAGAAGCGAGAGAGTAAGACGAGCCGCGAGAAGAAAGAGAAACGAGAGCGACTTCGGCGGCGGAATGTTCAGCTTGACGAAGGGTAGAACAGTAATTAGGCGACTCAAAATTTTCACCACTAAAGTGAACAATAGCTTTAAAGCGTGGCGCGTGATCAGGACCTTCTCGAATGCACGTGTAAGAAGGGAGATTGAAGCAACTCCTTTGAGCTAATTCTTGTAGTTGGTTTTTATACATATCTTTGTTATTTTATTGAAGAGTGTGTATAGTTGTAATGGAGGAGAAGGAGAAGGAGAAGGAGAAGGAGAAGAAGAAGTTAGATGTGGGTTGGGTTGAGGTGGGTGAAGTGGTGGGGGGAGAGTGATGAAAAGAGGGAGAGAGTATTGATGTGTGAATTAATGAGAGAGTGTTGAGGGGGTGGATTATTAATTAGAAGACTAATCTTCAATGTTTGTTTTGTGAGTTTTTTTTTTTTTTTTTTTTTGAGTAAAGTTGCATTAAGATTGGCTTTTTTGCCTGAAATTAAGACGGAAAAATATAACATATTTATTATTAAATGTGAATGCTTTTTGATAAAAGTTACTACAACCATTTTCTAATAAATTGTGAACAATTTTAGCTATAATATTAGCTGCAACGGTTTATCATAAAATGATCACTTTTTATTACAAATAAATTGCGGCATTACATGTCTTAAAATTTATCTTTTTTTAGTTGTTGGTACGGCTCATGACCCATTTTAGCACGACACTTAATTGGCGTGGCCCAACACCTGGCACAGCATGGGTTGTGTTGCTTTGGCATTCTTTGACACACTCAAAATATTGCTCCTTATGTCATTGAATTGTTTACCCTTACTTTATTTTGTGAGGGGAAATAAAATAATGGCATGTTTGGCAAACCATATTTCATTTTAGAATATGGATTTGGCCCAAATATTATGTTTGGCCAATTAAAGAATTTGGATTTGGATTTGGCCCAAAACCTACCAAATCCAAACTAATACAAATCAAGGTTTTTCAAAATGACACCAAAACAGACGTCATTTTGAAATCATTCCCCTTCAACTCTCCCCTCTCTCATTATTTCATCAATATTCACCATTGTACTGAGTTCACTGGGAAGGCGAGCGGTTCGACTCAACGAGTTCGAATAAGTCCCTTATTATTAAGTCAACTCACTCCACTTCATTGAAGACATCGTTTGGTGGTGAATTGTCTTCGTCGGTACTGCAAACTTTCAGTGAGTTCATTGATTCAGATGAAAATTATAAGGAATTTGTTGCAAAATTTAAGAGCGATTAACTGTACAAGGTGCGATTTTACTGAGGAAATGACGAGAATTTGTGAAACAAACTGTGTACTGCGAGATTATTGCATGAAATCGATCGCTGATATCAACCTTTGGGATATTTTATATAACCTCGATTTTTATTGAAGTTATGATTCTTCTTAAATGGAATAAACCCTAACTCTGGATTTTGGGGATATTTTTGTGGAAGGAAATTAAGAGAGTAAAGCTGGGAAGCAAAATTATGGTGTTTTGCATTTTCAAAAATTCCGGTTTTCAAATACTTGTTATCCCAAACACAAATATTTGTAAATTATTATTTCAATATTTTAATTTAAAATTCTTGATTTGAAATGAAATTCGAGTTCCCAAACGCTACCTAAGTGTAAATTATTGGCTTTGGCGGTTTAGTAGATAATAAGGCTAAATTGGAGGAATTGCTTAGACACGCTCAAGCACGACACGACATGGCAAGCCATGGGCCGTAGGCTGTGCCTCGACCGTTATTTCAATTTCACCGGCACGACACAAAGCCCAATCGGACCGTGCAATTTTATTCTCCTATCACGGTGGGTCGGCACAAAGCAGGGCTCACTTCCATATCTACGTTTAATCAAGACACGAGTTTTTGTTTAAGCCGAAGATGTGTGTTATATAGTTAAAACGGTCAAGTAATAACCACATGCATAGATAAAGACAAAAAGATACTCCTTTCATTTTAGGGATGTCATTGGAGCGGGGCGGTGGTGGATATAGGTCCTCCATACCCGTACCCACCAAGGAATTCTTATGCCCATACCCGCCACACCACCCGTGGCGGGTATAAGTTTCCATACCCGTACCCGCCCCGCCAAGTAAAAATATATACCCATACCCGCCCCGTTACTGTTGGAGTAAGTGTCCTCAATAATAGTGTGATCACTTAATTAAATCTCAATAACAAGAATACAAATGGATGATAAATATTAAAGTCAACCGGTCCACATGAATCGGTAACGATTGGCTTACTAGAGTTTGACGTTACTGTCGTAAGACGGTGGTGATCAGTTGATCCCTTGAGGTCACACTGAAATGACGATTCCCCAATCATGAAAGTTAATTAATTGTATAGCGATACAGATTAATTAATCCCTTAAATTGAACAAGTTTATATTATAAGTGAGAATGATATCTTATTGTAATATGATTAAATAAGATTCAGTTTAGTAATTTAATTGTTATATTACTAAGAATGCTTAATGTTTATGAAACATTTGAGATAAGCATGATTGGTTGATCCTAATTACAATTAGTTGTAGATTACATTAACCAAATATAAGATGGCCCATTTTACATACATGCAATTATAAATTATTACTTAAAATGTTAAGGGTAATTAATTTGTTATAAAATTATATTTATATTAGTTAAATATACATTTATAAGCATAATTACATGTAACATGTCATATGTCACACATATGACATATGACAAATTACAAAAGATAAAATGGAGTCCATTTTACATTAAGGGGCCGGTTTGGGTGATGGGTAATAGTGTGGTATTGGGTCACGTTAAGGAGGTCGTATTGGGTCGCGTTTCATATTCTCACGATTTTTGTACCAAGTGTCCTGGTCTGTGTTAGTAGTTACCCTGTTCGATTAAACCATTAGATAACAAGTATTTATCCATTTTCACGATAAACCGAGTTACCTTCGAAAAACGTTTATCGCATACCGACACCATCAAATCTCCCCCTTTTATGCTCAAAATTTGCGTGGAAGCTTTATCTGAGCCAATAAAAAATGTTTGTGTGATTTACAGGCATTTCTGACCCAGGGCCGCGAAATACCGAAAACCGTGTATTAAAGGCTGCAATTTGGGCCGTTCGGAAGGTCGTATTGGGTCTCGTTTAAGTTTCTCGCGAATTTTGTACCACGTGTCCTGGGCCGTGTTAGTAGTAACCTTGTTCGATTAAACCAAAAGATAACAAGTACTCCCTCCTAGTTTGATTGTTCTTCCTTCTTTCCTATTTGAGCTTAGTTTGGTGTTCTTCCCTCTTTCCTTATTTGGAAGCTTTTGTGTGGTCTAAATTCAATTGCATGTGGGGTAGTGTGTTTTGTGTGGTCCAAATTCACTTCCTTAATCTTTGTGCACAAAAGAAAAGGGAAGAACAAGTAAACTAGGAGGGAGTATTTATTTATTTTCACGATAAACCGAGTTACCTTCGGAAAATCGTTTATCGCATAATGACAAAATCAAATTTTCTCCGTTTATGCTCAAACTCTGTGTGGAAGCTTTATCTGAGCCAATAAAATGTTTGTGTGATTTACTGGCATTTCTGACCTGGATCACGAAATACCGAAAACCGTGTATTAATAAAGGCTGTAATTTGGGCCGTTCTGGAGGTCGTACAGGGTCACCTTTCATTTTCTCAAGATTTTTGTACAACGTCTCCTGGGACGTGTTAGTAGTTACATGTTCCATTAAACCAACAGATAACAAGTATTTATCCATTTTTACGATAAACCGCGGTAGCTCCCAAAAACGTTTATCGCATACCAAAACCATCAAATCTCCTCCGTTTATGCTCAAAATTTGCGAGAAAGCTTTATTTGAGCCAATAAAATATTTGGGTGATTTACTGGCATTTCTGACCCGGGGCCGCGAAATACCCGAAAATCGTGTATTATATGCTGTAATTTGGGCCGTTTGGGAGGTCGTACTGGGTCACCTTTTATTTTTTCACGGTTTTTGTACCATATGTCCTGGGACGTGTTAGTAGTTACATGTTCGATTAAACCAACAAATAACAAGTATTTATCCATTTTTACGATAAACCGCGGTAGCTCCGAAAAACGTTTATCGCATACCGAAACCATCAAATCTCCTCCGTTTATGCTCAAAATTTGCATGGAAAAATTATCTGAGCCAATCAAATGTTTGGATGATTTACTGGAATTTATGACTTGGGGCCGCGAAATACCAAAAACCGTGTATTATATAGCCTGCAATTTGGGCCGTTCGGGAGGCCGTATTGGGTCACGTTTCATTTTCTCAAGATTTTGTTACCACGTGTCCTGAGCCGTGTTAGTAGTTACCATGTTCGATAAAACCATCAGATAACAAGTATTTATCCATTTTCTGAATAAACCGTGTTACCCCCGAAAATCGTTTATCGCATACCGAAACCCTCAAATCTCCTCTGTTTATGCTCAAAATTTGTGTGGGAGCTTTATCTGAGCCAATAAAATGTTTGTGTGATTTACAGGCATTTCTGACTCGGGTCCGCGAAATACCGAAAATCGTGTATTATAGGCTGCAATTTGGGCCGTTCGGAAGGTCGTACTGGGTCTCGTTTCAGTTTCTTGCGAATTTTGTACCACGTGTCCTGGGCCGTGTTAGTAATTACCTTGTTCGATTAAACCAACAGATACCAAGTATTTATTCATTTTGACGATAAACCGAGTGACCTCCGGAAAAAACGTTTATCGCATAATGACACCATCAAATTTCCTCCGTTTATGCTCAAAGTTTGTGTGGAAGGTTTATCTGAGCCAATAAAATGTTTGTGTGATTTCCTGACATTTCTGACCAGGGGTCACGAAATACCGAAAACCCTGTATTAAAAAGGGTGTAATTTGAGCCGTTCTAAAGGTCGTACTGGGTCACCTTTCATTTTCTCAAGATTTTTGTACAACGTGTCCTGGGACGTGTTAGTAGTTACATGTACAATTAAACCAACATATAACAAGTATTTATCCATTTTTACGATAAACAGCGGTAGCTCTAAAAAAACGTTTATCGCATACCGAAATCATCAAATCTCCTCCGTTTATGCTCAAAACTTGCGGCGAAGCTTTATATGAGCCAATAAATTTTTTGTGTGATTTAGTGCCATTTCTGACTTTGGCCCGCGAAATACCGAAAACCGTGTATTATAGCCTGCAATTTGGGCCGTTCGGGAGGTCGTATTGGGTCACGTTTCATTTTCTCAAGATTTTGGTACCTCGTGTCCTAAGCCGTGTTAGAAGTTACCATGTTCGATTAAACCATCGAATAACAAATATTTATCCATTTTCTCGATAAACCGTGTTACACCAGAAAACCGTTTATCGCATTCCGACACTCTCAAATCTGCTCTGTTTATGGTCAAAATTTGTGTGGGAGCTTTATCCGATCCAATAAAATATTTGTGTGATTTATAGTCATTTCTGACCCGGGACCGCGAAATACCAAAAACCGTTTATTATAGGCTGCAATTTGGGCCGTTTGGGAGGTCGTACTGGGTCTTGTTTCAGTTTCTCGCGAATTTTGTTCAACGTGTCCTGGGCCGTGTGAGTAGTTACCCTGTTTGATTAAACCATCAGATAACAAGTATTTATCCATTTTCACGATAAACCGAGTTACTTTTCGAAAAACGTTTATCGCACACCGACACCATCAAAAGTCCCCTTTTTATGCTCAAAATTTGCGTGGATGCTTCATCTGAGCCAATAAAATGGTTGTGTGATTTACAGGCATTTCTGATCCGGGGCCGC
>JAIUZE010069975.1:0-262500 GCA_022085475.1 Heliosperma pusillum | reverse complement strand
GGCCGTGTTAGAAGTTACCGTGTTCGATTAAACCATCAGATAACAAGTATCTATCCATTTTCTCGATAAACCGTGTTACTACCCGAAAACCTTTTATCGCATACCGACACCCTAAAAAATCCTCTGTTTATACTCAAAATTTGCGTGAAAGCTTTATCTGAGCCAATAAAATGTTTGTGTGATTTACAAGCATTCCGAGGCCGCGAAATACCGAAAACCGTGTAATATAGTCTTCAATTTGGGCCGTTCAGGAGATCGTATTGGGTCTCGTTTCAGTTTCTCGCGAATTTTGTACCACGTGTCCTTGGCCGTGTTAGTAGTTGCCATGTTTGATTAAACCATCAGATAACAAGTATTTATCCATTTTCATGATAAACTGAGTTACATTTCGAAAAACGTTTATCGCACACCGACACGATCAAATTTCCCCTTTTTATGCTCAAAATTTACGTGGAAGCTTTATCTGAGCCAATAAAATGTTTGTGTGATTAACAGGCATTTCTGACCCGGGGCTGCGAAATACCGAAAACCGTGTATTATAGGCTGCAATTTAGGCCGTTCGGGAGGTCGTAATGAGTCTCGTTTCATTTCCTCGCGAAATTTGTACCAAGTGTCCTTGGCCGTGTTAGTAGTTACCCTGTTCGATTAAACCATCAGATAACAAGTATTTATCCATTTTTACGATAAACCGAGTTACCTTTGAAAAAACGTTTATCGCACACCGACAACATCAAATCTCCCCTTTTTATGCTCAAAATTTGCATGGAAGCTCTATCTGGGCCAATAAAATGTTTGTGTGATTTACAGGCATATCTGACCCGGGGCCGCGAAATACCGAAAACCGTGTATTATAGGCTGCAATTTGGGCCGTTCGGGAGGTCGTACTGAGTCTCGTTTCAGTTTCTCGCGAATTTTGTACCACGTGACTTATTTAGAGGCATTTCAGACCCGGAGCTGCGAAATACCAAAAACCGTGTATTATAGGCTGCAATTTGGGCCATTCGGGATTCTCCCCTTTTTATGCTCAAAATATGCGTGGAAGTTTTATCTAAGCCAATAAAATGTTTGTGTGATTTAAACACAGTTTTCAGACTCGGGGCCGCGAAATACCAAAAATCGTGTATTATAGGCTACAATTTGGGCCGTTCGGGATGTCGTACTGGGTCTCGTTTCAGTTTCTCGCGAATTTTGTACCACTTGTCCTGGGACGTGTTAGTAGTTATCTTGTTCGAATAAACCAACAGATACCAAATATTTATCCATTTTCACGATAAACCGAGTGACCTCCAGAAAAACGTTTATCGCATAATGAAACAATCAAATTTCCTCCGTTTATGCTCAAAGTTTATGTAGAAGGTTAATCTGAGCCAATAAAATGTTTGTGTGATTTACTGTCATTTCTGACCTGGGGTCACGAAATACCGAAAACCATGTATTAATAAAGGGTGTAATTTAGGCCGTTCTAAAGGCCGTACTGGGTCACCTTTCATTATCTCAAGATTTTTGTACAACGTGTCCTGGGACATGTTATTAGTTACATGTCCCATTAAACCAACAGATAACAAGTATTTATCCATTTCTACGATAAACCGCGGTAGCTCTAAAAAAGGTTTATCGCAGACCGAAACCCTCAAATCTCCTCCGTTTATACTGAAAAATTGCGCGGAAGCTTTATATGAGCCAATAAAACATTTATGTGACTTACAGTCATTTCTGACCCGGGGCCGCAAAATACCGAAAACCGTGTATTTTAGGGTACAGTTTCGTCTATTTGGGAGGTCGTATTGGGTCTGGTTTCATTTCCTCACGAAATTTGTACCAAGTGTCCTGGTCCGTGTTAGTAGTTACCATGTTCGATTAAACCATCAGATAACAAGTATTTATCCATTTTCACGATAAATCGAGTTACCTTTGAAAAACGTTTATCGCACACCGACAACATAAAATCTCCCCTTTTTATGCTCAAAATTTACGTGGAAGCTTTATCTGAGCCAATAAAATGTTTGTGTGATTAACAGGCATTTCTGACCCGGGGCCGCGAAATACCGAAAACCGTGTATTATTGGCTGCAATTTGGGTCGTTCGGGAGGTCGTACTGTGTCTCGTTTCAGTTTCTCGCGAATTTTGTACCACGTGTCCTGGGCCGTGTTAGTAGTTACCCTATTTGATTAAACCATCAGATAACAAGTATTTATCCATTTTGACGATAAACCGAGTTGCTTTTCGAAAAACATTTATCGCACACCGACACCATCAAATCTCCCCTTTTTATGCTCAAAATTTGCATAGAAACTTTATCTGAGCCAATAAAATGTTTTTGTGATTTACAGGCATTTCTGACCCAGGGCCGCGAAATACCGAAAACCGTGTATTATAGGCTGCAATTTGGGCCGTTCGGGAGGTCGTAATGGGTCTTGTTTCAGTTTCTCGCGAATTTTGTACCACGTGTCCTGGGCCGTGTTAGAAGTTTTCGTGATCGATTAAACCATCCGATAACAAGTATTTATCCATTTTCTCGATAAACCGTGTTACCCACGAAAACCTTTTATCGCATACCGACACCCTCAAATCTCCTCTGTTTATGCTCAAAATTTGTGTGGGAGCTTTATCTCATCAAATAAAATATTTGTGTGATTTACAGTCATTTCTGACCAGGGGCCGCGAAATAACGAAAACCGTGTGTTATAGGGTACAATTTCGTCTATTTGGTAGGTCGTATTGGCTCACGTTTCATTTTCTCACGAATTTTGTACCAAGTTTCCTGATCCGTGTTAGTAGTTACCCTGTTCGATTAGACCATCAGATAACAAGTATTTATCCATTTTCACGATAAACCGAGTTACCTTTGAAAAACGTTTATCGCACACCGACACCATCAAATCTCCCCTTTTTATGCTCACAATTTGCGTGGAAGTTTTATCTGAGCCAATAAAATGTTTGTGTGCTTTACAGGCATTTCAGACCCAGGGCCGCAAAATACCGAAAACCGTGTATTATAGGTTGCAATTTGGGCCGTTCGGGAAATCGTACTGTGTCTCGTTTCATTTTCTCGCAAATTTTGTACCACGTAGCCTGGGCCGTGTTAGAAGTTACCATGTTCGATTAAACCATCCGATCACAAGTATTTATCCATTTTCTCGATAAACCGTGTTACCCACGAAAACCTTTTATCGCATACCGACACCCTGAAATCTCCTCTGTTTATGCTCAAATTTTGCGTGGAAACTTTATCTGAGCCAATAAAATGTTTGTGTTATTTAAAGGCTTTTCTGACCCAGGGCCGCGAAATACCGAAAACCGTGTATTATAGGTTGCAATTTGGGCCGTTCGGTAGATCGTACTGGGTCTCGTTTCAGTTTCTCGCGAATTTTGTACCATGTAGCCTGGGCCGTGTTAGAAGTTACTATGTTCGATTAAACCATCAGATAACAAGTATTTATCCATTTTCTCGATAAACCGTGTTACCGCCGAAAACCTTTTATCGCACACCGACACCATCAAATCTCGCCTTTTTATGCTCAAAATTCGCGTAGAAACTTTATCTGAGCCAATAAAATGTTTGTGTGATTTACAGGTATTTCTGACCCAGGGCCGCGAAATACCGAAAACCGTGTATTATAGCCTGCAATTTGTGCCGTTCGGGAGGTCGTACTGGGTCTCGTTTCAGTTTCTCGCGAATTTTCTACCACGTGTCCTGGGCCGTGTTAGAAGTTACCATGTTCGATTAAACCATCAGATAACAAGTATTTATCCATTTTCACGATAAACCGAGTTACCTTTGAAAAAACGTTTATCGCACACCGACAACATCAAATCTCCCCTTTTTATGCTCAAAATTTGCATGGAAGCTCTATCTGGGCCAATAAAATGTTTGTGTGATTTACAGGCATATCTGACCCGGGGCCGCGAAATACCGAAAACCGTGTATTATAGGCTGCAATTTGGGCCGTTCGGGAGGTCGTACTGAGTCTCGTTTCAGTTTCTCGCGAATTTTGTACCACGTGACTTATTTAGAGGCATTTCAGACCCGGAGCTGCGAAATACCAAAAACCGTGTATTATAGGCTGCAATTTGGGCCATTCGGGATTCTCCCCTTTTTATGCTCAAAATATGCGTGGAAGTTTTTTCTGAGCCAATAAAATGTTTGTGTGATTTAAAGACAGTTTTTAGACTCGGGGCCGCGAAATACCAAAAATCGTGTATTATAGGCTACAATTTGGGCCGTTCGGGATGTCGTACTGGGTCTCGTTTCAGTTTCTCGCGAATTTTGTACCACTTGTCCTGGGACGTGTTAATAGTTATCTTGTTCGAATAAACCAACAGATACCAAATATTTATCCATTTTCACGATAAACCGAGTGACCTCCAGAAAAACGTTTATCGCATAATGAAACAATCAAATTTCCTCCGTTTATGCTCAAAGTTTGTGTAGAAGGTTAATCTGAGCCAATAAAATGTTTGTATGATTTACTGTCATTTCTGACCTGGGGTCACGAAATACCGAAAACCATGTATTAATAAAGGGTGTAATTTAGGCCGTTCTAAAGGCCGTACTGGGTCACCTTTCATTATCTCAAGATTTTTGTACAACGTGTCCTGGGACATGTTATTAGTTACATGTCCCATTAAACCAACAGATAACAAGTATTTATCCATTTCTACGATAAACCGCGGTAGCTCTAAAAAAGGTTTATCGCAGACCGAAACCCTCAAATCTCCTCCGTTTATGCAGAAAAATTGCGCGGAAGCTTTATATGAGCCAATAAAACATTTATGTGACTTACAGTCATTTCTGACCCGGGGCCGCAAAATACCGAAAACCGTGTATTTTAGGGTACAGTTTCGTCTATTTGGGAGGTCGTATTGGGTCTGGTTTCATTTCCTCAC
This sequence comes from Heliosperma pusillum, assembly GCA_022085475.1. Taxonomy (NCBI): domain Eukaryota; kingdom Viridiplantae; phylum Streptophyta; class Magnoliopsida; order Caryophyllales; family Caryophyllaceae; genus Heliosperma; species Heliosperma pusillum. The sequence goes on along the minus strand of JAIUZE010069975.1, from coordinate 257,613 downwards.
GAAATTTGTACCAAGTGTTCTGGTCCGTGTTAGTAGTTACCATGTTCGATTAAACCATCAGATAACAAGTATTTATCCATTTTCACGATAAATCGAGTTACCTTTGAAAAACGTTTATCGCACACCGACAACATAAAATCTCCCCTTTTTATGCTCAAAATTTACGTGGAAGCTTTATCTGAGCCAATAAAATGTTTGTGTGATTAACAGGCATTTCTGACCCGGGGCCGCGAAATACCGAAAACCGTGTATTATTGGCTGCAATTTGGGTCGTTCGGGAGGTCGTACTGGGTCTCGTTTCAGTTTCTCGCGAATTTTGTACCACGTGTCCTGGGCCGTGTTAGTAGTTACCCTATTTGATTAAACCATCAGATAACAAGTATTTATCCATTTTCACGATAAACCGAGTTGCTTTTCGAAAAACGTTTATCGCACACCGACACCATCAAATCTCCCCTTTTTATGCTCAAAATTTGCATAGAAACTTTATCTGAGCCAATAAAATGTTTTTGTGATTTACAGGCATTTCTGACCCAGGGCCGCGAAATACCGAAAACCGTGTATTATAGGCTGCAATTTGGGCCGTTCGGGAGGTCGTACTGGGTCTTGTTTCAGTTTCTCGCGAATTTTGTACCACGTGTCCTGGGCCGTGTTAGAAGTTTCCATGTTCGATTAAACCATCAGATAACAAATATTTATCCATTTTTTCAATAAACCGTGTTACCCACGAAAACCTTTTATCGCATACCGACACCCTGAAATCTCCTCTGTTTATGTTCAAATTTTGCGTGGAAGCTTTATCTGAGCCAATAAAATGTTTGTGTTATTTACAGGCATTTCTTACCCAGGGCCGCGAAATACCGAAAACCGTGTATTATAGGTTGCAATTTGGGCCGTTCGGTAGATCGTACTGGGTCTCGTTTCAGTTTCTCGCGAATTTTGTACCACGTAGCCTGGGCCGTGTTAGAAGTTACTATGTTCGATTAAACCATCAGATAAAAAGTATTTATCCATTTTCTCGATAAACCGTGTTACCGCCGAAAACCTTTTATCGCACACCGACACCATCAAATCTCCCCTTTTTATGCTCAAAATTCGCGTAGAAACTTTATCTGAGCCAATAAAATGTTTGTGTGATTTACAGGTATTTCTGACCCAGGGCCGCGAAATACCGAAAACCGTGTATTATAGTCTGCAATTTGTGCCGTTCGATAGGTTGTACTGGGTCTCGTTTCATTTTCTCGCGAATTTTCTACCACGTGTCCTGGGCCGTGTTAGAAGTTACCATGTTCGATTAAACCATCCGATAACAAGTATTTATCCATTTTCTCGATAAACCGTGTTACCCCCGAAAACCTTTTATTGCATGCCGACACCCTCAAATCTCCTCTGTTTATGCTCAAAATTTTCGTGGAAGGTTTATCTGAGCCAATAAAATGTTAGTGTGATTTACAGGCATTTATGACCCGGGGCCGCGAAATACCAAAAACCGTGTATTATATTCTGCAATTTGGGTCGTTCGGGAGGTCGTACTGGGTCTCGTTTCAGTTTCTCGCAAATTTTGTACCTCGTGTCCTGGGCCGTGTTAGAAGTTACCATGTTCGATTAAACCATTAGATAACAAGTATTTATCCATTTTCTCGATAAACCGTGTTACCCCTGAAAACCTTTTATCGCATACCGACACCCTCAAATCTCCTATGCTTATGCTCAAAATTTGCGTGGAAGCTTTATCTGAGCCAATAAAATGTTTGTGTGATTTACAGGCATTTCTGACCCTGGGCCGCGAAATACCGAAAACCGTGTATTATATTCTGCAATTTGGGTCGTTCAGGAGGTCGTACTGGGTCTCGTTTCAGTTTCTCGCAAATTTTGTACCACGTGTCCTGGGCCGTGTTAGAAGTTATCATGTTCGATTAAACCATTAGATAACAAGTATTTATCCATTTTCTCGATAAACCGTGTTACCCCTGAAAACCTTTTATCGCATACCGACACCCTCAAATCTCCTATGTTTATGCTCAAAATTTGCGTGGAAGCTTTATCTGAGCCAATAAAATGTTTGTGTGATTTACAGGCATTTCTGACCCTGGGCCGCGAAATACCGAAAACCGTGTATTATATAGGCTGCAATTTGGGCCGTTCGGGAGGTCGTACTGGGTCTCGTTTCAGTTTCTCGCAAATTTTATACCACGTGTCCTGGGCCGTGTTAGAAGTTACCATGTTCGATTAAACCATTAGATAACAAGTATTTATCCATTTTCTCGATAAACCGTGTTACCCCTGAAAACCTTTTATCGCATGCCGACACCCTCAAATCTCCTCTGTTTATGCTCAAAATTTGCGTGGAAGCTTTATCTGAGCCAATAAAATGTTTGTGTGATTTACAGGCATTTCTGACCCGGGGCTGCGAAATACCGAAAACCGTGTATTATTAGAGCTGACCAACATGGCGCGCTAGCCCGGCCCGGTTCAGCCCGGCCCGCGTCACCGGTTAAAAAAAAAACAGACCCGCCAACCTGTGCCTCCAACTCACGCAACCCGCTACTCCACCCGGGCCGGGCCCGGTTTGGTGAAGGACTAACCCGGCCCGGTTCCCAGCCCTACCTCTGGCCCGTGAACTGGTTGAGCCCGGCCCGCCCATACCGGCCCGGTTCAAAGTGGGCCGGCCGTTGGTCTTTAATGCTTTTTTTTTTTTAAATATTTTCTAGTCATTTGAATTCAAAAATCAAAAATGTTTTCCCCCCCAATTTGTTCTATAAATACCCACTTCATTTAACCTAATTTCTCACACAATCTTATCTATCTTCTTAATCTTCTAATTGTTCTAAAATACATAAGTTATAATTATTCAAAAATACTCAAGTTATAATTATTAATTTATTATCATCAACTACTCAAGTTATAAATTATAAATTAGTCTCAATTCTCTCTTTAATTTCTCATAATATCTCTAATTCTATCATAACTCATAATGTCTCAAAATATCAACATTGATATTCCACTAGAAATTGATCAAGAGGAAATGGAAAGAATGTTTGAGGGTAAATACTTTGATATTCTTTTACTTCTTAATTTATTTAATTTTATAATTTCATTTCTACATACACTAAATTATAATTAATTTAATTATATTATTAATTAAAAATATAATCAAATTAATTGATACATATTCTAAAATTCTAAATATTTATTAATTGATATTCTAATTTGTACTACTTTATATTATTATGTTACTAATTAGTTTTTATTATTATGTTAGTATGTTACTAATTAGTTTTTTTTTATTATGTTTACCAACTCTAGTACCACATACCCAAGAATCTCAAACCTTTGTTGCTTCCGGTTCGACTACCAAAAATACCGGTGGTAGAAAAGGCGATATTTCATGGGTTAGGTTGTTTTACAACAAAGTACCTCAAGATGGTGAGCCAAGCCAATGTCCGAAAAACTTTTTATGTACTTGTAAAGTTTGTGCTCAAGAGGGGAAGCCGGTCATCCCTTATAAATGGAAGAAGGGAACGGGAACGGGAACGGGAACTTTGGCCCGCCACTTGGAAAGTAAGCATGGGCTAGATGCTAAAAATTACAAATCCGGTGGAGGAAAGAATAATCAACCAACAATGAGTGGCTATGCAACGTCGGCTCCCGGTGGAGGTAAACCGTTTTTTTATAACCGACAAGATATGATTGATAACATGGCTAAATATGTTTGCATGACCGAGCAACCTTTCACTTATGGTGATAGTGAAGAGTTGGAGGAATTTGTTAAATTGTCTTTACAACCGCTTTATTATAAAGTTTCGAGACAAACATTAAAACGCCGTACTCAAAAACAATATGAAAAAACTAGAAATAAATTGATTGCTTTTTTTTCAACATATAAAAATCGTGTTTGTTTAACTAGTGATTGTTGGACATCTAAACAAGGTGAACCTTATTTATGTATTACCGTACATTGGATTGGTGATGATTTTAGATTAGAGAAACGTATTATATATTGCTTTTGATTTAATGGAAGAACGTCACACCGGTTACAGTAATTACACTCGTATTAACAACACAATTCTTTAAACAACAAAATCATGTCTATTTCTTTTGATAATGCTTCCGCCAACACAAAATGCATTGAATATGTTAAACTAAATATGAACTTGATATTAAATGGAGAACTAATCCATATTAGATGTTGTCCTCACATGGTTAACTTGTCCGCCCAAGAAGGTATTTCTATGTTATATCCCTTATTAAACCCTATTAGACAAGTAATTAAATGGATTAGAAATGGAATGAATTTTAGACGTGAATATATTAATTTTTGTGCTAAGTTGGGCCTAAGGCCTAAGAAATGGTCATTAGATACACCTACAAGATGGAATTCGACTTATAAAATGCTAAAAGATGTTATTGCTTATAAGAATGTTATCACTACTTTGTATAATGAACATGTGGGTTCTAAAGATGATGAAGTCTTAATTGATGAATCTATGTGGACACTTGCCAAACATGTGTGTGATTTACTAAGAGCTTATAAAGATGCAACAAATGTTTTTTCACAAGTTTATGATCCTAATGTCCATTGTGTTATTTTGTCATGTTGTTCTATTGTTGATGAATTGAATAATTGTGATAACATTATTTGCTTGAAACCGGTTGTTGCTAAAATGAAGTCAAAATGGCTAGATTATTTTACCAAATTTCCCACTATTTATTGTGTTGGTATGCTATTTGATCCATGTGTTAAAGCAAAAGGTTTAAAAGATGTTTTAGATTTTTATTATGGTGCTTTAGGTTTTGAATATAATACCCAACTTGATGTTGATTATGCTATTGGTATTGTTCATCAATTATATGCATTATATGAAAATGAACTTAGTGGTCAATATGAACCTACTTATAAGAAGTCTAAAATGCCAACCAACACCATATTGGATCACCGTTTAGCTAACAAAATATTTAGAAAATCGAGCTCTTCTTCTTCTTCTAGTTCTACATCATCCTCTACCGCTCATACTATTACCGAGTATTTAAACTTTGATCATAGTAATGTTATTGGGCAACAACCCGATATTCTAACATGGTGGAGAAATAACTCCGCACAATTTCCCATATTATCCAAAGTTGCTCGAGATGTACTAGTTGTACCCGCTTCCACCGTTGCGTCCGAGTCGGCTTTTAGTGCAGGTAGAACATTCTTGATGAGAAAAGATCAAGTTTGGATTCAAGAACCGTCAAAATGTGTGTGTGCAAAAAAGATTGGGATCAAGCACAAAAAAGAATGCAAGGAATTAAAGACGAAGAAGAAGATAATACAACGGATGATTTATTATCAACAACCTGTGGTTCATCAATTGCCGAAACGCCCGAAGAAGACGATGAAGATTGATCACCATTCACCACCCATTCAACCGACATCATAAAGGTAAGTAAGGTAAGTAAGGTAAGTGGAGAACTACGTGGGATTTGATTCTTTCGAGATACGTATGCATCCTAATTAACGTAATTTGAAAAACGATATCAATTAAACAAAATATTTGATATCGTTTTAAAAGAGTTACATTAATTTCGATCAAACCCTTCTTTTCTTTTTTTCCCCTTTATTAATCACTAAATAAATATTTCGGAAAAATAACTATTAAACGGCTAAACCGAATACGTCTTTAAATATTACAATCACTTAATTTATATATTTTAAAAAAAAATAAAAATTGAATGACCCGTCCAGCCCGGCCCGGCCCGCCTCACACCCCCATAACCGGGCCGGTTCAGGGCCTCAATCTGACCAGCCCGGCCAGGGTAACTCAGCCCGGTCACAGCCCGAATTGTGGGCTCAGCCCCCCCCCCCTCCCCCAGCCTGGCCCGGCGCAGGCCGGCCCGATGTACAGATCTATGTATTATAGCCTGCAATTTGGGCCGTTCGGGAGGTCGTATTGGGTCTCGTTTCAGTTTCTCGCGAATTTTGTACCACGTGTCCTGGGCCGTGTTAGAAGTTACCATGTTCGATTAAACCATCAGATAACAATTATTTATTCATTTTCTCGATAAACCGTGTTACTCCCGAAAACCTTTTATCGCATACCGACACCCTCAAATATCCTCTGTTTATACTCAAAACTTGCGTGGAAGCTTTATCTGAGCCAAGAAAATGTTTGTGTGATTTACATGCATTTCTGACCCGAGGCCGCGAAATACCGAAAACCGTGTACTATAGCCTGCAATTTGGGCCGTTCGGGAGGTCGTACTGGGTCTCATTTCAGTTTCTCGCGAATTTTGGACCACGTGTCCTGGGCCGTGTTAGAAGTTACCATGTTCGATTAAACCATCAGATAACAAATATTTATCCATTTTTTCAATAAACCGTGTTACCCCCGAAAACTGTTTATCGCATACCGACACCCTCAAATCACCTCTGTTTATGCTCAAAATTTCTGTGGGAGCTTTATCTGATCCAATAAAATATTTATGTAACTTACAATCATTTCAAACCCGGGGCCGCGAAATACCGAAAACCGTGTATTATATGGTACAGTTTTGTCTATTTGGGAGGTCGTATTGGGTCAGGTTTCATTTTCTCAGGAATTTTGTACCAAGTGTCCTGGTTCGTGTTATTAGTTACCCTGTTCGATTAAACCATCAGATAACAAGTATTTATCCATTTTCACGATAAACCGAGTTACCTTTGAAAAACGTTTATCGCATACCGACAACATCAAATCTCATCTTTTTATGCTCAAAATTTGCGTGGAAGCTTTATCTGAGCCAATAAAATGTTTGTGTGAGTTACAGGCATTTCTGACCCGGGGCCGCGAAATACCGAAAACCGTGTATTATAGGCTGCAATTTGGGCCGTTCGGGAGGTCATACTGGGTCTCGTTTCAGTTTCTTGCGAATTTTGTACCACGTGTCCTGGGTCGTGTTAGTAGTTACCCTGTTCGATTAAACCATCAGATAACAAGTATTTGTCCATTTTCACGATAAACCGAGTTGCTTTTCGAAAAACGTTTATCGCACACCGACACGATCAAATTTCCCCTTTTTATGCTCAAAAATTGCGTGGAAGCTTTATCTGAGCCAAGAAAATGTTTGTGTGATTTACAGGCATTTCTGACCTGGGGCCGCGAAATACCGAAAACCGTGTATTATAGTCTGCAATTTGGGCCGTTCGGGAGGTCGTACTGGGTCTCGTTTCAGTTTCTCGCGAATTTTGTACCACGTGTCCTGGGCCGTGTTAGAAGTTACCATGTTCGATTAAACCATCAGATAACAAGTATTTATCCATTTTTTCAATAAACCGTGTTACCCCTGAAAACCGTTTATCGCATACCGACACCCTCAAATCTCCTCTATTTATGCTCAAAATTTCTGTGGTAGCTTTATCTTATCCAATAAAATATTTATGTAACTTACAATCATTTCAAACACGGGGCCGCGAAATACCGAAAGCCGTGTATTATATGGTACAGTTTTGTCTATTTGGGAGGTCAAATTGGGTCAGGTTTTATTTTCTAAGGAATTTTGTACCAAGTGTCCTGTTTCGTGTTAGTAGTTACCCTGTTCGATTAAACCATCAGATAACAAGTATTTATCCATTTTCACGATAAACCGAGTTATCTTTGAAAAACGTTTATCGCATACCGACAACATCAAATCTCATCATTTTATGCTCAAAATTTGCGTGGAAGCTTTATCTGAGCGAATAAAATGTTTGTGTGATTTACAGGCATTTCTGACCCGGGGCCGCGAAATACAAAAACCGTGTATTATAGGCTGCAATTTGGGCCGTTCGGGAGGTCATACTGGGTCTCGTTTCAGTTTCTCGCGAATTTTATACCACGTGTCCTGGGCCGTGTTAGTAGTTACCCCGTTCGATTAAACTATCAGATAACAAGTATTTATCCATTTTCACAATAAACCGGGTTGCTTTTCGAAAAACGTTTATCGCACACTGACACGATCAAATTTCCCCTTTTTATGCTCAAAAATTGCGTGGAAGCTTTATCTGAGCCAATAAAATGTTTGTGTAATTTACAGGCTTTTCTGACCTGGGGCCGCGAAATACCGAAAACCGTGTATTATAGGCTGCAATTTAGGCCGTACGGGAGGTCGTACTTGTTCTCGTTCCAGTTTCTCGCGAGTTTTGTACCACGTGTCCTGGGCCGTGTTAGAAGTTACCATGTTCGATTAAAACATCCGATAACAAGTATTTATCCATTTTCATTTTTCACGATAAACCGTGTTATCCACGACAACCTTTTATCGCATACCGACACCCTCAAATCTCCTCTGTTTATGCTCAAAATTTGGGTGGAAGCTTTATCTGAGCCAATAAAATGTTTGTGTGATTTACAGGCATTTCTGACCTAGGGCCGCGAAATACCGAAAACCGTGTATTATAGGTTACAATTTGGGCCGTTCGGGAAATCGTACTGGGTCTCGTTTCAGTTTCTCGCGAATTTTGTACCACATAGCCTGGGCCGTGTTAGAAGTTACTATGTTCGATTAAACCATCAGATAACAAGTATTTATCCATTTTCTCGATAAACCGTGTTACCGCCGAAAACCTTTTATCGCATACCGACACCCTCAAATCTCTTCTGTTTATGCTCTAAATTATCGTGGATGCTTTATCTGAGCCAATAAAATGTTAGTGTGATTTACAGGCTGCAATTTCGGCCGTTCGAGAGCTCGTAATAGGTCTCGTTTCAGTTTCTCGCGAATTTTGTACCATGTGTCCTGGGCCGTGTTAGTAGTTACCTTGTTTGATTAAAGCATCGAATAAAAAGTATTTATCCATTTTCACGATAAACCGAGTTACTTTTTGAAAAACGTTTATCGCACACTGACACCATCAAATCTCCCCTTTTTATGCTCAAAATTTGTGTGGAAGCTTTATCAGAGCTAATAAAATGTTTGTGTGATTTACATGCATTTCTGACCCGAGTCCGCGAAATACCGAAAACCGTGTATTGTAGGCTGCAATTTGGGCCGTTCGAGAGGTCGTACTGGGTCTCGTTTCAGTTTCTCGCGAATTTTGTACCACGTGTCCTGGGTCGTGTTAGAAGTTATCATGTTCGATTAAACCATCAGATAACAAGTATTTATCCATTTTCTCGATAAACCGTGTTACCCCCGAAAACCTTTTATCGCATACCGACACCTTCAAATCTCCTCTGTTTATGCTCAAAATTTGCGTGGAAGCTTTATCTGAGCCAATAAAATGTTTGTGTGATTTACAAGCATTTCTGACCCAGGGCCGCGAAATACCGAAAACCGTGTATTATAGGCTGCAATTTGGGCCGTTCGGGAGATCGTACTGGGTCTCGTTTCAGTTTCTCTTGAATTTTGTACCAAGTAGCCTGGGTGGTGTTAGAAGTTACCATGTTCGATTAAATCATCAGATAACAAGTATTTATCCATTTTCTCGATAAACCGTGTTACCCCCGAAAACATTTTATCGCATACCGACACACTCAAATCTCCTCTGTTTCTGCTCAAAATTTGCGTGAAAGCTTTTTCTGAGCCAATAAAATGTTTGTGTAATTTACAGGCATTTCTGACCCGGAGCCGCGAAATACCGAAAACCGTGTATTATAGCCTGCAATTTGGGCTGTTCGGGAAGTCATACTAGGTCTCGTTTCAGTTGCTCGCGAATTTTGTACCACGTGTCCTGGGCCGTGTTAGAAGTTACCATGTTCGGTTAAACCATCAGATAACAAGTATTTATCCATTTTCTCGATAAACCGTGTTACTCCCGAAAACCTTTTATCGCATACCGACACCCTCAAATATCCTCTGTTTATACTCAAAATTTGCGTGGAAGCTTTATCTTATCCAATAAAAATGTTTGTGTGATTTACAAGCATTTCTGACCCGATGCCGCGAAATACCGAAAACCGTGTATTATAGCCTGCAATTTGGGCTGTTCGGGAGGTCGTACTGGGTCTTGTTTCAGTTTCTCGCGAATTTTGTACCACGTGTCCTGGGCCGTGTTAGAAGTTACCATGTTCGATTAAACCATCAGATAATAAGTATTTATCCATTTTCTCGATAAACCGTGTTACCCCTGAAAACCTTTTATCGCATACCGACACCCTCAAATCTCCTATGTTTATGCTCAAAATTTGCTTGGAAGCTTTATCTGAGCCAATAAAATGTTTGTGTGATTTACAGGCATTTCTGACCCTGGGCCGCGAAATACCGAAAACCGTGTATTATATGATACAGTTTCGTCTATTTGGGAGGTCGTATTGGGTCAGGTTTCATTTTCTTAGAAATTTTGTAACAAGTGTCCTGGTTCGTGTTAGTAGTTACCGTGTTCGATTAAACCATCAGATAACAAGTATTTATCCATTTTCACGATAAACCGAGTTACCTTTGAAAAACGTTTATCGCACACCGATACCATCAAATCTCCTCTTTTTATGCTCAAAATTTGCGTGGTAGCTTTATTTGAGCCAATAAAATGTTTGTGTGATTTACAGGCATTTCTGACCCAGGACCGCGAAATACCGAAAACCGTGTATTATAGGCTGCAATTTGGGCCGTTCGGGAGGTCATAATGGGTCTCATTTCAGTTTCTCGCGAATTTTGTACCACGTGTCCTGGGCCGTGTTAGTAGTTACCATGTTCGATTAAACTATCAAATAACAAGTATTTATCCATTTTCACGATAAACCGAGTTGTTTATCGAAAAACGTTTATCGTACACCGACACGATCAAATTTCCCCTTTTTATGCTCAAAAATTGCGTGGAAGCTTTATCTGAGCCAATAAAATGTTTGTGTGATTTACAGGCATTTCTGACCCAGGGCCGCGAAATACCGAAAACCGTGTATTATATAGGCTGCAATTTGGGCCGTTCGGGAGGTCGTACTGGGTCTCGTTTCAGTTTCTCTTGAATTTTGTACCACGTGTCCTAGGCCGTGTTAGAAGTTGCAATGTTCGATTAAACCATCCGATAACAAATATTTATCCATTTTCTCGATAAACCGTGTTATCCCCGAAAACCTTTTATCGCATACCGACACCCTCAAATCTCCTTTGTTTATGCTCAAACTTTGCGTGGAAGCTTTATCTGAGCTAATAAAATGTTTGTGTGATTTACAGGTATTTCTGACCCAGGGCTGCGAAATCCCGAAAACCGTGTATTATAGGCTGCAATTTGGGCCGTTCGGGAGATCGTACTGGGTCTCGTTTCAGCTTCTCGCGAATTTTGTACCACGTAGCCTAAGCCGTGTTAGAAGTTACTATGCTCGATTAAACCATCAGATAACAAGTATTTATCCATTTTCTCGATAAACCGTGTTACCCCCGAAAACCTTTTATCGCATACCGACACCCTCAAATTCCTCTGTTTATGCTCAAAATTTGCGTGGAAACTTTATTTGAGTCAATAAAATGTTTGTGTGATTTACAGACATTTCTGACCCGGGGCCGGGAAATACCGAAAACCGTGTATTATAGGCTGCAATTTAGGCCGTTCGGAAGGTCGTACTGGGTCTTGTTTCAGTTTCTCGCGAATTTTGTACCACGTGTCCTGAGCCATGTTAGTAGTTACCCTGTTTGATTAAACCATCAGATAACAAGTATTTATCCATGTTTACGTTAAACCGAGTTACTTTTCGATAAACGTTTTATCGCACACCGACACCATCAAATCTCCCCTTTTTATGCTTAAAATTTGCGTGGAAGCTTCATCTGAGCAAATAAAATGTTTGTGTGATTTACACGCATTTCTGACCCAAGGCCGCGAAATACCGAAAACCGTAAATTATAGGCTGCAATTTCGGCCGTTCGGGAGGTCGGACTGGGTCTCGTTTCAGTTTCTTGCGAACTTTGTACCACGTGTCCTGGGTCGTGTTAGAAGTTTCCATGTTCGATTAAATCATTAGATAACAAGTATTTATCTATTTTCTCGATAAACCGTGTTACCCCCAAAAACCTTTTATCGCATACCGACACCCTCAAATCTCCTATTTTTATGCTCAAAATTTGCGTGGAAGCTTTATCTGAGCCAATAAAATGTTTGTGTGATTTACAGGCATTTCTGACCCAGGGCCGCGCAATACTGAAAACCGTGTATTATAGGCTGCAATTTGGGCTAATCGGGAGATCGTACTGGGTCTCGTTTTAGTTTCTCGCGAATTTTGTACCACGTAGCCTGGGCCGCGTTAGAAGTTACTATGTTCGATTAAACCATAAGATAACAAGTATTTATCCATTTTCTCGATAAACCGTGTTACCCCCGAAAACCTTTTATCGCATACCGACACCCTCAAATCTCCTCTGTTTATGCTCAAAATTTGCGTGGAAACTTTATCTGAGCCAATAAAATGTTTGTGTGATTTACAGGCATTTCTGACCCGGGGCCGCGAAATACCGAAAAACCGTGTAATATAGCCTGTAATTTGGGCCGTTCAGGAGGTCATACTAGGTCTCGTTTCAGTTTCTCGCGAATTTTTTACCACGTGTCCTGGCCGTGTTATAAGTTACCATGTTCGGTTAAACCAACAGATAACAAGTATTTATCCAGTTTCTCGATAAACCGTGTTACTACCGCAAGCAGTTTATCGCCTACCGACACCGTCAAATATTCTCTGTTTATGCTCAAAAATTGCGTGGAAGCTTTATCTGAGCCAATAAAATGTTTGTGTGATTTACTGCCATTTCTGAACCGAGGCCGCGAAGTACTGAAAACCGTGTATTATAGCCTGCAATTTGGGTCTCGTTTCAGTTTTTCGCGAATTTTGTACCACGTGTCCTGGGCCGTGTTAGAAGTTACCATGTTCGATTAAACCATCAGATAACAAGTATTTATCCATTTTCTCAATAAACCGTGTTAACCCCGAAAACTGTTTATCGCATACCGACACCCTCAAATCACCTCTGTTTATGCTCAAAAATTCGGTGGGAGCTTTATCTGATCGAATAAACTATTTATGTAACTTATAGTCATTTCAAACCCGGGGCCGCGAAATACCAAAAACCGTGTATTATAGACTGCAATTTGGGCCGATCGGGTGTTCGTACTGGGTCTCGTTTCAGTTTCTCGCGAATTTTGTACCACTTGTCCTGGGCCGTGTTAGTAGTTACCTTGTTCGATTAAACCAACAGATACCAAGTATTTATCCATTTTCACGATAAACCGAGTGACCTTCGTAAAAACGTTTATCGCATAATGAAACAATCAAATTTCCTTCGTTTATGCTCAAAGTTTGTGTAGAAGGTTTATCTAAGCCAATAAAATGTTTGTGTGATTTACTGGCATTTCTGATATGACGTCAGGAAATACCAAAAACTGTGTATTAAAGGGTGTAATTTGGACCGTTGTAAAGGTCGTACTGGGTCACCTTTCATTTTCTCAAGATTTTTGTACAACGTGTCCTGGGACATGTTATTAGTTATATGTTCCATTAAACCAACAGATAACAAGTATTTATCCATTTTTATGATAAACCGCGTGAGCTTTGAAAAACGTTTATCGCATATTGAAACCATCCAATCTCCCCCGTTTATGCTCAAAATTTGCAGGAAAGCTTTATATGAGCTAATAAAATGTTTGTGTGATTTACTGGGATTTCTGACTTGGGGCCGCGAAATACCGAAAACCGTGTATTATAGCCTGCAATTTGGGTCGATCGGGAGGTCGTATTGGGTCACGTTTCATTTTCTCAAGATTTTGGGACCACGTGTCCTGAGCCGTGTTAGAAGTTACCATGTTCGATTAAACCATCAGATAACAAGTATTTATCCAGTTTCTCGATAAACCGTGTTACCCCCGAAAACCGTTTATCCCATACCGACACTCTCAAATCACCTCTGTTTATGCTCAAAATTTGTGTGGGAGCTTTATCTCATCAAATAAAATATTTGTGTGATTTACAGTCATTTCTGATCAGGGGCCGCGAAATACCGAAAACCGTGTGTAATAGGGTACAATTTCGTCTATTTGGTAGGTCGTATTGGCTCACGTTTCATTTTCTCACGAATTTTGTACCAAGTTTCCTGATCCGTGTTAGTAGTTACCCTGTTCGATTAGACCATCAGATAACAAGTATTTATCCATTTTCACGATAAACCGAGTTACCTTTAAAAAACGTTTATCGCACACCGACACCATTAAATCTCCCCTTTTTATGCTCACAATTTGCGTAGAAGTTTTATCTGAGCCAATAAAATGTTTGTGTGATTTACAGGCATTTCTGACCCGGGGCTGCGAAATACCGAAAACCGTGTATTATAGGATGCAATTTGGGCCGTTCGGGAGGTCGTACTGGGTCTCGTTTCAGTTTCTCGCGAATTTTTTACCACGTGTCATGGGCCTTGTTAGTAGTTACCTTGTTCGATTAAACCATCAGATAACAAGTATTTATCCATTTTCACGGTAACCTAAGTTACTTTTCGAAAAACGTTTATCGCACACCGACACCATCAAATCTCCCCTTTTTATGCTCAAAATTTGCGTGGAAGCTTTATCTGAGCCAATAAAATGTTTGTGTGATTTACAGGCATTTCTGACCCGGGGCCTCGAAATACCGAAAACCGTGTATTATAGGGTGCAATTTGGGCTGTTCGAGATGTCGTACTGGGTCTCGTTTCAGTTTCCCGCGAACCTTGTACCACGTGTCCTGGGCCATGTTAGAAGTTACCATGTTCGATTAAATCTTCAGATAACAAGTATTTATCCATTTTCTCGATAAACCGTGTTACCTACGAAAACCTTTTATCGCATACCGACACCCTCAAATCTCCTCTGTTTATGCTTAAAATATGCGTGGAAGCTTTATCTGAGCCAGTAAAATGTTTGTGTGATTTACAGGCATTTCTGACCCGAGGCCGCGAAATACCGAAAACCATGTATTATAGCCTGCAATTTTGGCCGTTCGAAAGGTCGTACTGGGTCTCGTTTCAGTTTCTCACGAATTTTGTACCACGTGTCTTGGGCCGTGTTAGTAGTTACCCTGTTTGATTAAATCATCAGATAACAAGTATTTATCCATTTTCACGATAAACCGAGTTACTTTTCGAAAAACGTTTATCGTACACCGACACCATCAAATCTCTCCTTTTTAAGCTCAAAATTTGCGTGGAAGCTTTATCTGAGCCAATAAAATATTTGAGTGATTTACAAGCATTTCTGATCTGAGGCCGTCAAATACCGAAAACCGTGTATTATAGGGTGCAATTTGGGTCGTTCGGGAGGTCGTATTGGGTCTCGTTTCAGTTTCTCGCGAATTTTGTACCACGTGTCCTAGGCCGTGTTAGAAGTTACCATGTTCGATTAAACCATCAGATAACAAGTATTTATCCATTTTCTCAATAAACCGTTTTACCCTCGAAAACCGTTTATCGCATACCAACATCCTCAAATCTCCTATGTTTATGCTCAAAATTTGTGTGGGAGCTTTATCCGATCCAATAAAATATTTATGTGACTTACAATCATTTTTTACCTGGGCCGCGAAATACCGAAAACCGTGTATTATATGCTGCAATTTGGGCCGTTCGGGAGGTCGTACTAGGTCTCGTTTCAGTTTCTCGCAAATTTTGTACCACGTGTCGTGGGCCGTGTTGGAAGTTACCATGTTCGATTAAACCATCAGATAACAAGTATTTATCCATTTTCTCGATAAACCGTGTTACCCCGAAAACCTTTTATCGCATACCGACACCCTCAAATCTCCTCCGTTTATGCTCAAAATTTGCGTGGAAGCTTTATCTGAGCCAATAAAATGTTTATGTGATTTACAGGCATATCTGACCCGGGGCTGCGAAATACTGAAAACCATGTATTAATCCTGCAATTTGGGCCGTTCGGGTGGTCATACTGGGTCTCGTTTCAGTTTCCCGCGAATTTTTTACCACGTGTCCTGGGCCGTGTTAGAAGTTATCATGTTCGATTAAACAATCAGATAACAAGTATTTATCCATTTTCTCAATAAACCGTGTTACCATCGAAAACCGTTTATCGCATAAAGACAACCTCAAATCTCCTCTGTTTATGCTCAAAATTTGTGTGGAAGCTTTATGTGATCCAATAAAATATTTATATGACTTACAGTCATTTCTGACCCAGGGGTCGCGAAATACCGAAACAGTTTCGTCTATTTGGAAGGTCGTATTGGGTCAGGTTTCATTTTCTCACGAATTTTGTACCAAGTGTCCTGATCCGTGTTAGTAGTTACCATGTTCGATTAAACCATCAGATAACAAGTATTTATCCATTTTCACGATAAGCCGAGTTACCTTTGAAAAACATTTATCGCACACCGACACCATCAAATCTCCCCTTTTTATGCTCAAAATTTGCGTGGAAGCTTTAACTGAGCCAATAAAATGTTTGTGTGATTTACAGGCATTTCTGAACCGGGGCCGCGAAATACCGAAAACCGTGTATTATAGCCTGCAATTTGGGCCGTTCGGGAGGTCGTACTGGGCCTCGTTTCAGTTTCTCGCGAATTTTGTAATACGTTTCTTGGGCCGTGTTAGAAGTTACCATGTTCGATTAAACCATCAGATAACAAGTATTTATCCATTTTCTCAATAAACCGTGTTACCCTCGAAAACCGTTTATCGCATACCGACACCCTAAAATCTCCTCTGTTTATTCTCAAAATTTGTGTGGGAGCTTTATCTGATCCAATAAAATATTTATGTGACTTACAGTCATTTTTGATTCGGGGTCGTGAAATACCGAAAACCGTGTATTAGGTTACAGTTTCGTCTATTTGGGAGGTCGTATTGGGCAGGTTTCATTTTCTCACGAATTTTGTACCAAGTGTCCTGGTCCGTGTTAGTAGTTACCCTGTTCGATTAAACCATCAGATAACAAGTATTTATCCATTTTCACGATAAACCGAGTTACCTTTGAAAAACGTTTATCGCACACCGACAACATTAAATCTCCCCTTTTTATGCTCAAAACTTGCGTGGAAGCTTTATCTGAGCCAATAAAATGTTTGTGGGATTTACAGGTATTTCTGACCCGGGTCGCGAAATACTGAAAACCGTGGATTAAAGATTGCAATTTGGGCCGTTCGGGAGGTCGTACTGGGTCTCGTTTCATTTTCTCGCGAATTTTGTACCACGTGTCCTGAGCCGTGTTAGTAGTTACCCTACTTGATTAAACCATCAGATAACAAGTATTTATCCATTTTCACGATAAACCGAGTTACTTTTCGAAAAACGTTTATCGCATACCGACACCGTCAAATCTCCCCTTTTTATGCTCAAATTTTGCGTGGAAGCTTTATCTGAGCAAAAAAAATGTTTGTGTGATTTAGAGGCATTTCTGACCCGGGGCCGTGAAATACTGAAAACCGTATATTATATAGGCAGCAATTTGGGCCGTTCGAGAGGTCGTACTGGGTCTCGTTTCAGTTTCTCGCGAGTTTTGTAACACGTGTCCTGGACCGTGTTAGTAGTTACCTTGTTCGATTAAACCAACAAATAACAAGTATTTATCCATTTTCACGATAAACCGAGTGACATCCGGAAAAACGTGTATAGCATAATGACTCCGTCAAATTTCCTCCGTTTATGCTTGAACTTTGTGTGGAAGCTTTTATCTGAGCCAATAAAATGTTTGTGTGATTTACTGATATTTCTGACTCATGGCCTCGAAATACCGAAAACCGTGTATTATAAGGCTGCAATTTGGGCCGTTCGGGAGGTCGTACTGGGTCTCGTTTCAATTTCTCGCGAATTTTGTACCACGTGTCCTGGGCCGTGTTAGAAGTTACCATGTTCGATTAAACCATCAGATAACAAGTATTTATCCATTTTAACGATAAACCGAGTTACTTTTCGAAAAACGTTTATCGCACACCGACAAAATCAAATCTCCCCTTTTTATGCTTAAAATTTGCGTGGAAGCTTTATCTGAGCCAATAAAATGTTTGTGTGATTTACAGGCATTTCTGACCCGGGGTCGCGAAATACCGAAAACCGTGTATTATAGGCTGCAATTTGGGCCGTTCTGGAGGTCGTACAGGGTCTCGTTTCAGTTTCTCGCGAATTTTGTACCACGTGTCTTGGGCCATGTTAGTTGATACCCTATTCGATTAAAACATCAGATAACAAGTATTTATCCATTTTCACGATAAACCGAGTTACTTTTCGAAAAACGTTTATCGCACACTGACACCATCAAATCTCCTCTTTTTATGCTCAAAATTTGCGTGGAAGCTTTATCTGAGCCAATAAAATATTTGTGTGATTTAAAGGCATTTCTGACCCGGGGCCGCGAAATACCGAAAACCGTGTATTATAGGCTGCAATTTGGGCCGTTCTGGAGTTCGTACTGGGTCTCATTTCAGTTTCTCGCGAATTTTTGTACCACGTGTCTTGGGCCGTGTTAGTTGATACCATGTTCGATTAAACCATCAGATAACAAGTATTTATCCATTTTCATGATAAACCGAGTTACTTTTCGAAAAACGTTTAACGCACACCGACATCATCAAATCTCCCCTTTTTATGCTCAAAATTTGCGTGGAAGCTTTATCTGAGCCAATAAAATGTTTGTGTGATTTACAGGCATTTATGACCCGGGGCCGCGAAATACCGAAAATCGTGTATTATTATAGGCTGCAATTTGGGCCGTTCGGGAGGTCGTACTGAGTCTCGTTTCAGTTTCTCGCGAATTTTGTACCACGTGTCCTGGGCCGTGTTAGAAGTTACCATGTTCGATTAAACAATCAGATAGCAAGTATTTATCCATTTTCTCGATAATTCGTGTTACCCCCGAAAACCTTTTATCGCATACCGACAACCTTAAATCTCCTCTGTTTATGCTCAAAATTTGCGTGGAGCATTTATCTGAGCCAATAAAATGTTTGTGTGATTTACAGGCATTTCTGACCCGGGGCCGCGAAATACCGAAAACTGTGTATTTGGGTCGTTTGGGAGGTCGTACTGGGTCTCGTTTCAGTTTCTCGCGAATTTTGTACCACGTGTCCTGGGCTGTGTTAGTAGTTACCTTGTTCGATTAAACCAACAGATACCAAGTATTTATCCATTTTCACGATAAACCGAGTGACCTTCGGAAAAACGTTTATCGCATAATGCAACAATCAAATTTCCTCCGTTTATGTTCAAAGTTTGTGTAGAAGGTTTATCTGACCCAATAAAATGTTTGTGTGATTTACTGGCATATTTGACCTGGGGTCAAGAAATACCGAAAACCGTGTATTAAAGGGTGTAATTTGAGCCGTTGTAAGGTCGTACTGGGTCACCTTTCATTTTCTCAAGATTTTTGTACAAGGTGTCCTAGGACATGTTAGTAGTTACATGTTCCATTAAACCAACAGATAACAAGTATTTATCCATTTTTACGATAATCCGCTGTAGCTCTGAAAAACGTTTATCGCATACCGAAATCATCAAATCTCCTCCGTTTATGCTCAAAATTTGCGGGGAAGCTTTATATATATGGGCCAATAAAATGTTTGTGTGATTTACTGGCATTTCTGAATTGGGGTCGTGAAATATCGAAAACCGTGTATTATAGCCTGCAATTTGGGCCGTTCGGGAGTTCGTATTCGGTCACGTTTCATTTTCTCAAGATTTTGGTACCACGTGTCCTGAGCCGTGTTAAAAGTTATCATGTTCGATTAAACCATCAGATAACAAGTATTTATCCATTTTCTCGATAAACCGTGTTACCCCCGAAAACCGTTTATCGCATACCGATACTCTCAAATCTCCTCTGTTTATGCTCAAAATTTGTGAGAGAGCTTTTTCTGATCCAATAAAATATTTGTGTGATTTACAGTCATTTCTAACCCGGGGCCGCGAAATACCGAAAACCGTGTATTATAGGGTACAATTTCGTCTATTTGGGAGGTCGTATTGGGTCACGTTTCATTTTCTCACGAATTTTGTACCAAGTGTCCTGGTCCGTGTTAGTAATTACCATGTTCGATTAAACCATCAGATAACAAGTATTTATCCATTTTCACGATAAACCGAGTTACCTTTGAAAAACGTTTATCGCACACCGACACCATCAAATCTCCTCTTTTTATGCTCAAAATTTGCGTGGTAGCTTTATCTGAGCCAATAAAATTTTTGTGTGTTTTAGAGGCATTTCTGACCCGGGGCCGTGAAATACCGAAAACCGTGTAAGGCTGCAATTTGGGCCGTTCGGGAGGTCGTACTGGGTCTCGTTTCAGTTTCTCGCGAATTTTGTACCACGTGTCCTGGGCCGTGTTAGTAGTTACCTTGTTCGATTAAACCAACAGATAACAAGTATTTATCCATTTTCACGATAAACCGAGTGACCTCCGAAAAAACGTGTATTGCATAATGACACCATCAAATTTCCTCTGTTTATGCTTGAACTTTGTGTGGAAGCTTTTATCTGAGCCAATAAAATGTTTATGTGATTTACTATCATTTCTGACATGGGGTCACGAAATACCGAAAACCGTGTATTAAAGGCTGTAATTTGGGCCTACTGGAGGTCGTACTGGGTCACCTTTCATTTTCTCAAGATTTGTGTACAACGTGTCCTCGGACGTGTTAGTAATTACATGTTCGATTAAACCAACAGATAACAAGTATTTATCCATTTTTACGATAAACCGCGGTAGCTCTGAAAAATGTTTATCGTATACCGACACCCTCAAATCTCATCTGTTTATGCTCAAAACTTGCGTGGAAGCTTTATCTTAGCCAATAAAATATTTGTGTGATTTACAGGCATTTCTAACCCGGGGCCGCGAAATACAGAAAACCGTGTATTATATGCTACAATTTGGGACGTTCGGGAGGTCATATTGGGTCACGTTTCATTTTCTCATGATTTTGGTACCACGTGTCCTGAGCCGTGTTAGTAGTTACCCTGTTCGATTAAACCATCAGATAACAAGTATATATCCATTTTCTCGATAAACCGAGTTACGCCCAAAAAACGTTTATCGCATACCGACACCCTCAAATCTCCTCCGTTTATGCTGAAAATTTGTGTGGACGCTTTATCTGATCCATTGAAATGTTTGTGTGATTTAAAGTCATTTCGGAGCCGGGGTCGCGAATTACTGAAAATTGTGTATTATAGGCTACAATTTGGGCCGTTTGGGAGGTCGTATTGGGTCACGTTTCATTTTCTCACGAATTTTGTACCACGTGTCCTGGGCCGTGTTAATAGTTACCCTGTTCGATTAAACCATCAGATAACAAGTATTTATCCATTATTACGATAAACCGAGTTACCTACGAAAAACGTTTATCGCATACCGACACCACATTGTCCCCTCCGTTTATGCTCAAAATTTGCGTGGAAACTTAATCTGAGCCAATAAAATGTTTGTGTGATTTACTGGCATTTCTGACCCGGGGCCGTGAAATACCCGAAAACCGTGTATTAAAGGCTGTAATTTGGGCCGTTCGGGAGGTTGTATTGGATCACGTTTCATTTTCTCAATATTTTGGTATGTAGTGCGTTTGGGCCGTTCGGGACGTGTTTGTAGTGCGTTCTTTCTAAATTTGGTATGTTGAATGAATTGACTACAATTGTTACTCATAAACTTTTACCAATCACCCTGTCTATCAAAATTATATTGTGTTCATTCATCTAAATAATAGGGGTAAAATAGTAAATTTATCTATACCTTATAAATATTTTCCAAATGGATAATAGAACAATAAAAGTTGAGTGAAATGAGTAATATCAAGTGAATAACAAAACTTTATCTTAACTATCTAAATCGTATAGTACTTGACTTATTTTAACTATAAAACAGATTCTAACGTAAGAAAGACTAATCGTGACTAAAATAGCTTTTGCGATGAATATAGTAGACAAATAAATGACTGAGAAGGAAAGAGTTTGTTAGTTTCCCTTACGATGGTTGTAGCGTTATAGAAGTAAAACGGATTGATAAACATGTTTACAACATTAATTAATGGTTATAACTAATTAGATAGATATATTGTTTTGATTTTTTCAAGCCTAGCACTTTTTCAAATAAGACTTTGTAATATCTTCAATGATTTTTTTTAGGAAAGCGATGTATGCATTTTCTATGTTTTTGTATGGGGAGTACGTATAAAAAAGTGTGTATTAAATTTCAATAAATTAAATTATCTGTGGGAAGTCGGTTATAGTAAGAATTTCCCATTCTTTGCTTAACATGCCTCGTAGGAAAATACAGTGAAATTATTATTTATGTTACACTTTTTAGCAATTACTATGTACGGTACAGAGTACTCCCTCCGTCCCGGTCATTTGTTTACCATTTTCTTTTTAGGGTGTCTCATTCATTTGTATGCTTCCAATGAGTTATTTAATCACCCAATAGGACTTTTATCCACATGTCATCCAATGTCCCTATCCACAAATGATCTCCTCCCTTCTCCTTAATATTTGTGCCAAAAGCAAAGGTAAACAAATGAACGGGACGGAGGAAATACTTATTATCATGTTTATAGTTGATTAATAACAGATAAACTAATTGTCTTGTCTTTACTTTATACTCCCTACGTACCGATCATTCACAAATAACATGGAGAGAGGCATGGCCGGATCTAAGATTTTTGAGTCAGTGCAAAAAATATTCAGGGGTTGAATAAGAATGAGCATGGATTACTAAACTACTAACAACTTAAAACTTGGTCAAATAGTCATTGCCTAAATAAACAAGATTTACGAGAAATAATTAGCAACTCAAATGATTTGGTCAAAAGATGAAAGTCATCCCGTTTAGTACTTCCATGACTCCATCATTACGGAGCTACATTTTACCTTTGAAAGGTCTACTAGGACTCTAGGAGTATTAATTATTGATTATTACTTCCTCCATTCAACTCCACTCTAGCACTTTCATTTTTGCACACTATTCATGAGTCGGCATCTAATTGCAATTTTCTCTCAATATATAAGTGACAATATATTCATGTGTGATCTTGTTTGATTCGTCTTTACGAGTACATTATTAATATCCAATTTTTATAATTTTTGCAAACACGTAGCTAACGATATTTACCGCGTAAAACACGTCTCGGCAAATGTGAAAAAGTTATTTGGTAGAGTGGAGTTGAATGGAGGAAGTATTAACTAAGAAGAGTTCATAAAGAACTTCATCACCCTCAAATCGATAGTTTATTGAACTTAAGCCCTGTTCTTTTGGACTTAAACTCAGCCCTTTTAAGTTCAGTTCAGCTCCTATAAGTTCAGTTTAGTTCAGTTCAACTCCTATAAGTTCAGTTCAGTTCAGCTCCTATAAGTTCAGTTCAGCTCTTATAAGTTCAGTTCAGAAAAATTCAATTCTTACAAATTAAGTTCAGGAAAGTTATACGGAATATATTATTTATGAAAACCTATATAAAAACTTTTGACATTAATTAGTGGAATGACATTTGGTCAATTGAAAAAAAGATGGGTATTAAAAAATACGTCCTGAATGTCACAAAAGTATCAAATGTCTATTATTGTTTTATACATTCACACTCCATAATTTTATAAGGATGCATACTCTTAGAATACCTATTATACAACATGACGTGAATATTTAAGGAACAGTAGATTTGGACATGTTTGATGATAAGCGGAAAAAAACCATGTTCAAGGTACGAAACAAGATAGTAAAAAACATTTGGCGAGACAATAAATTCGTTGTTACGAGTGATAGTGAAAATAAAGAAGAAAGTGATGAGGAAGATGATGATATGGAAATAGATGATTAGAAAACGATGTAATATGTGATTTATTTTTTTATCGTAATGTAAACGTAGTAATCTTTTTGAACAAACCAATGTACATAAATCGAAATTATGCTATTATCTTACCTTACGTTTTACAGTATATTTTTTTTTATGACAGTCCTTTCCAAAAGATAAAGATACAGATAAAGATGATGTCAACGTAGTAATCTATTTGAACAAACCAATGTATATAAATTGGAATTATGTTATTATCTTACCTTATGTAATAAAGTTCAGTTTAGTAAATTTTAGATTTTATAAATTTTATTCAATTAAGTAAAATTAAGTTCAGAAAAATTCAGATCCTATAAGTTTAGTTTAGTTCAGTTCAGCTCCTATAAGTTCAATTCAGCTCTTATAAGTTCAGTTCAGTTCAGTTCAGCTCCTATAAGTTCAGTTCAGTTCAGTTCAGTTCCTATAAGTTCAGTTCAGCTCCTATAAGTTCAGTTCAGCTCCTATTCAGCCCAAAAGAACAGGGCCTTAAAGATCACATCCCTTAAGGCAAATTCATATCAATACTAATTAGAAAATGGTTTTCAAACTAAACAAAAATATGTTTGGCCTAATTTGTTAAAAGTGAATTTTTATTTCTCCAACTTAATTTTCTAAAAATGGGTTTAAAAGTTCGATACACCAAATTGGTGCTTCTACTTTAAGGATTAAAAGATTGGTTTAAACTTTAAAAAACTACTTTTAACTATTAAATAATATGTTTATTTGACCATTATGTGTTATTTAGTCAAAAATAAATAAATGATAAGTTAAAACAAAAGCATTATTTAATTGGTATTCAAGTTCTAATTTACCCAATACTACTCAACCGTACTTTAAGCTCAACCCTACTCAACTTGTGTCTTTGTAATTCAATTTTATTTAATTCAATCAGTTCACTTGAACAAACAAAGTTTAAAATCGATCTCCCAACCACCTATATACAAAATCATTTGATAATACCCATCAAGCCACTACAAATAGATCTTGCAAATGGGCCATTCAGTTCAAGTTTGGGTGACACATTTTATGAGTATTAGGTTAGCCTTATCAAGTCAGGATTCAAATAGGGTTAACTTTTCAAAATCTAATTACACTTACACGATAATAGTCTTGACCAAACTAACCCCGATCCCAAATAATCCAGCCCGAATAGCCTGACTAGTACTCTTACGGTGGACCCGAGTTTGACTCGTCACTCAAATTGACTAGATCGAATGTTTATTGCTGCACACAATCAATTATCCCTAAAAATTGAAAATAATTGACTTAAAAATGACCAAAAATCAAAATGACCTACCTCGTTATGTCCCAATTCTTTGCAAATCCGAAAATAACCAGACCAAATTAACTCGATCCAAACTCAATCCGATTAACCCGTCTACCAGACCTACCCAAAAAACACCCCAAGTTTGCAATCTCCACGTTGATCCACGATCATTTTCACCAAAAGGTCAACAACCCCAAGGATACTTTGGTCGTCCAAATAATTTTCAAAAAGTATTCCGTAATAACATAATACCTCAATTTGATTACTAACTCTTCTTGCAACCCACGTTATATATACGTATATATATAATTTATTCATCATATCATATTCGTGAAAATACTCCATAATTATACACTTAATAAAACAACATTTAAATCACATAATTTTAATTTTTTGGGTTGATTTTGATATATGATCTGTTGGTGTAATATATACTCAACATTTTGCTGTATTTCGTTCATATACACTTCGATGTATTGTTTACCTACTCAATGTAAGTAAAGATTTTTAATTTAATGTTTTTAATTTTGATTTTTCGCTATTTATTTTCGTTGTTGTAATTTGATTATTTAATACTTTAATTGTTACTTTTTTGGCTGATTCTGTGAATTATTTTAACCTAATTTTGTTGTTGAGCAGCATCGATTAATTATTGTGTTTGATTTCGTATATTGTTTATTAATTAATTGAGGTTTTTATGCAAATTAGTGTAATATTTTATAGTTAAAATTAAATATTGGCAAACTAATAAGTTAGCATATAATGTTAATCGTGTTGTTGAGCAGCATTGATTGATTATTATATTTGATTTCGTAGATTTTTCGTCAATTAATTTAGTTTTTTCTGCAAATTATTAAGTTAGCATATAATGTTAATCTTGCTGTTGAGTTGATTGATTATTATGTTTGATTTTGTAGATTTTTCGTCGATTAATTGAGGTTTTTCTGCAAATTATTAAGTTAGCATATACTGTAATGTTTATCTTACTGTTGAGCAGCATTGCTTGATTATTATGTTTGATTTCGTAGTTTTTTTGTCTATTAATTGAGTTTTTTCTGCAACTTATTAGTTTAGCATATAATGTTAATCTTGCTGTTGAGCAGCATTGATTGATTATTATGTTTGATTTCGTAGATTTTTCGTTGATTGATTGAGGTTTTACTGCAAATTATTAAGTTAGCATATAATGTTAATCTTGCTGTTGAGCAGCATTGATTGATTATTATGTTTGATTTCGTAGATTTTTCGTCGATTAGTTGAGGTTTTCCTGCAAATTATTAAGTTAGCCTATAATGTTAATCTTGCTGTTGAGCAGCATTGATTGATCATTATGTTTGATTTCGTAGATTTTTCGTCGATTAATTGAGGTTTTCCTGCAAATTATTAAGTTAGCCTATAATGTTAATCTTGCTGTTGAGCAGCATTGATTGATTATTATGTTTCATTTCTCAGATTTTCTGTCGATTTATTGAGGTTTTTCTGCAAATTATTAAGTTAGCATTTTTAGGATTGAGATTGCTTAGAAAGTTATAGAGGATTAATTGATGACACTGCTCATAGGATAAGAACTTGTTAAGTGATAAATTAGTATTTATTGTTGTAAGACAATGGCAAAGAAGCAATTCGACAATATTCTCGCGGCGGTTTATTAAGGCATTATTGTTTTATTGCTCATCCAATAGCTTAAATGTGGCAACTTCATGAGTCTGTATAGAATGCTAGCAAGTTTAGTTTGGTGACACGTTGTTACGATAGCTGTATCCATAGGCTGTTTGATCAATACGATGTTATCCTTTTAATGATTCTTGTTGAGGTCTTGAGGAGCTTGAATTCTTGCCTCTTGTATGTGGCAGTTACGCTAAACGATCCACTGTGTCCATGGGACTAGGAACTTTCGTTGTACCTATGTGCCAGAAACAAAATTGTTTTAAAATTGTGCGCTTCGAGAGTGCTTACGCACAGGGCCTTGTGAGGCACTAGTTAAAACGCCTCAAAGCGACGTAAGTGCGCATTGTGCATAAAAGCATAGCCAGAGAGGCGTACTATGCCATTTCCATATAATTTCTTTTGCCGCATCTTCAATACCTTCTTTAACACGATAGCCCTCTTTTGAAATCCAAAAAGGGCATGAAATAAAAAATGGTTTAGTAAACACAAATTTGTTTGCAAAAACAGTATGTCTTGTGTGCATGGGGCAAATGTTTTTCCCTTGTACTTTGCGCCTCATGCGGACATGTCCTTGCCGCCTTGAAGCACCTCACGCCCACACCTAAGTGTTCATTATTTTCTCTAGCCATTTCTATGTCACTACTCACTAGCCACCATGTATCATTTTTGCATCTTGGATGGTCATAATTGTGGGGTTGACTGGCTGTATGTAGGAAATATTAATTACGGGAAATAAGCGGTGCGATTTAGAAGATTTGCAGTTGCTGTTCATGCTTGGAGCTCTTTCTGTTATACGTGCGGACTTCTTAGGTTAATGGTATTTTGATGTGGCCTTGTGGGTTTCGAAATACACAGTAAGATGGTAACTCCACGTCGTAGGTTTGAAACTATCTTTTCTTTCTGTGGGTTAGCTTTCCTACTTCTCATTTGATAATCATTGATAAAATGAGTTATGAAGAAGTTTGCATATTCTCTATACAGCAGTGCAGTTCAGAAACGATCAAATGGTAGTGCAAGACTCATTATAGCAACCATTATGGGAACCGTGTTTGGGTTTTTTATCGGAGTCTCATTTCCGTCAGTGTCCAATAAGGTAATTATTTTATTTGAAAAGTTTCAAATGCTTCTCATTGTATTAAAAGCACATGAACCATTCTGCTTCTGATGCTTCTTTGCAGATTAAGTTATCCTCAAGGCTAGTCTCTTTGGATGGAGCATTTATTGACCGTAGTACACCTGGGAAATCTCTTATAAATTCTGGATCACTATCAGATCCAAAGGTCTGGCGTCTGTAATCATTCTGCTTTGAATATGTTTTCAAGTTTTATCTTTAAAATATATATATATATATATATAGATGGCCGTGCAATGTATTTTCCTGCTAAAGAAATGCGACGCAAATCATTTAACCTGAAATACAAGGCTGGACTAGAGATAGTAACTTTGACCTTTCAGCTGGTCTAGGTGTTCTAGAATCAAACCGCTAAAGCTTTGATGACCTGGAGTGCTTATCAGTAAACAATGGGAGGTGATAGAAATTGCTTGCTACCTCTCGAGTGTTACTTGATTTATAGTGCACCACGGGGAAGATGGAGATGGCACCACATGGCTCGAGATATTACCGAAATCCATCGATTTTCCACTTGCTGTTAGGCCACACTTCCATGTTTTTCCTCAGAGGTTTTTATTTTCGCTGTCCTTGCAGTTAGTATCCTGAGATTTTAACTGCACCCGAATTTGAGCCTTAAATTAGATAAAAAATGCCCATGTATCAGAGGTAGACCTGTCAAACGGGTCACCGGGTAGGGTCGAATACAGATCGGGTCGAGTCAAATACGGGTTGGGTCATATGGATCTCGAGTCGGGTTAGGGGGGGAATAAGGGTAAAAAAAAGAGTTTCTGACGTCTTTATTATGATTTTCAGCTGAAAAAAATACTTTTTGAAATTAAATCATATTTAATATTAATAATTTAATTATATACATTAAATATCGTACTTATATTACGACACTTCTAAAAATAAGATTATTTTAATAAATATTGTATCATTTAATGCTATAAAAGTTATATAAAATTGATTTTTAAACTAATTTTTTGTTTTAAAATATAAAAATAATTACTTTTTAATTTATTATGTCAAAATTTCAAATATAATATAAAAATATTAATATTTTGATGATATTCTTGATTTATCTTTGACCCCTATGGCCATATGGTTGAACGGGTCGGGTTTCGACCTTAAAATAACGGGTCATTTCGGGTCGCAGGTCAAGATTTACGAGTCTTAGACCCTGAAAAACCTGATCGGGTCGGGTTTACTAGTCGTGTAAATTTTTGAGAGGTCTAATCGTAGGTTTGAGTGTTATTGCTGTAGCATGGGGTAGTTCAGGATGTTTCAATCTGTGGCATTTGTCTAGTTGCTTGAGAGCTAAAGCAAGTAAGCGATAAGCTGACGTGGCTAACTTTTATTGCTTGGAGTTTTTGGCGGTAATAGGCTTTAGATCCTTCAAAGTCAAAATCCTGTTACTATTGGGAAAGTTTGCATTTTGGTTCCCATGTGGTTTGAGCTAAATCCCCTGTGGGGTTCGTCTAATTCCACTTTGATGACCGGAAATTTGAGTTAAAAACTACATAGGTGATCTAAGGCTTGAAATTTTTCTTGTTTAGGTGGCGTAAGTTATAACATAGTCAAATTTTATATAAATTAGTAACTCCGTATTTTTTTTCAGCATAATGAAATTTGAAAACAAACATTAAAGTATTGACTTCATTATACTAAGAAATATTTCTCATTTGGATGAATTATGGTGATATTTACACTTTATGTCACCAAGTGGGAAATAGCTCAAAGTGGAGTTAGTGAAACCTGAGGA
This sequence comes from Heliosperma pusillum, assembly GCA_022085475.1. NCBI lineage: Eukaryota > Viridiplantae > Streptophyta > Magnoliopsida > Caryophyllales > Caryophyllaceae > Heliosperma > Heliosperma pusillum. Next base: position 228,105 of record JAIUZE010069975.1, on the reverse strand, counting down.
AATTTTGGTGATATTCAACAGTCTAGCCTCATATGTGACTAATGTGAGTCATCTTAGAAAGCGAAGTAGAATTCTATAACTCACTGTTCGCAGAGGCACACATTGGACCAAATCAAGAAGAACATAATAATCCTCAATCAACCTGGAAATGCAAAGGACCATGGTATATTCGTACGACGGTCTATTCCACGCTCATAAGGAGAAAAAAATCACTGTAAATTTCCGTAGGGGGTTCCATACTTCTATTCTTGGCATTAAATCCCTGTGTGAGACTTGATCTTGGAATCTTGTCTGGGCTTGATTTTGGCTGTTGTGCTGTAAGTCACTAAATGTGGTAATATATGCGCTGTTGCAACCAGTTGTTAATACCATGGTTACATCCTAAAGTCATTAAATATAGGATGAATAGCTTCTTATCGGTTAGGAGCTATATTCAACATTTATGCCCATTGCTGTATTGGATCAATTGAATATAGTATAAGATCAACTCTCTCTTTTATTAATCTGGGATACTCACATTTGAAACCTTTATCGGTTAGGAACTATATTCAACATTTATTCCCATTGCTATTGCTCTATTTTAACAACTGTTCTCATTTTTATTTTTCCGGTGGTTTCTTCACCTGTTCTCAGATAAATGTTTCAACCAACCCTCGTGGTGCAGAGATGCTGCCTCCGGGAATCGTAGTTCCTGAAACTGACTTCTATCTTCGAAGATTATGGGGAGAACCAAGTGAGGTATATTCCATAGTGCTTGTTTTGGTTTAATTTGTGTTATTTCATGAATTTGTTCTACATAGACATAATTCATTACTACCCCAGTGAAGCAGGTCCATATAACCACGTATTATGTCACTCTAAAGAGCCATTTGGTTTCAGGAAAGGGGATTATAGCCCTCTGCTCCCTTTAAAGTGGTTGGTTGGTACATTGGCCATTCTTTTCAATCCCTTTCTCCACTTTCTATGCTTCAGTTCTCTATACCCCCTTACCCATATACCCTGGCCCCTTTCAATTTGTTTCACCCATCATTAAGGGCTTCACCTTTTGCCATACAACAGCGAAAATCCGTTAATGTCCTCAAGAAGCAAACCATTGTCCACTCATCCTCACTACCACCAATATGCACCCTGTCCCATCATGCAAGTTGTGATTGTTCTGTGTGGATTCTGATGCTGTAGTCGTTCTTAGCACTTTAGCAGTGACCAATCACCATGTAGTTATCAACACAGGTCCACATTTTCGTACTGGAGACTCCATTCTCCCCAGTTATGATCATTTTGTTGTGGTAGTTCTTGCGCAACGGAGGTCCAGCTCTGGAATCCTTAGAGCCAAATTTTAACCAGTAAATAGTTGAAACAATGACGAGTTCGGCCGTGTCCAACATAGACACTGGGTAGATGAGGAGAAGGCTATGTTGGGTGTAGAGGTGAAACTTAAGATCTATGAAAGTGGAAGCTAAAACAGAGAGAATTGATTCGCGAACCTGATGTTTGTGAAGGAGTGTAATGAATTTGATTCTTTTGAGCCAGCAAGCACATGGGAAGATCTGGTTTAGTTTAAAAGGAATTAGGACCACTGTGGCGGCGACCGGCGAGGCTTCAGTCTCGGCCTATTAATTGTTGTTCTATTCCCTAATCAATTTCACTTTTACTCTCAGGATTTGAAGAAGCAGCCTAAATACTTGGTAACGTTCACTGTTGGAATTAATCAGAAAGACCACATTAATAAAGCCGTAAAGAAGGTTTACTTTTCTTTTTCTAAAAAAAGTTGATTCTTGCAGCCCAATCTTTTTATGTATCGTAGTTCTTCACGAGGGCAGTGACTAATTTGAACTTGTGCTACAGTTTTCTGAAGATTTTCAAATTTTGCTTTTCCACTACGACAATCGGACTAGTGAATGGGATGAATTTGAGTGGTCCAAACAAGCTATCCATGTTAGTGTGCTGAAGCAAACAAAATGGTTCGAATCTTTCTCTTTCCTTATGGCATTGATGCATTGTGCTTCAGCAGAATAATACGGAGTATGGTGTTTAATATTATTGGGATGGTTAATTTAGTTTTTTATCAATGATCTAAAATTCTGAATGGATTGGTTGAAGTAGATTTTTCAAGGCAGGCAGTGAGATTGTGAGACACCTTTGCTCGTATTCTATAGTTTTAGATTGAATTTGGAAGGTCTCATATCTTTTGTTATTCTCTAACGTTTCTGATTTTGTGATCAGACAATATTCAAGAGTTGAAATCATAATCGGAAATCTGTGGTGGAAGCTTGTTTTGTTTGAGACTGAGTCAATTCAGAACTCATTGCTATGAGTTTTAAAAAAAATTACGTACTGAATATCAAAACGCGAGACTGTCAAGCCATATACTATTTTTCCGTAAATTGACATACCATTGGGGATCTATTTGAGGTGTTCTGCTTCTGTCCTGTACATCTATGCCAGAATAATTAAGACTCTTTAGTGTTTTTGCTGGGTGCTTGACTAGAAGGCCTAGCACTCTGATTTAGGCAAAGTTGATGGATGTAGTTCTAAGTGGCGAAATATGTGTGATTGTAATCATTTTTTTTTGGTCTAGCGAAGCGCACACTTGTCGCATTATAATAGAGGGGAGGAGAATTCGAACCTGGGACCTATGATCCACAATACCTCCGTCTTAACCACTAGATTAAGACATCTTCGGTGGTTGTGTAATTGTAATCTTGACAATGAGAACGGGGCTTTGACACTCACACTCAACATTCGGTATACTATCTGTCTTTTTGTACATTCACAGATCTCACAGTTTCTGTATCTCTACAGGTGGTATGCAAAAAGGTTTTTGCATCCTGATATTGTTGCTGCGTATGACTACATCTTCATTTGGGATGAAGATTTGGGGGTTGAACATTTCAATGCCTCTAGGTATGTTTGACTACATCCTGATATTGTTTCTGTATCTCTAGGTATCTTCATTTGGGGGTTGAACATACTATCACACGCTCGCACCTTTTTATATATTTATTTGCTCATCAGGTATATTCAGTTGGTGAAAAAACATGGCCTGGAGATTTCTCAACCCGGTCTTGATAATGTTGGCTTGACATGGCAGATGACTAAGAGGCTAGGTGATAAAGAAATCCACAAGTATGGCTTGTTTTTATACTCATATTCATATATCCAGCTTCATTTTTCTTTGTATTAGTTATTGATATGATATGATTATGGAGTAGCTTTTTGTGATTTTTTTGCTCTGAGATAAGTAGTAACATAATCATAATAATCTGACGATTTTCAGGGAAACAGTTGAACAACCAGGATACTGTTCTGATCCAAAACTCCCTCCGTGTGCCGCGTATGTTTTTCTTTCTGACCTGCTGTGCATACCCATGATTAAGCAGTGAAATTTGTGTAGAGAGTTTCATATAGGTGTTATATATCTTGGGCTCTTGGCTCCAGACCGCCTCAGAATGGAATTGCGGTAGCCCATGATCTTGGGCAATCTGCCATATATGCGGCCTTTATCGCCTCAAAATGTGGTTGTAGGAACCTGTGAAACCTTAATGACTGAGCCACGACAGATTCATGTCATGGCTCAGGTAGCTCAGATTTTATACCATGCTCCTTCCTCCTCCCAAGTGTTCTGTCGTGTTGGAATGTCATAGTATAGGACAGGTAACATACCACCAAAATGAAGTGTCAAAGTAACATAGGTTCTTGGTTATTTCGTTAACAGTTTGTTGGCTTTTATATTACGAAGACTTACATCCCAGTAGCAATGGGACTCTTTGAAGCATTCCTTCATTATGAGACTATTGTGCCATCTTTGTTATTGATTCTTGTATATGTAACTAAATCTGTGATCTTTGATAGAAAAATCCTCTCTCTTCTGTCTTATTGTGGCGTTGTTGGATACTTCAGATTTGTAGAAATTATGGCCCCCGTCTTTTCCAGAGATGCTTGGCGCTGTGTGTGGCATATGATTCAGGTATATTTACTACATTAAGATTCCTTTGGTTCTCGATTAATAAAGGAACCTCACTCGTAGCATACCATTGTATTCTCGAAGTAATTTTCTTTTTTGGGTCATCCCAAAACGACCTCTCTCTAGCAACAGCTGTAACATCTGTCCCTCCCCTAACCCATTATGTGAGGGAGCCATTGAGGCACTGGGGTCATGTTCTTGCTGTTTTAGGATTATTTTGTTCATCGAATTATAAGTATTGAAATGTGATTTTTGAGTGGCTCCATTCACTTGGATATCTGAGACACTGTTTGGCCGTGTTGTGTCCAGAATGATTTGATTCATGGTTGGGGACTGGATTTTGCACTCAGAAGATGTGTTGAAGTAAGTTTTACAGACTTTTTTGTACTTGACTATTTGCTTAATAAAAAAGTGATAACTAAATACCTATATCAATACAAAGTGGACCCTTTTTCTTACCTTATCAAAAAAAAAAAAAAAATACAAAGTGGACCCAAGTGACTTCTGAGATCATTTTTAGGTCCTTTTCACCATCAATTTATCAACTCCACGAATGGTTGTTTTTCTCCTATTTCTATTTTTTCAAATTGACCAAGACCTCATTTTCACTATACTGCATCCAAATAATGTAAACCTCCATTCTTAGTTATAAAAACCGTGCCTCAGGCGCACTTAAGCTAAAGCCTCCTAAGGCGCTAACCAAACGGTAAGGGGTGCCTTAAGTGCGTCTTCAGCATGAAGCACGATAAGTGATGCACGCTATTATGCAAATTCGATATTCTCTTTATCCCATTGTCTTATCTTACATGATAGTCGTTAAGTTCCAAATAAGGGTAAATACAAATTTGTTTGCAAAAATGGATATGCATAAGGCTCATGCTTTTGCTTCATGCCAAGCGGCTCGTCACCTCTGTGCGCCTCACACCTTTTTTAATAGCAAGGCTTCAAATCCGTGAATGAGTGTGCTCCTATATAACATTGTAGATTGCATTATTTCTTGTTTTATTACACCGTTGCACATTTAGTGGCTCATGTGTAGTTTACTTTAGCATGGTGTTATCTCTCATTCTCGACATTCTCTTTTTATAGATTGCTATAAATTATTATCGATTGATATTCGTTCTTAAATATTCTTTTCCAGCCTGCTCACGAGAAAATTGGCGTAGTTGATTCAGAGTGGATTGAACATAAAGTAATACCTTCTCTGGGGAACCAGGTACAAAAGATTATTATACTTGATTTAAAAACTCTTCATTTTTTACATTTAAGTCTCTTATACATAAGACTATAAGAGGAATCACAGATACTTAGAAACTGTAGAATTATACGACATATTCCCCTATTCCTATTTCTTTTATGTTTGTTCTTCATTTTGTCCTTAAATCTGGCCTTATCTTTGCTAGGAGATTACTTATATTTTTATTTACTGTCTCCACTTATCTAATAACACACGTACTTTTTTCTTCTTTTTTGGAAATTACAGGGCCATGCGGAGAATGGAAAGGCTGCATGGGTTGGGGTATGCACATTTTTGCGCACCTATTTGAAATAATCTTTTACTCGATAAAGGAGGTCATAGCGTATAGGCTAGCAGTTTTTGATATACTTCAATGATTTTCTCATATTAGTTCACGTAATGCTTCCCCCCTTATCCCGAAAGTTGCGGGAGCCGTTGATGCACCGAGGTGATGTTGTTGTAGTTCACGTAATGCTTCCCTGTCATTTGGAATTGCCCTGTTGGTAAATTTTACAAATTTTTGGATCTAAAATGTCGCCTTTACATACGCATAGATCTTTGCCCCACCTAATTTAACTTCACCATTCCTAGCCTTACTAGTTATTCACCCCACTTGCTCTCCTAAATTATTATGCCAAAAGTAAATAAGGCAATTCCAAAGAACACGAGTGAGTATGAATTTAGCATTATTGATCGTACCCATGTTTCATAAATCAATTTTCTTCGGAACTTCTTCCCTTTTGATCACCTTTCCTCTCTTAACCTGTCTAGGTCCGTGAGAGATGCAGGAATGAGTGGGACATATTCCGAAGTCGATTTGAGGATGCTGATAAGGCTTACCTTGCACAAAATGGCGAGGGTTAAGTTTGAATTTTTCTACGGCTCCAGCTTTGTTGATTGGTTTTGTTCATAGAATACGAAGGTATGAAATTACACTGTGCATAGAATACAACCACTCGGCTAGGTGTTGGGTAACCCATGTCGGAAGCCCTCGCGACCATACCTTGTTAATTCCACTACCGATGTTCCATTGAAATTATTGAGCAGTAACTGAATGTAGTGTATGAGACGGTCTCACACGTGAGACCAATCCATGTCATGTCCTTACAGGATGGTCTTACTGGTAAGAGCGTCTCATACAAGTTTTTGTGTATATTATGTACTGAACAATTTTGTACGAATGTTTGAACAGTTAATAGAAACACATGAAAATAGACGAGTCTAACTTAGCATTCATGCTCTTTTACTCTTTCTCTCGAGCCACGTCATTGTATACTTGATTTCATATTCACCATTACCATTGGATAAGACCATTTAAGGGCAACAAAAGCCGTTCATTGCGAGGTTTAACATTACTGCATTTCTAGGGAACAAACTCTAGATCTTTTGTTAAATTGGCGATCCCATACGAATTTGCCACTTTCATGTCTGCATTTTCTTTTCCCAACTTCACGCAGAAGCTTTGAAAAATACCGTCTCTTTGGAAGAGACAACAATGATGTATGTTGTATAGTGATTAGCCATTGTTCTGTAATAGCCATTGTTCTGTAATAGGTTGTATAATAGTGACTCCTATAATTGTATGAAAAACTAGAAAAAAAAAATCCCTCTTTGAAAAATGGGCCACGGCCCATATGCAAGGATCCGAATCGCCACCGCCGTCACCAACCAGCAGGATTAAGTAACACTGCGTGCGGGATTTAACAATTCCAAAGCAAAAAATAGAGAGAATGAGAAAAAAACCCAAAATATTAATCTCCTGCCTCCCAATCACCCTACTCCTTCCCTGCACCGGCAGCCTAACCACCACCCACCCATCGCCGCCGACCAACCCTCCATTACCCCATACCCCCGCGCCGTCAACCTGTCCCCGCGCCCACCACCTAACCCACCACCATCCATACACGTATAACTCCTCCTCCGACGATCCAGATGCCGGCAAGCCTATGGTCACACGAACTCCTATAATAGTGACTTACAATGTCGTTTTTGCAGATCTGCCATTATTAAGTCTCGATTTTGAGTTTACGGCAACGATTTTGTGCCATAAATGGTGAGGTTTCAGATATATGGTAGGTTACGATTTGGGAACACATTTGTAAATGGTGAGATTTCAACGATTTTCTCCGACCTGGGTGGCGGTGGCTGCTTGTTGGTGACGGCGGCGGCGGTTCGGATCCTTGCATATGGGCCGTTGCCTATGGGGGGCTAGTGAGGGGAGGGCTTTTTTATTTTTATTTTTCAAAGAACAGTAGGTCTTCTGCTTGCGACGGATCGGATCTTGCGACGGGTATTTTGTGAGAGGAAATGGGTAGAGGGGACAAGGTGGGCAACCCCCCCATGTGCTTCTCCACTCACCCTTGATGGGTATTTTGTGAGAGAATATGGTATCCGTCTTAAGCTTGCGACGGATAGTGTCCGTCACAAATGAGAATTTGTGTTCAAAGAAAGGGTATTAAGGGAAGAAGGTGGCAAATTGTGTAGGATTAAGTAAAATTGTGTGTAGGATTTAGCAACTGCGTTTTTTTTTGTGGGTGAGAAATGAGGAGGGTAAATTCGGAATAATGGGAATAAATGTGCGGGATTAAGTAACATTGCGGGTGGGATTTAACAATTCCCTAAAAATAATGTTTGTATGTGTCCTGGTCTATCTATTTTCTGTTATGGGCCATTGAGCAAGATTGTTTAGGTTTTGTCCAATAATTTGTTTATAAGTCACCTCCGATAGTACAAAGAGATTCATTGGTAAATAAATTATACTAAGAACGAGTATGTTATAATGTGACCTATTTGTAAGAAATTGTTTAACGATTTGTTCATTTTGTTGATACAAGAAATATAAATGAAGTTTAAGTTTGTTTTTCGGTTCAATTGGCCATTTTAACCGGAATCATCTGAGCTTAAAAGCGATGTGTTAGTTTTACATTTATGAAATGGTTTTAATATAATTTAACAATAATATAATTTAAAAAGTTATTATGAGAAAAATTAAGTCTTTTTTCAGGTTTAAAGAAGCACAATTCAATTTTTATAATAATGTAACTCCTAAATGAAGTGATTTTTCAACAAACATAGTCTTCCATGTCTAAGAATTTGTGTATGTATGGCCTATTTGTTTAAGTACATCTATTAATTAGAGATCCAATGACCTTTTGTCTCAATTTGATTGCTCCAAGCAACACTTGCAAAAAAAAATTTTGATTGTGATTCGTAAAGTTTTGCCAATATTCTTTTCTTTAGATTAGATTGATCGGAGTTGAACTTCTAACCAAATGTGCAAGAGAAATGGGTAAATAGTCGTCTTAAAAAGCCACTTTAATCAAAAGACAAAAATGTTACGATATAACACGGGCAACGTCCGAGCATGAAATTTAGTATTTTAATAACGTAAGAACATCAATAAGATATCAAGGGAGTGTATATATAAGCTCAGTTTAATTTGAATTTTGACGTCAAAAAATACACATCAGCTCAGTTATATATTAGGTCTGATACTCTGATGTATTACTTCAAATGCATGTTCCCTTTTTCTTATACTTGTAGATGTCGTAGATCTTGGATTATTTACCCGATTTCACTCGTGGAATTGTACGAAAGTAAAATGTTTTCCTCTTCCTTTTAATCATAATATATAATTAGTACTCTTTATAGGAAAAAAGAGATTACGCATCTGATATATTACCTCATACACTTTTAATTTTCAAGTTTACATATATTTTTACCAAGTATTTACAATTTCTAAGTTATATAATACGTAATTTTTTAATGAAAAAACTCAAAATTACTTCAAATTTTTAATACAATTAGTCTTGTTTGTGACAGATCTATCCGTCATAGATCTATCCGTCATAAGCTTATGACGGGTCAGATCCCTCTCACAAGTTTGCAAGCGGAAGGGCAAGTGGGAAATCAATGGTTTCCCACTTGCCCTTCCACTTGCAAGCTTGTGAGATGAATCCGACCCGTCACAAGCTTGTAACGGATAGTGACCGTCATAAATGAGAATTTGTGTTTTTAATAATGTAGCATTACATTAATATATTAAAAAACAAGGTAGCTTGAATATAAAGTAATAAAGTAATTGGCTCTATACAAAGGTATTAGTGGTAGTGCACATAAACACAAGTACTATTATGATGTTGCTTGAAATCCCAATCATAAAACAACCACAACAATAAAAATGTATGTCAACAACCATTTGATAATATCAAATAAATACAATTACTCAAACATGGGTTGGTTTATATGTAGACTTGACACCCACCTTCACGTCAACCCTACTATTTACACCTTCATAGTTCATATATATAACACCCTTCCTTTTTTCCTACACTTTATTCTTCATGCATAACTCTCTCTATATCTCTCTCTAAATATACTTTAAAAATAATTAATTAAACTTCAAGAAATATATATAGTAGTATTTATCTACGTGAAATCCATTATTCTTTTTCAATCTATTTGTCATACATACAATTGTCACTATTGTTGAAAAGGTAAGCTTTCTTTTTCTTTTATTTATAATCATTTTTGGTAATCATAATTTATATCTTTTGTTAAAAGTTTATTTCGAATGTTGATAGATTGTGAAGTATCTGTCATTTGATATAATTTTTGACCTAAATATACATTTTTTTGGATCATTCAGTAAATGTTGTGTCTAATTCATTTGTATGTACTAGCTCAATTATCTTGCGGAGCTAAGGAGAGCTAGCAGGGGTGCCCACCCCGTAGACAGTAATTTTTTTTTGAAAAGTACAGTTTCAATTTTCAAAATTTTCCGAGTTTACCTTGTAAAATTGTAACCACAAATCTTTATTTCGTCACTGAGTATATACGGGAGTTATTATTGGGACTCTAATTTGCTGTTGTTGTCAACCCAAGGAACATCATATACATTGGCAGATTTAGGGAGGCTAGTACCAGGGGCGCTCGCCTCTCCTGAAAAATAAAAAATATGAAAATTTTAGTTCAAATTTTCGATTTTTTTAAGTTTGCCTTTTGCCATTATTACTTGTTTGTCTCCGCCGAAATTTTCACCCTGCTTATCATAAATCCTGGTTCCGCCACTGCTCACTGGTCATATATAAATGTTACACTCTATCGATATTCAAATGTATGTAGTAGCTAGTATATATTTTGATGTGAGATGAATGTATGAATGTATATAATTGAACAGAAAATAAAGATAAAAATGGTAGAGAAATGGGGAATACAAGTAGGTGTGGTTGGAGCATTGTTTCTTTCGGTGGCATCATCGGTGTCTATTGTTATTTGCAACAAAGCTTTGATGAGTAATCTTGGCTTCAAGTTTGGTAAGTCATGTTTTTTCTCTTGTCTTCTTAATTAGTATGCATTAAAATTCTAATTATTTACTCAAAATTGTGATTTTTTTTTTAATTATTAATGCTTTTTAATAAAATATTTATCAATTTAGAGTCCATTTCAAGCTATTTCTTCTAATTGGTTCACACCTATAATTGATTTAATTTAGATTAGGTTCGCTGGTTCGGTGGTAAAATCGCATTGAAGTAGCGACTTTACCATAAAATCGGTCATTCCACATAATGATATTAATGTCTCAAAAAATGAAAGAAAATAAAATAATATTAATGCAAGACATTTATGTCCATTATGTTTTTCTTATCAATTTTTTTTGTCCGAAAATAATATTATTATAATTTTCTGTGTAAATTGACATGTTAACATTGTACGTTGTACGTAGTACTACTAAACTTGTGTTCTTCATTAAAATAAACGTATTTATTAAAGAGAAAATATAACACACATAAAAAAATGGCCTGCAAGAGTACAAATAATATACATGTAAGTAATCACGATTTACGATTGTGAATTGTTGATACTCGGAATATCATACGAGTATATGCATCAAGAATATATCTACGCCGTTTTATAAATTATCGTAACATTGAGACTTGAAGAAAATAGATTATTCTATACCGATCAATTATTAGAGATTACGAAGTATTATTTAATTAATTATTTATTTATTTATTCATTTAGCGTGAGAAAAGTTTTAAAGTTGATGTAAGAAAAGAGTGTATGAGATTTGAAAAACTTACAATATAAGTTGTACAGAACTCGGTATCATTATTTGACGCCATCTCAATTTTAATATGATAATATATACACGACGGCGATCTTATTTATTACGGAGTATTAGATTAAGACTTTATATATTAATATACACAAAGACTTAGGAGAGACGGAAACATATGCATGAGGCTTCAACGTGTTAGACGAGTGCATTATGTGTATTTAGCATGGAATAATTAATAGGTAAACTATTTAATTAAATAAAGGGTATAATTGGTAATATGAGAATTGGGATTTGACTTTATTTATAAGGAAACCCATTAACATACATTGCGGAATTTATAAACTTTTATTCACCAACAACCCTACAATTAGTCATTATTCATATAAAAATGTTTTAACAACTGACAAATGATTAGCCAACTAATAAGAATAAATAACTAAAACATACTAAGATTGTAGTCATTGTAATTGCAACATGCTAACTTGTAAGATCATGTCTATCAATGATTTTTCTCACAAAAGACAAACAAAAATCAACCCCATAAATCAATAATAAAAAAAAAAGTGTGATAAAAAAAATCACAATGTCATGATTTTCAGTCTAACCACATGTCATTATTTTATTTGACAATTAAATATAATATTACTTCAAAAAATAATGGTAAAGTAAGTAATAATAATGTATAGGGCGTAGGTGTCACCTACGTGTTATTATGTGAGATGGTGATATCGAAAATTGGTTTTTATCTTTGGCACCATCTCAGTTGAAATTATCAACTTACAACTATGGAGTCAGATTAATCATTTTGAGCTGTAAATAAAAAATTATAGATAATAAATTTAATGTCTTGAAACTCAATTTGACATTAACTAAATTGACTTTAATTAAATTTTCAGTTAGTGATCATACTTAGGCCATGTTCTTTTGGGCTGAATAGGAGCTGAACTGAACTGAACTGAACTTATAGGAGCTGAACTAAACTTATAGGAGCTGAACTGAACTTATTGGAGCTGAACTGAACTGAACTGAACTTATAGGAGCTGAACTGAACTTATAGGAACTGAACTGAACTGAACTTATAAGAGCTGAACTGAACTTATAGGAGCTGAACTGAACTGAACTAAACTTATAGGATCTGAACTTTTCTGAACTTAATTTTACTTAATTTTACTTAATTGAATAGAATTTATATAATCTAAAATTTACTAAACTGAACTTTATTACATAAGGTAAGATAATAACATAATTCCAATTTATATACATTGGTTTGTTCAAATAGATTACTACGTTGACATCATTTTTATCTGTATCTTTATCTTTTGGAAAGGACTGTCATAAAAAAAAGTATACTCTAAAACATAAGGTAAGATAATAACATAATTTCGATTTAGGTACATTGGTTTGTTCAAATAGATTACTACGTTTACATTACGATAAAAAAAATAAATCACATATTACATCGTTTTCTAACCATCTATTTCCATATCATCATCTTCCTCATCACTTTCTTCTTTATCTTCACTATCACTCGTAACAACGAATCTATTGCCTCGCCAAATATTTTTTACTATCTTGTTTCGTACCTTTAACATGGTTTTTTTTCCGCTTATCATCAAACATGCCCAAATCTACTGTTCCTTGAATATTCACGTCATGTTGTATAATAGGTATTCCAAGAGTATGCATCCTTATAAAATTATGGAGTGTGAATGTATAAAACAATAATAGACATTTGATACTTTTGTGACATTCAGAGCATGTTTTTATATCGGTTTTCATAAATAACATATTCCGTATAACTTTTCTGAACTTAATTTGTAAGAATTAAATTTTTCTGAACTGAATTTATAAGAGCTGAACTGAACTTATAGGAGCTGAACTGAACTGAACTTATAGGAGCTGAACTGAACTGAACTGAACTTATAGGAGCTGAACTGAACTTATAGGAGCTGAACTGAACTTATAAGAGCTGAACTGAACTGAACTGAACTTATAGGAGCTGAACTGAACTTAAAGGGGCTGAGTTTAAGTCCAAAAGAACAGGGCCTTACCCTCAAACTTTACGAAATCACGCATGTTTTCCGTTTTTCTATGGAGCTAAACTAAAGATTCATTATTCTTTGGTTCTGGATTATGATAAAAGAAAACAAAATGACTCGTTAAAATGAATGCGTTTTTTTTCTATTGTGAAGTATCAGTTATTCGATGTAGATTTCGACGCAATTTTCATCTTGGGTCATTCGAAAACAGTCAAATTCTCATTTGTGACGGATGATTTTTATCACAAGCTGCAAGTGACAAAGCAAGTGGGAAAGAGCTTATGAGAGGTCATAAGCTTACGTCGGTATCAAGCAAGACTTTCTGTAGATAAATTAGTAGAAGTAGAAAACACGGAAATACAATCGAAGAGAAACTTTTTTTTTTTTTTGTAGCGGTAAAAAGACGTAACTACATTTTGTTTTGGCTTTTGGGGCCATAGTTACATCATATGTATACAATATAAAAGCAAACTAAACCCTTATGAGGCCTCAAATGAATACTAAGATATGTGTGATTTGATGTAATGCAGCAACAACACTAACAAGTTGGCACTTAATGGTAACATTTTGCACACTACATTTGGCTCAACGTTTCAAATTTTTTGAATCAAAGACAGTTGATATGAAGACCGTCGTGCTCTTTGGCATTCTTAATGGAATTTCAATCGGACTTCTTAACTTGAGTCTTGGATTCAATTCTATTGGATTTTATCAAATGACTAAACTCGCAATCATTCCCTTTACCGTTCTCTTAGAAACTCTTTTTCTAAACAAACACTTCAGGTAATTATGCCTTTATATTGTCGACTCGACTAGTTTATGAAAAATTTATATATTTTGTTGTGGTCTAAAATGGGCGGGGTCAAGTTCATAGGCTCCGCTCGTAGCCTTAACCCGACTTAAATTTCTTGGTTGTTTTGATGTTGGGTCATTGTTGGCTAGTGATCCAATTTTATAAAATAAGTAAAAGGCTCAATTGTTTTAAGTTTAGCTTTTCAGTTCAGGTCAACTCTAATAAATTTAGGGTAGTTTAATTCAGTTTAACTTCATTTCGCCTAAAAAAGATAGGGTCGAATAACTCTAAAAAATGTGTCAGGTTACATTTGTAGATCATTTTAGATTTCGGCAAGTCTATATCGACTATCACTTAATTACTTATTTCTCATGTCATGCAAGATGTTTGCCTCTATGGAAAACCGGTTAAGTTTGCGGGTCATGTTAGATTTTGACAGGTCTATCGACTATCATTTAGTCAAGTTTAAGGGAATCACCTATACTTTTTATGTCTTTCCTAATGACACTTTTTGTTGTAACCTTTTAATAGTGCGAAAATAAAGTTCTCGCTCTTCATCTTGCTGGCGGGAGTCGGAATCGCCTCGATAACCGATCTGCAGCTCAATTTTGTCGGAACTGTTCTTTCTGCTCTAGCCATTGTCACCACTTGTGTTGGCCAAATTGTATCCTTTTTCATTCTCTTACAGTCTTACTATAACGAATAGAATATCACATGGAGTTATATACTTACGCGATGATGGCTCATGACTTTATTAATTAAATTAGTTGACATCTGCATTCACATGTACAGTAATCCTTAACATTAGTGTAATTTAGCTAACAAATACGATACAAAAAAGACTAAGCGTGTCGTCGACTCAACTTCTATATCAATCAGCACCATTTCAAGCAGCTGTGCTCTTTGTGTTTGGTCCTTTGGTGGATAAGTTCCTTACTCATCAAAGTGTCTTTGCCTACACATATTCTCCTCTTGTCTTGGTAAGCTTTACTACTTTCTCCAATTAAGTTATTACATATATACTCCCTACATAACAACATTACATCAATCCCTTTTAGGTCAGGTCCCCGTCAGTGACGAAACTATTAAAAGTTAACAGTTTATATGGCCTCTGACTCAACGGGTTCTTTACGCATTTTTAAAATTTCTCGTACAACAAAACAAATGTTAAGAATCAATGGAGTAAGAGGAAATAAGTATCATTATCACAAGATTCATAACTAGAAACCGTCTACTTTCTAATAATTTGTTTGGGCTAGTAGCGTTTCTGTTTGAGCCTATCCGGGTTTTTTTGTATTAGTAACAGTTATGCATATCATAACTATACTGAATCTAAACTCTGGGATCCATAATCTCCCCAATCAATAAAATTCTCCTCCCTTTTCCCCGTGTTATTTTCTTTACGTTTTCTTTTATCTTTTCTCACTTCCACTATAACATGTACATTATTCGACTTGTGTATCGATCGGTTAAGTAATAATGTCGAAATGTGGACAGGGATTCATCATACTGTCATGCCTGATAGCAGTATTAGTGAACTTCAGCACATTCCTGGTAATAGGAAAGACATCACCAGTAACATACCAAGTGTTAGGTCATCTAAAGACATGTTTAGTTCTTGGCTTTGGTTACACTTTATTGAATGATCCTTTTACTGAAAGAAACATCATTGGCATTTCTGTTGCTGTCTTGGGAATGGGTTTCTACTCTTATTTCTGTAGTAATGAAAGCAAAAAGAAAACTTCAATGGATTCATCCACAGGCTCCCAGGTATTTTTATGCGCAGTTTTACGTCTTTTAATACATCATTTTAACCGAAGATGTCTTAGCATAATAGCTGACAGGTCTAAAGTTATAGTGTAAGTCGATGTCAGTGTTCAAACCGGCCAATTTTCATTATGCCTATATTAAGTGTCGGGAAAAACTGTACTGCATCTAATTCCCCGGCTTTTGTCACATCATAGAGACAAGCATTGGCGAATTTAGGGGGGGCTAGCAGGGGCACTCGCCCGTGCTGGCAATTGAAAATTTTGAAAGTTTTAGTTTCCACTACTTGTTCACCCCGTCTGAAATTTTTCGCCCCCCTAACTTAAATCCTGGCTCCGCCACTAGAGACGTGGGCTTTTAGACTATGAGATACTACAATACAGAGCACTTCTTAGTCGTAATTCGCGTTTAAATTCCAAAAAAATTTGGCTTTTGATTATTTAATGGTTAATTGAATCGCGTATTGTAGATCAAAGACAAGGAAATTTTGCCATTATCATCAACAAAGATTGTGGATTTTCAAGATAATGAAGCTCATGAGATGAAGAAAGGATCCAAGGATTCTTTTCTGTAGCTTATAAATTCCGATTTTCGCTTATTTTGTTTGAACAAATTAAATAGGGTGCATGATTTCATTCAAGAAGCTATATCTCTTATTATACTACATACAAATTCATCATAGAACTATCAGTGTAAACATTTCTGGTCATTTTTGCAATAAGACCTAAGTATACTATACTGTCTTTCTACCAATTCTTCTGAAGTGTTCAGCATCAATTATTGTAAATGTTCACTTGAAATCGAAATTTGTTTCCTAATGCTGAATTAACGAAACAACTTACGTCTCCAATCTAATCGTAATGCGAATCAAAAACTTATGTTAGGAATTCAATTTAAGTGACGGTTTTCTGACAGCTTGAGGTGAGCCTCGAATGTTATTCCTTAGTCGACAGTCCATCAACACCGAATTTTAATGTTATTCCTTAGTCGACAGTCCATCAACACCGAATTTCAATGTTATTCCTTAGTCAACAGTCCATCAACACTGAATTTTGTCGATAATTTTTTTGGGTGTACCTTATGCCATTAGTCATTTGCGCCCCTAAATTTTTTCGTCCTTCTTAAGTCTGACCTGGCTCCGCCAATGATATTTCGAAAGGTCAATGTTTTCAATTCTTTGAGAAGTTTGACTTTGACTTTCTAGCCAGTTTGCAATTTGCACTTTAATAAGTTTAAGTGTACGTCCTCATACCTTTGATTAAATACCCTGCTGAATTGTAGAATGATTCAGTATCTACTTCCGTTTGTCCGAATCACTTGCTTAGTTTTCTTTTTATTCATCTATGAGCGGTATCTTAATCAAAGGTTAGGAACGTATCGACTACTTCCAGGTATTCATCACTTTTCAGCTCTAGTTCTTATTGTTTTGTAACGGTGTCATAATGTATAAGTCTAGTGGTTGTGGATTTGTTCATTTTGCCATCCGATTTCCGTGTGGAACCTGTGTTATTCAGAGTCGATTACAAATTGACCACGGTCACGCGGGTGTCAAAAAGGCAGGTATTGTACGTAGATATAGTGCAATCGATACGACTATACAAGTCTCTTAATGAATTTACAGGACGAAAAATTCTTAGATAAGCCTATGTAACACGTCATTATACACTCTATCTAATGAGCGAGAATCGTGTTTTATTTCAGTTAAGCTAGGCTAAGGAATGGCTCACAGATTAAATTATAGAAGGTTTGTAAAGAAAAAAGTTTATATTAAGACGGTTGTAACTTAATACGAGAAATATATCATCATTTTATGATAAAAAGTGACCATTTAATGATAAAATTTATAATTCGTCACTATCTAACAATAAACTGATGATAACTTTTTTCGGGAAATGTTCGTATAATGTTTGTTAATTTGACGGATTCAGCCGTCCGAAATGAGAATTTGCGTTCAATAACAATTTAGTTTAGAATATTATAGTTCAAAAGAACTAAGGCAAGATGTTTTAACTGATGGAGCAGGTTTCAGAATGATGTTGAGATTGGAAACCTTGAAAATATTGATCATGGCACTAATCATGTGATTCTAGATCCCGAGGGAAAAACGGTCCGGGCATGGAACAAAGTATTCCTGGTAATGTGTTTAGTCTCGCTTTTTGTGGACCCTCTCTTCTTCCTGTTGCCGTATGTGGATGAGGCCGTTATATGCATAGTCGATGAGAATGTAAAGGTGAAGCTATTGCTGACAGTAATGAGATCAGTAGCAGATGTTTTATACGCGGTTCAGATTTACGTCAAATTTCGTACTGCTTATGCTGTGCCTCTATCCTCAACATCTGTGTTTGGTAGGGGAAGTCTTGAGTTTCAACCTTTGCAGATTGCACTTAACTACCTTAGGAATGGCTTTTTCATCGATCTATTTGTCGCTCTTCCTGTTCCTCAGGTATCTAACCTTTGCGATTGTTAATACATTGAAGTAGCAGTCAATCGAGCTAATGATCCTCGCCATAGATAGGACTCATAGGAGGCCTTACGCAATGATGTTGTTATCGAACTGATATATGTTTTAACTATGGAACTGTATCACGTATGTTTTGACTTCTGTAACCGACAAACATTTTTGTTTAGGTGATGATATGGGGACTCATTCCCAACTTGAGTGGATCAAAGACGAGTGCAAAATACGTGTTTCTGTTTGTCATGATATGCCAGTACCTTCCAAGACTTTTCTTGATATTTCCGCTGTCATCCCAAATTATGAAGTCTGCTGGTGTGATTACTCAAACTGCTTGGGCCGGAGCCGCCTACAATCTGATGCTCTCCATATTGGCAAGCCATGTAAGGTTATTCGTACTTGTATGGACTGGACAACCCATAAACAGCTTTATGCTAATTTGTGTTGATTTCAAAGGTGTTAGGAGCTTCCTGGTTCCTGCAAGCAATTGCTCGACAGGAGCAATGCTGGCAGTACGTGTGTGCCCTTGAGACACAGTCATGTCAATACAGCTTCTTCGACTGCTCAACAGTTGATGATATAGCCCGAAAGAACTGGTATATGTCAAGCAATATCAGTAACGTATGTAATCCTGGTAAAAATCAGTACCCATTTGGCATTTTCGGTGAAGCCCTGACTTCCAAGGTTACTTCATCACCGTTTTTAAACCGATACTTCTATTCTCTTTGGTGGGGTCTCAAGAACTTGAGGTAATGCATCTCTCATATTCCTGTATATGGTTTTTTTGGGCAAAAAGTGGAAGCTTTAAGCCTACAAATGTGCAGCTTACAGTTCAGGTTTTTCGGGTTCGTTGCTGTTTCCCTTATGTGAACTCATTAGTTTACATCAATATGTGCAGTTCTCTTGGGCAGGGTCTTCTAACAAGCACCTTTATTGGAGAAATAGTTTTTGCAATCGTAATTGGGATTCTCGGACTAGTTTTGTTTGCACTTCTGATCAGCAATATGCAGGTAACAGTATTGTCGAAGAGGCTCTTACTGCTTTTATTACAGCGACATTATCTGATTGCCTTAAAACATCTGTCAGCTAGTTTGGTTGGTAAAATCATTAGCGGTGTTACTCATGACCTGATTTCAAACCCCGTCAGCATCAAAATTGCCCTTTTAGAAGAAAAAAAATTTAAAAATATATAATTGCCTTAAAGAAGTGGTCATATTGTGAGATGAGTTCAGAAGTACCTGCAATCAACAACTATGAGACTGGAAGAATGGAGGACAAAACGAAGTGACACAGAGCAGTGGATGCATCACAGGCAGTTGCCTGAGGAACTACGACAGTCAGTGCGGAGACACGAGCAGTACAAATGGACTGCTACAAGAGGTGTCGATGAGAAAGCTCTTCTAAATGGCCTTCCGCTTGATTTACACAGGCAAATTAAGCGCCATCTTTGCCTTCACCTTGTATGCCGAGTGAGTTTATCCAACTAAGCCCCGTTCATTTGGACTTAATTTCAGTTCTTATCAGTTCACTTCAATTTAGTTTAATGTAATTATTATTTCAATTCAGTTTAGTTCAGTTCAGTTTAGACAATTTCACTCGAAACAAATAAAGAGAGCCAAATATGATACTGGCGGGTTTGAAACCTGCTAAAAAGGCGCGATAACCTCCTAATCATTCCCTGGTTGTTTAACACACAGGTCCCATTATTTGCCGGCATGGATGAGATGATACAAGACCTGATAATAGAGAAACTGAAGCCGGCTTTATACACGAAAGGCGCATTACTCGTAAGGGAAGGGCATCCGGTTAGCGAGGTAATATTCATTATTCGAGGCCACCTTAACACTACTGCTGGCCAACCAGTGGGGTTCAACTCCCAACCGATGGGACAAGGCGATTTTTGTGGTGATGGACTCCTACATTGGTCTATTGATCCCCACGCTAGTCTTGCGCTCCCGATATCTCCTAGAACAGTCGAGGCCGTCTCAGAGGTCGAAGCATTTGCAATTACAGCACAAGATTTGAGACTTGTTGGTATTCAAACAAGGTTGCATCAGGATCAGTTTCGGCACAGATTTAGGTTTCATTCTCATCAATGGAGAACCTGGGCTGCTTGTTTTATTCAGAGGCTTTGGCGTAGGCACAGGAACCGAAGAAGTATCGAAAATAACAACATTAATATTAGGATTACAGTGACTTAAAATCTCTATTCCGACTCATCTTAAGTAACAAAGTAAGCTGTTTGCATTCGAAAAATCATTCCGAAGTTTGGTACTATTCTAAGCATTGTCGACGCAATGATTATTGATAAAAAGAGATATCGTATAGTATGTAATATATGAGTAACTGTTAAGTTTCGTTATTGAGCATGGACCGTACCCAGCCAGGAGGAGAAAAAGTTCATTTCATAGTTCCGAGGAGGTTTCATCCCAAAATTTATTGGCAATCAGTTGAGTAACTTGATAGTTATATTGTCACCTCTTTTTCCAATGTGAGATCTCACATTCGATACTTACCAGAGGTGAGCGGTTTTTCACGATAATACAAGACGTCAGGATTTAGGAATCGAAACAAGTGTTTATTAAGTTTCGGATGTGATTACTTGCTAAATAAAATGGGTACATATGATATACAAATGCAACTGATTTGAGAATACAAAAGAAATTCAGGAATCAGGCTCGTACTTGAACAACTGGTTGTGGAGGACCAGGTCCATAATTTGTAGATGGGCTGTGAGCGCAAAACAATGTTTGTTTTTCCACTAAGTATAAACAAACTATGTTCCAGCACCAGTCACGAAACCGACCCGGTTGACCCGTTTACCAGGTTACCATGGTTGGCCGGGCCACGGTGGGGTTATATGGAATTTCGAACCTAGGCACGGCTGGTTGAGGGACGGGCCACGGCCACGGTGGGGTTATATGACTGACGGTTTATTTGAACTCCAGGCTCCAACGTCCATTTTTTTTTTTTTTTTATTTAATATTTACTAACTTTATAAATACTCCTTCACTTCATTTCATTTCTTCACAATTTAATCTAATCTCTTCTACATTAAATATGTCAACTGACATCTTACTTGAAATAAAGATAATTTGGAGACCTTAAGACCAATTTTCAAACCTTGTTTGTATTAGAAGAAACAAGTAGTATTCTCCGTTTTTACATTGTTTAAAGAGCGATACTAACATCCAATTGCTATTTATAAACGTAACGGGTATATAAATACCTTTAGGGAAAATTATTTTTGGTTTCCGAAAATTTCTTAAAACCGCAGATTTTGAAGGTTTTATCCTCGGTTTTCAGGACAACTGGGCCTTGAAATAAAATGTCTCTAATACTAAAACCAATTGTTATTTATAGACTTAACGGGTCTATAAACACCTTTAGGGAAAAATTATTTTTGATTTTCGGAAATTGCTGAAAACTGCAGATTTTGAAGGTTATTATCAACGGTTTTCGGGACAACTGGGTCTTGAAATAAAATGTCCTAAATTCGCACTATAATATCTCTAAGACTAATAATTACTCAGGAAAACGAAATTGGCATCTGATTTAAAATAGTGATATTTTGGAGACCTTAAGACCACTTTTCAAACCTTATCTGTATTAGAGAAAACAAGTAGTAATCTCCGTTTTTATGTTGTTTAAAGAGGGATACTAACACACAATTGCTATTTATTGACGTAACGGGTCTATAAATACCTTTAGGGAAAACATATTTTTTTGTTTCAGAATTTCGCTAAAAACTGCTGATTTTTAAGGTTATTATCCACGATTTTCAGGACAACTGGGCCTTGAAATAAAATGTCTCTAAATTAACACATTAATATCTCTAAGACATATAATAATGACTCCGGATAACGAAATTGACATCTGATTTGAAATAAAGATAGTTTGGAGACCGTAAGACCACTTTTCAGACCTTGTTTGTATTAGAGGAAACAAGTAATAATCTCCGTTTTTACGTTGTTTAAAGAGGATAATAACATCCAATTTCTATTTATAGACGTAACGGGTCTATAAATACCTTTAGGGAAAAATATCTTTGAATTCCAAATATCGCTGAAAACCGTTGATTTTCAAGGTTATTATCCACGGTTTTCGGGACAAATGGGCCTTGAAATAAAATGTCGCTAAATTCGCACTGTAATATCTCTAAGACATATAATAAAGACTCAGGATAGCGAAATTGGCATCTCACTTGAAATTCAGATATTTTGGAAACTTTCAGACCAATTTTCAAACTTTGTCTGTATTAGAGGAAACAAGTAGTATTCTCTGTTTTTACGTTGTTTAAAGAGGAATACTAACATCTAATTGTTATTTATAGACGTAACGGGTCTATAAATACCATTAGGACAAAAATATTTTTGGTTTCCGAATATCGCTGAAAACCGCAGATTTTGAAGGTTATTATCCACGGTTTTCAAGACAACTGGGCCTTGAAATAAAATGTCTTAAATTCGCAATATAATATCTCTAAGACATATAATAATGACTCAGGATAACGAAATTGGCATCTGAATTGAAATAGTGATAGTTTGCATCTCCATTTTTACGTTGTTTAAAGAGGGATATTAACACACAATTGTTATTTATTGACGTAACGGGTCTATAAATACTTTTAGGAAAAACATATTTGTTGTTTCACAATTTCGCTGAAAACTGCGGATTTTTAAGGTTATTATCCACAATTTTCAGGACAACTGGGCCTTGAAATAAAATGTTTCTAAATTCACACTTTAATATCTCTAAGACATATAATAATGACTCTGGATAACGAAATTGGCATCTGATTTGAAATAAAGATAGTTTGGAGACCGTAAGACCACTTTTCAGACCTTGTCTGTATTAGAGGAAACAAGTAGTAATCTCGTTTTTACGTTGTTTAAAGAGGGATACTAAAACCAATTGTTATTTATAGACGTAACGGGTCTATAAACATCTTTAGGGAAAAAATATTTTTGGATTCCGAATATCGCTGAAAACCGCAGATTTTGAAGGTTGTTTATTATCCACGGTTTTCGGGACAACTGGGCCTTGAAATAAAATGTCTCTAAATTCGCAGTGTAATATCTCTAAGTCATATAATAATGACTCAAGATAACGAAATTGACATCTCACTTGAAATAAAGATAATTTGGAGACCTTAAGACAACTTTTTAGACCTTGTATGTATTAGGAGAAACAAGTAGTATTCTCCGTTTTTACGTTGTTTAAAGAGGGATACTAACATCCTATTGCTATTTATAAACGTAAGAGGTCTATAAATACCTTTTATAAAAAATATTTTTGGTTTCCGAATATCACTAAAAATCGTTGATTTTTAAGGTTATTATCCACGATTTTCAGGACAACTGGGCATTGAAATAAAATGTCTTTAAATTCGAAATGTAATATCTCTAAGACATATAATAATGACTCAGGAAAACAATATTTGCATCTGTTTTAAATAAAGATAGTTTGGAGACCATATGACCACTTTTCAGACATTGAGTGAATTAGAGGAAACTAGTAGTATTTTCCAATTTTACGTTGTTTAAAGAAGAATACTAAGATCCAATTGTTATTCATAGACGTAACGGGTCTATAAATAACTTAAGGGAAACATTATTTTTGGTTTCCGAATATCGCTGAAAACCGCTGATTTTTAAGGTTATTATCCACGGTTTTCGGGACAACTGGGCCTTGAAATAAAATGTCTCTAAATTCGCACTGTAATATCTATAAGACATATAATAAAGACTCTGGATAACGAAATTGACATCTCACTTGAAATAAAGTTAATTTAGATACCTTAAGACCAATTTTCAAACCTTGTCTGTATTAGAAGAAACAAGTAGTATTCTCCGTTTTTACTTTGTTTAAAGAGGGATACTAACATCTAATTGCTATTTATAAACGTAACGGGTCTATAAATACATTTTATAAAAAAGTTTTTTGGTTTCCGAATATCACTGAAAATCGTTGATTTTTAAGGTTATTATCCACAATTTTCAGGACAACTGGGACCATATAAGAATAACGATATTTATTTGTAAATCTAAAACAATATTTTTTAAAAATATTAAAAAAAATACTCCGTATAAGACAATGGCCAGCCCACGGCCAAGCATGACCTGGCAAAGCTGATCTGACCCGAATAACTCGACCCGACACCCAAACTTAAGACCTGAACTTGACCAGAAACCCGGATTGACCCGACCCACTATAACCCGACTCGAATGTTTATTGTTGCAAATAGATTAATATCCATGGAATACTTGATAATAAGTTCCCCAAACCCAAAATAACCTAACCCAAACCCGAGCCCGACTCGAAACCAGACATGAAGTTAATCCGACTTGAACTTGACCCCAAACCCGACCCGTTTGCCAGGTCCCCATGGTTGGTCGAGCCACAGTGGGGATATGGAATTTCTAGCCTAAGTCGGGCTTAAATTTCATCATAGCATTATGGGCCGGCCTGAAGCACGGCATGGCCCGGCCCATTACCTGCTCTAGTTCTATACTTCTATAGTTCTATGTGCTAGTGTGCTACTACCAAATAAAAAGACTGAGTCAGTCGAGTCAGTCAACTACCTAGTGTTGGTCCTTAATTCTTATTGGCTCAAAATGTTGATAATTTCAAATTTGTAACAATGTTGACATTGACTTTCTACTTAGCAGCCTACCAAGCACATCAGTACATCACTATACCTTTGATTACCTATGTGCAGAAACATAAATTTTCAACAAAATTCTCGTTTCACACGACACTATCCGTCTTAACTCTTAAGCTTAAGACGGGTCAAATACATATCAAATTACATCACTTGTTATCTTAAAATATACTGAAATTTTTGTCTTTATTATCACCACTTGGTAATATTTTACCCGTCTTCAGCTTTAAACGGTTATAAACCATCATAAGCAAGACTTACTTAAATTTCAATTTGCTCGGTTAATAATTTTTTTTTATTAGGCAGAGGACGGACGAACAAGTGCTTAATGCGTATAAAGTGTTTTAATGACTGGCCTGAAGAGATTCACTTAAATCTCATGTTTATGTGTTTTCTGAGTTCCATTACTCAGGATTCAGGAATAGAAGCCAGTAAGGTAATTATTACTACTTTATGATCATTGATTTACTCCCCTATGTTTCAATCATTTGTTTGACTTTGTTTAAAATACTTTTTACGAAAAATAAAAAAAGGTCAACAAATGAACAGATAGAGGTAGTATTTCAGAAATTTAAATCCTTGCTTTGTAACGAAGTCATAATATAAAGATTCTTTATTCCTATTTTATCCAAGTCTCCCTTAGAGTTACACTATCCGTCTAAGTTTAAGACGAGGTAAGTATATACCACTGTATGACTATATACATAAGAATGTATAGGGAAAAAACAGCATGTTTGTCTTGTATATAGAAGTAATAATATGATACTTGACGAACTGTGTGGAACCTATGTTATTCATAGTCGATTACAAGTTGGCCACGACCACACGGGTGCGGAGAAAAAAAGGAGATATTTTAGATATAGTGCAATTGATACAATTCTCTTTATGAATCTTGCATAAAGATATATCCTTAGATCACAAATCTTCTAACAATAAAATCATAATAACTTTTTGCCGGGAACAGTTTTATTATAAAATGATTACATTTTAGTTTTGCTAATTTCGAACGGATTCACCAGTCAGAAATGAGAATTTGCGTTCAATAACAATGTAGTGTGGAATACTATAGTTCAAAATAACTAAGGCAAGATGGTTTAACTGTTGGAGCAGGTTTCACAATGATATGAGATATGAAATGGGAATCTTTGGAAATATTAAACATGGCACTAGTCGTGTAATTCTAGATCCTGAGGGAGAAACGGCCCGAACATGGAACAAAGTATTCCTGGTAACGTGTTTAGTGACGCTTTTTGTAGACCCCCTCTTCTTCTTGTTGCCGCATATGGATGAGGCCGTTGTATGCATAGTCGACGACAATCTAAAGGTGAAGCTGTTCCTGACAGTAATGAGATCAGTAGCTGATGTCTTGTACGCGGTTCAGATTTACGTCAAATTTCATACAGCTTATGCTGCGCCTTTATCCTCAACATTTGTGTTTGGTAGGGGTATCGAGTTTAACCCTTTGCAGATTGCAGTAAACTACCTTAAGAATGGCTTTTTCCTCGACCTTGTTGTCGCTCTTCCTGTTCCTCAGGTACATTGAAGTAGCAGTCAATCGAGATAATTCTCCTGAGCCCTTACACAATGAGTGATGTTATCGAACTGATATATGTTTTAACTATGGAACTGTGTCACGTATGTTTGACTTGTTTAATCAATAAACATTTTATACAGGTGATGATATGGGGACTCATTCCGAACTTGAGTGGATCAAAGACGAGTGCAAATTACGTGTTTCTGTTTGTCATGATATGTCAGTACCTTCCAAGACTTTTCATGATATTTCCTCTTTCATCCAAAATCGTCAAGTCCACTGGCGTGGTTACTCAAACTGCTTGGGCTGGAGCCGCCTACAATCTGATGCTCTCCATATTGGCAAGCCATGTAAGGCTACTCATACGTACATAATCAGTTGTCTTCAATTTATAATGGCGTTGTATTACTTGTATGGACAGGACGACCCATAAACCGCTTTATGCTAACTCATATTTACTTCAAAGGTGTTAGGAGCTTCCTGGTTCCTGCAAGCAATTGCTCGACAGGAGCAATGCTGGCAGTACACGTGTGCTCTTGAGGCACAGTTATGTCAATACAGCTTCTTCGACTGCTCAGCAGTTGATGATATATTCCGAAAGAACTGGTATAAGTCGAGCAATATCAGTAACATATGTGATCCTAGTAAAAATGAGTACCCATTTGGCATTTTTGGTGAAGCCCTGACTTCCAAGGTTACTTCATCCCCGTTTTTAAACCGATACTTCTATTCTCTTTGGTGGGGTCTCAAGAACTTAAGGTAATGCATCGGGATTCAAATTTGTGACCTATTGTCACGATACCTTAGTCTTAACCACCAAGCTAAGACCTCTCCTGTTATTGTTGCCCTTATGTGAACTCATGAGCTTACATCAACATGTGCAGTTCTCTTGGGCAGGGTCTTCTAACAAGCACCTCTATTGGAGAAATAGTTTTTGCAATCGTAATTGCGATACTTGGACTGGTTTTGTTTGCACTTCTGATCAGCAACATGCAGGTAACAGTAATATAGTTTTTGCAATCGTAAGTGCGATACTTGGGAAGCTGTTTCCAAATTATACATAATGAATACTGCGGTGCAAGTTTGTTCCTTATACACTTGAAAATGATCAATACGACGACAATCCCTCAGCAGCAGGTGAAGTCGTAATGTATGCAGTTGTACTCAATGGTGGACCTAGAGGCGGGGAACTCGACTTTGAATAAATACATCTTATAAATTGTTTGAATTTTAGAATAACGAAACATTTTTCTTATATTGAG
Source organism: Heliosperma pusillum (assembly GCA_022085475.1). Classification (NCBI taxonomy): domain Eukaryota; kingdom Viridiplantae; phylum Streptophyta; class Magnoliopsida; order Caryophyllales; family Caryophyllaceae; genus Heliosperma; species Heliosperma pusillum. The sequence goes on along the minus strand of JAIUZE010069975.1, from coordinate 200,329 downwards.
GCTTGTGCTTGCTTTAAGTGCAACTTCTTATCATAGACGGTTATAAGTTGGATTGGATCTATTCCAATCAATGTACCCGCTTAGGCGTTTAATAATGAACATTAACGAGTTCTGGAGATATGTTTTTGGATGTGTTTGACGCTTAAGACGGTCTCCAAAGAGATTTCTATGCTTTAAATGATTGTGGTGATGTTGTCAAATGATTTCAGAAGTACCTGCGATCAACAACCATGAGACTGGAAGAATGGAGTACGAAACGAAGTGACACAGAGCAGTGGATGCATCACAGGCAGTTACCTGAGGAACTACGACAGTCAGTGCGGAGACACGAGCAGTACAAATGGGCTGCTACAAGAGGTGTCGATGAGGAAGTTCTTTTAAATGGCCTTCCGCTTGATTTGCACAGGCAAATTAAACGCCATCTTTGCCTTTACCTTATACGCCGAGTGAGTTTAGGCAACTAAATTATTAAACTTTTTCGTGTGAAGAGAGCTAAAAAAAAATATACTGATGGGTTTGAAACCTGCTTAAAAAACCGTGATAATCTCCTAATCATTCCCTTGTTTTGTAACACACAGGTCCCGTTAATTGACGGAATGGATGAGATGATACAAGACCTGATAATAGAGAGACTGAAGCCGGCTTTATACACAAAAGGCGCATTACTCATAAGGGAAGGGCGTCCACTTAGCGAGATGATATTCATAATCCAAGGCCACCTTAATTCAGTCAAGACTACTGCTGGCCAACCGGGGATGTTCAATTCGTCTTTTCTCAGAAAAGGCGATTTTTGTGGTGAGGAACTACTATATTCGTCTATTGATCCCCGCGCCAGTCTTACCCTCTCGAAATCTTCTAGGACAGTCCAGGCCGTTTCAAAGGTCGAAGCATTTGTAATTACAGCACAAGATTTGAGAGATGTGGGTGTTCAGATAAGGTTGCATCAGGATCAGTTTAGGCACAAATGTAGGTTTTATTCTCATCAATGGAGAACATGGGCTGCCTGTTTTATCCAGGGGGCTTGGCGTAGGCATTGGAGCAGGAGAAGTCGAAAATAACGACATTAATTTCAGGATTCCAATGACTTCAAATCTCAATTTCGACTCATCTTAAGTAACAAAGTAAGCTATTTGGATTCGAAAATTCATTCCTAAGTTTGGTACTATTCTAAGCATTGTCGACGCAATGATTACTGTTAAGAGATATCATTTACTTCGTATATGTTATATAACAGTTAGGTTTCGTTATTGAGCATTGGCCGCACCCAGCAAGGACGAGAAAAAAAAGTTCATTTCATAGTCTGCAGAATTGGCAATAAGTGGAGTAACTCTTTAGTCATACTCTCGCCTCTTTTTCTTATGTGAGACCTCACATTCCATACTTACCAGAGGTGAGCGCTTTTTCATAATAACACAAGACGTTCGGATTTAGGAATCGAAATAAGTGTTTATTAACTACGGAGTATTAAGTTTCGAAATGGGTACATATAATGTACAAATGCAACTGATTTGAGAATGCAAAAGAAATTCAGGAATCAGGCTCGTACTTGAACAACTGATTGTGGAGGCCCGGGTCCAGAATTTGTAGCTGAACTGTGAGGGAAAAACAGTTCCACTGAGTAGATGTTTGGTTAAGCCTAAATTCGGTTAATAGAATATACATTAGACATAATATAACTGGTTGTGTTATTTTTGAGTTTTATAATAAAGTTTTTCAGTTATTTTAAAATAATGAGTTGTACTATAAAGATTTTGAGCTCTTTCAGTTAAATATTAAGCTAAAACAAATACAATATTGCTCTAAAACTATACATATAAATTCAGATAATTTTAAGTTTTGAATTAGAAAATTAAAAGATAAATTATAGACTTTATTAGTTCATAAAAAATATGTGTAAACACAATTACTAAAAGGAATTTGATGCAATACATCAGATGCGTTTTTTTTTTCCAAATTATTGCATAAGACCATTTTGTACATTAAGACTAACCCAATAGCAAAACAAAAGTCCAATTAAATTAAATTAAATTAGCTAATAAATCTGTGAAAAAGTATTTTATTTTAATAGTATAATATCTTATATTGATAACTTGCATATTTAAATTTGTGTTATTGAAATGTCGTTGGTATACCGGTTTATCGCATACGCCACCCCAAAAGTCGTTTGTTCCTTTTTAAAGTTTGTGTGGCTGGTTTTTCGAACCCGCTGAACTGTCTTTCTGATTTAGGACATTTTTGTTCCGGGTCATTAAAATCTCGAAAACCGTGTATTATAAATTTAAATTTGAGCCGTTTGGAAGATCAAATAACTGGGTCACGTTTTTTGTTCCCTCGATTTTCATATCTCGTGCCTAACTACCTGAGGTCGTTTTAGGAGTAGTTATCTTATTTGATTTCAGCCCAAAGGACAAGTTGATACGTCCATTTTATATATACTTTTCTCCCTCATATTAGCTTGTTTATACAAGTTATTATTCACTTTTTATATTGGTATTATGAGCTAATTGCTTCTTTGGAAGTATTATTGTGCTTTAATGTCATTTGTAGGATATGAAGGGATTTTGGGTCGTTTCGACGTCAAATCCTTACATTTGACTGATTACCGAGCAAGGTGAAGCTAAGAGTGACGAGCACATGAGCTAAATATGGCGTGCTATGAAGTTTTGAAAGTTGAGAGTCAAAGGAAACAAATTTAAAATCATTACGAACAAGATTGAGCAAGTTACGATGACGGTTTAACTATGCTTGATCAATAACCGTCACCAACCCCTATCCCTTGGGGACATGATCAAAGACAATTATAAAGTTGAAATAAGGCCCAAATGATTCTTATACACGTCCCAAATGGGGTTTGAAGATCCAAGACCAATGGCGTTGCAATTGGAAGCAAAAAAGCGAAGGAATAAGCGACGACGTATGGTGAGAGAGCTACGTCCGCGATCGGGTTTGCCTTACTCTACGCGTTTAGACGCCTCACAAACCTCTATTAACTCAAAATTATTGCTCATAAGTTCGACATTAATGGGACGTGTTTTCTAGCGCCTATATAAAGAGAAGGTTGCAGCATCCAACATAATCACATCACAATCCATGACAACTTCTCTTCTACATTTCTAGTTTAGTTTAGATTAGTTTTAGTCTTAGTTTTACTTTTGTTATCAATAGTTTGTTCTAGTAATTCAAGTTTCATTTTAAGTTTACTTTGGACTTTATTTTCTTACGTAAGCTCTTATTCCTTAGTATACTCAAGCTCTTATTCCATAGTATTGGTAATTCTTATTCCCTTGCATTATATTTGCATTTCCGTTTTAGTTTTTACATATTGTTTAAATGTTCATATTTATCATCTTGTTAGTAGTTGTTTATTTATCATAATGAGTGAGTAGTATATTAATTCAGGGTGTAGGAGAAACATGTTAAATTAACATTTGATATTGTTACATTGTGTGTCATGTGTATGATATATTGTTTCCATTTCATGCTTGTATGATTCATATGTTAAACTTTGTTCAAAGACTACGATTGTTAGACTAAACTTATTAATTTTTTTCCCTTATAACGAAAGGAGGGAAGAGAATTAGACAAAGCATGAATAGTAGGACGAACTAGTCAAATTCGAAAGACCGTTAGGACCCGTTCTATGGTATAGTAGTACTCATCCCGACAAGGAAGTACCATTTGCCCTAAATATATATCGACTTCACTATCTTTTGTTAATAATTTCATTATGCCAGTTTACATGTGAAACTCATATCCCCTATATTCTCATTTATATTGTTGTTATTCATTCTTATAATTTGCTTTACTTTATTAAACCAAAACTCAATCAATCGAACCAATTAACCTTGATAGAATTCACCTTATAACAACTTATATAGTAACTCTCGTCTCCATGTGATCGACCCTTACTTCCCTGACTATATATATTTGTTGTTAGCCGAAACTAGGGTAATTATCTTTGACTAGGTACGCGATAAGCATGTCACACGTATTGATCCTTTTTTTTCCTTCTTATTCTCGGATTTTCGCCAAAATGTTTTATTGCACACCGACACCCTCAAATTTGTTTTGTTGCACCTCAAAATTTGTGTGCTCGCTTTATCCGACTCAAAAAAATTATCCTGTAATTTACGGACATTTTTGCTCCGGGACCCAAGGATGCCAAAAATCGTGTATTATACACTTCAATTTGAGCCGTTCGGGAGGTCGAAACGGTTCATGTTTATTTTTCTCCTGATTTTTTTGTCATGTATCTAGGGTCGCTTCTTGGGGTTATCCTACTCGCTGACTATATTTATTTGTTGTTAGCCGAAATTAGGGTAATTATCTTTGACTATGTACGCGATAATCATGTCACAAGTATTGATCCTTTTTTTTCCTTCTTATTCTCGGATTTTCGCCAAAATGTTTTATTACACACCGACACCCTCAAATTTGTTTTTTTGCACCTCAAAATTTGTGTGCTCGCTTTATCCGACTCAAAAAATTTATCCTGTGATTTACGAACATTTTTGCTCCGGACCCATAGATGCCAAAAATCGTGTATTATACACTTCAATTTGAGCCGTTCGGAAGGTCGAAACGATTCATGTTTATTTTTCTCCTGATTTTTTTTCATGTATCCAGGGTCGCTTCATGGGGTTATCCTACTCGCTGACTATATTTATTTGTTGTTAGCCGAAACTAGGGTAATTATCTTTGACTAGGTACGCGATAAGCATGTCACAATTATTGATCCTTTTTTTTCCTTCTTATTCTCGGATTTTCGTCAAAATGTTTTATTGCACACCTACACCCTCAAATTTGTTTTGTTGCACCTCAAATTTTGTGTGCTCGCTTTATCCGACTCAAAAACATTATCCTGTGATTTACGGATATTTTTGCTCCGGGACCCAAATATGCCAAAAATCGTGTATTATACACTTCAATTTGAGCCGTTCGGGAGGTCGAAACGGTTCATGTTTATTTTTCTCCTGATTTTTTTGTCATGTATCTAGGGTCGCTTCTTGGGGTTATCCTACTCGCTGACTATATTTATTTGTTGTTAGCCGAAATTAGGGTAATTGTCTTTGACTATGTACGCGATAATCATGTCACAAGTATTGATCCTTTTTTTTCCTTCTTATTCTCGGATTTTCGCCAAAATGTTTTATTACACACCGACACCCTCAAATTTGTTTTTTTGCACCTCAAAATTTGTGTGCTCGCTTTATCCGACTCAAAAAATTTATCCTGTGATTTACGAACATTTTTGCTCCGGACCCATAGATGCCAAAAATCGTGTATTATACACTTCAATTTGAGCCGTTCGGAAGGTCGAAACGATTCATGTTTATTTTTCTCCTGATTTTTTTTCATGTATCCAGGGTCGCTTCATGGGGTTATCCTACTCGCTGACTATATTTATTTGTTGTTAGCCGAAACTAGGGTAATTATCTTTGACTAGGTACGCGATAAGCATGTCACAATTATTGATCCTTTTTTTTCCTTCTTATTCTCGGATTTTCGTCAAAATGTTTTATTGCACACCTACACCCTCAAATTTGTTTTGTTGCACCTCAAATTTTGTGTGCTCGCTTTATCCGACTCAAAAACATTATCCTGTGATTTACGGACATTTTTGCTCCGGGACCCAAATATGCCAAAAATCGTGTATTATACACTTCAATTTGAGCCGTTCGGGAGGTCGAAACGGTTCATGTTTATTTTTCTCCTGATTTTTTTGTCATGTATCTAGGGTCGCTTCTTGGGGTTATCCTACTCGCTGACTATATTTATTTGTTGTTAGCCGAAATTAGGGTAATTATCTTTGACTATGTACGCGATAATCATGTCACAAGTATTGATCCTTTTTTTTCCTTCTTATTCTCGGATTTTCGCCAAAATGTTTTATTACACACCGACACCCTCAAATTTGTTTTTTTGCACCTCAAAATTTGTGTGCTCGCTTTATCCGACTCAAAAAATTTATCCTGTGATTTACGAACATTTTTGCTCCGGACCCATAGATGCCAAAAATCGTGTATTATACACTTCAATTTGAGCCGTTCGGAAGGTCGAAACGATTCATGTTTATTTTTCTCCTGATTTTTTGTCATGTATCCAGGGTCGCTTCATGGGGTTATCCTACTCGCTGACTATATTTATTTGTTGTTAGCCGAAACTAGGGTAATTATCTTTGACTAGGTACGCGATAAGCATGTCACAATTATTGATCCTTTTTTTTCCTTCTTATTCTCGGATTTTCGTCAAAATGTTTTATTGCACACCTACACCCTCAAATTTGTTTTGTTGCACCTCAAATTTTGTGTGCTCGCTTTATCCGACTCAAAAACATTATCCTGTGATTTACGGATATTTTTGCTCCGGGACCCAAATATGCCAAAAATCGTGTATTATACACTTCAATTTGAGCCGTTCGGGAGGTCGAAACGGTTCATGTTTATTTTTCTCCTGATTTTTTTGTCATGTATCTAGGGTCGCTTCTTGGGGTTATCCTACTCGCTGACTATATTTATTTGTTGTTTGCCGAAATTAGGGTAATTGTCTTTGACTAGGTACGCGATAATCATGTCACAAGTATTGATCCTTTTTTTTCCTTCTTATTCTCGGATTTTCGCCAAAATGTTTTATTGCACACCGACACCCTCAAATTTGTTTTTTTGCACCTCAAAATTTGTGTGCTCGCTTTATCCGACTCAAAAAATTTATCCTGTGATTTACGAACATTTTTGCTCCGGACCCATAGATGCCAAAAATCGTGTATTATACACTTCAATTTGAGCCGTTCGGAAGGTCGAAACGATTCATGTTTATTTTTCTCCTGATTTTTTGTCATGTATCCAGGGTCGCTTCATGGGGTTATCCTACTCGCTGACTATATTTATTTGTTGTTAGCCGAAACTAGGGTAATTATCTTTGACTAGGTACGCGATAAGCATGTCACAATTATTGATCCTTTTTTTTCCTTCTTATTCTCGGATTTTCGTCAAAATGTTTTATTGCACACCTACACCCTCAAATTTGTTTTGTTGCACCTCACATTTTGTGTGCTCGCTTTATCCGACTCAAAAACATTATCCTGTGATTTACGGACATTTTTGCTCCGGGACCCAAAGATGCCAAAAATCGTGTATTATACACTTCAATTTGAGCCGTTCGGGAGGTCGAAACGGTTCATGTTTATTTTTCTCCTGATTTTTTTGTCATGTATCCAGGGTCGCTTCATGGGGTTATCCTACTCGATTTCAGCTCTAAATGATAAGGATTAATTTATTTTTATTGATTAGCCGATTTTTATCTGATAATAATTCACTAATACACCTTAAAAATAAAATAAATAACAAATGATCGGAGCGAAAAGAGTAAATTATGGGAAAAAGGATTATACATCGGATGTACTAACTCATACTAGTATGAATTTGAGTTTTTATGCATTTTTTTCGAGCTTTTTAAAGATTATAAATTACATTTTAAATCTTATATATGATGTATTTTGAGTTTTATTGTAATTTTTTTGAGCTTAATGTTCAAATTAATCAACTTAAAAACTTTATATTAAAATTCATAATTTTTAATACTACACTCAAAAACTTTATTGTAAAGCTCAAAAACTAAATTATCTGTTGTAGTATATTAGATGTACAATCCACTTACTGGTAAATTATAGGTTGGACAATTTGAGATGTAAAAGCATAGGTTTGATTAATCTTATAAAAAAAATCTTATTTACAGGGAAATGGTAATTCCATAACAATTTTTGTTAATGCCATAACAATACAGGTCAAATCTTAAGACATACTTCCTCCTATTCCATCTTTGGTTCATTCATATTTTCTTCCATATTTCCATTTTTGGAGGTGGAGTTTTGTGTTTTGTGTGGTCCATATTTAATTGCATGTGGGGTATAATGTTTTGTGTGATCCAAACTCATTTCCTTAATCCTAGAACTCAAATGAAAAGGGAGTAATACATGGATTAGAAGGGAGTATTATTGTTCATCGTCTTGTAAAAACGAGTGACATTAGCAACTTAAGAGTGCCGGAACGACGGCATCCCTTTCCTATTTAGACCATCCCCAAGTAAGGGTCAAGTTAATTGGGTCACCACCCATTTTTACTCTTAATCACTCAATAATTATCGTGACCTATTTACATCCTCCCAAGGAGAAAGTCACCAACTCAATCATTTTCCATTTTCCATTTTCCAACATTTTCAATCATTTTCCACATCCTCTACCCCACCCATTTACAACCACCCAAGTAGAAAGGTAGATGCTTTATGTTTTTCTTTTATTTTTTAATGGTATACCCAATAATAATTGGACACATGTAAGGTCAATTAATGGGTCCATTTGCTCCAACAAAGGTCACAAATTGACCTTTACTCGGGCAAGGTCATACTAATTTGTTTGTTAATCTTTGATTATCATGACCCAATAAGGTCATGACCTCTCTCGTGACCTTGCTTGGGGATAGTCTTAAATCAAACGTGTTTTTGCAAGCTAAAAGTTGAGGTGAGGAATTGAGGATGGCATGTAAGTAATTACAAAGGACGATGAGAGGTAATAAGGGAAAGACGAGAAAAGGGTAGGCCAAAGCAGAAAACAGTGAAAGAAGAGTAGAGGGCTAAAATGCTAGGTAGGCTGACAACGGTAGGTTATCAATTTTATTTGACTGATGTGATTGCATGACGTCCCCACTTCTTTAACCCTACTCTCTTCACTCTCCTACAAATATACGAAGTACTACTATCTCTTGGAAATATGATCGACTTATCTCATCGTTTCGGATACGAAGAAAATTTAGACTTACGAGTTATTGTTAATACATTTTTAAAGAGTTGGACATATAGGTATACGGGCGCAGGTCGGAAAAAAGACCGAGGTGCCCGTTAGCCTACTTTTAAACTTGTCGGCTCGAAAATCGTATTTTTTACTAGAAAAGTAAGAATATTCCATGAGGTTATGTACAAACTATTTTACTAAGGCATAATAGATTAATAACGATGACAATAAGTCACTTTTTAAAACATAATAGTTCATTTAACTACTTATTCTATTCACGTCAAATTACTCAATTAGAAGTACTTTCTAGTTTTAGTAGTTTGAGTAACTTTGCTCCAAGCTATCAATTTTTAACTTTAGTAAACAAAAATGTTTAAACTACCTTAATAAAATGTTTTGTGATCGTCAAGTGGTATATCTCTTTTCCCTCCATTCGGATAAAATCATCCCAAATCCTCATTAAAAATGGGGCGTATTTATTTTCAATAAGAACGGGTTGAATCCCCTCTTATAAGGAGGCAAGTGTTAGGACAAGTGAAAAATTAAATGGATCCCCACTTACCCTTTCACTTACTTCCTTAGAAAAATAAATTTAACTCGTCTTCACTAAGGACGGATAGTCTTCAACGAGACCAACTGTAATACCCATGCCCATATTCATGTCGTACCAAGGACCTTGAAAAGACAACAATTTTTCTTTTGAAAAAACAATCTACATTGTTCAATCTCATGTCATGATCCTCGATATAAACGAACAATTTAGTCTCTTAAGACGGACATATTTGACGTACAAGTAAAACGAGTCAATTAACACTAACTTGCATAGATTTGATAAGCCTTTTATGTTCGTTCGTTTTATCTATACTATTTGACCCATGATCCTCAATATAAAATCAACAATTAGTCTCTTAAGACGAATATATCTGTCTTAAACTCTTAATAGTAAAACGAGTCAATTAATACCTCACTTGCATAGATATAATAAGTCTTTTATTTGCTACTGTTTCCGCATTCTACGTTTCTTTTATCTATGCTATTTGACCCATGATCCTCAACATAAATCAACAACTAACCTCTGAACGGATATATCTGTCTTAAGACTAAAACGACTCAATTAACACCCCACCTGCATAGATAAGACAAGCTTTTTATTTACTACTGTTTCGCTATTTTATGTTTGTTTTATCTATCTTATCTGATCCGTTTTAACTTAAAGTATTTATGATAAACCAATGATGAGATAGATTGTGTAAAAATGAGCAGCCTTACATAAAATGAGATTAAGCAAAGAATAAAAGTGATAATATCGGATGTGCAGAGAAGCAAAAGATATGATCAGGTTGTTTTTACTGTGCAATATAAGCCTATATAGGGCAGAAGAGGGTGACGTTAACATGCATATTTTTTTTTTTTACTGATACAATAATATCCGTATGTACTATATTTTCACGCTGCCCAAGGTAATTGAACTCCTTTTTTACTGCCAAATTATTTGTTGGTAATACCAAAAGCTTGTCTCCCAATTAAGTTAACTAGCAGTAACTTCAATGAAGACAGATTGGATATAAACTCACTTTAATTATTAATTATTTCTACTCCTTCATTTAATGGTAAATTACTCTTTCTACCGCTACTATATTTTTTTTTCTTGGGAAGGTAAGAAAAACTTTCTACCCACTTGATAGCTTCTTCTTGCCACCTCTCGCACCGTAGCACGAATCGGACTGAATCGAGCTGAGTGTATTGAATGAAGAGTAATTATTTCATGGGAATACTCTCAACTATATGTGTTCTGCTTAAAATACTCTAAATTTGATTTTAACTACCAATAAAACCAACTTTTACACCCCTTCTCTTATATTAGAATACATGAACGGGCTACCTGCTAAGCCAGTAAAGATGCTTTAAAACCCCCCCCCCTTCTTTTCTATTGTCATCTTCAATTCTATCATAATATGATCTCTCTCTTATCTAACACACCAAAACGCCTGATCATCTTCCCTTAATCTCATTTTCTTTAAATTGCATACAATAATCTGGTTCAAGGCACTCATTTTCTCAAAAGTCCCACCTTTGGTATGGATGATCAAACCACGCCATTGAAGCCTAGAAGCATTGAAATATTGAGAGTATCAGTTAAAATAAATAAAAAAGTTGGATTTTCGGTATCATAGGTAACATGTCAAAGGAAGAATGATGAGATTTTGGGTGATGGAATCCAGTTGTGCAAGTTTAAAACAAGATGTTCAGTTGTGCTAGATAAAAACAAGATATGCAGAGATATGTTGATCTCTTCCAAAAACAAAAATAGTGTTTGATTTTGATGTATAGATGCCTGGAGATTTGTTTTTAAGATGGCGTTGCGATTTCTTATTAAGACAACGGTTGCGATTTGATATTCTGGGTTTGCAATGTTATAGATTCAATTAGATTAATTGGCGTTTTGTGTGTTTTTGATTTACTTTTTGGTAAATTAAAGTGGGGGTTTTCTGGGTTTTTTTTAGTATATAGAAGATGAAGAGATGATTGATGATCTAAAATGAGAAAGGGGGAAACTTTTTACCTGCTACTTTAGGTTAATAGAAGGTCAATTTTATTATAAGTGGAGTGGTGTAACAGTTAGTATTATTAGTAGTTAAAATAGAGTTTAGAGTATTTTGAGTAGCACCCATATAGTTCAGAGTATTCTCATGAAATAATCCTATAATTTAAAAGGGTATTTTCATGCATATATTATGCGACCCACCATGTCAGCCTTTACCTTTATAACGTAAAGTTAGCGTAAGAACATTTTTCTCTGCTGTCTCTCACTTATGAGCTATGACTTACGACTACTAGTAGTCACTTAATAATTGTATGACTACGTCTCATGTTAATTCTAATTTCTAACGTAAATTAAAGGTTTATTAAGATCACTTATGTAGTTATGTACTTGGTATGTTTATTTAGGTTTAGGTTACTTACGATTTTTATCTAGATATGAAGTCGGACTCGAACTCGAACTCAACAAGGTATGCACTTAGTTTATATTGCATGCATACATGTTTTAACCTAACTTATATGGAAATAAAGAATGGTTAATTAACAAATTGAGTCAGCTTATATGTTCCCTTATAATATTACCCAAACTATTGGCTTTTAAAAACTTATGGTCAACCGTAAGTCTTGCTCTTTGTGAGGGAGATTTGACCCCCACTTGCCTTGCCTATTTGCCCCCAGTTGCCTTGCCACTTACTCTTTGTGATGGAGATTTGACTCATCGCAAGCTTGCGACGGGTCGCCCCGTCACAAATGAGAATTTGTGTGTCGTCAAATACCTCTGTTAACAATGGTTTGCGTAGGCCTTTATTTTAGAAGAAAACTCTTTGAACTCTACTGAATTAAACTAAACTTAACTAGATAATTTCTGAAATTTAAACTGAAATTAACTTAATTGGGACTTGAACACAACTAAATTGAATTAAAAAATAAAAACTAAATCAAACTTATAAGCTTTGAATAGTTGAAATGAACTAAGTAAAGCTAAACTAAATTAATTTGACTAGAAATGAGTTAAATCGAACTAAACTAAATTGAGTAAAGCTAAACTATACCAAAGTGAACTGATGAGATTCAGACGGAAAGAATTGGCTTTAACGTTTTTTTGTTTGTTTTGTTTTTTGCTTGTTGATAAGAGAAAACCTTATTTGTCATATTGGATAAGTCCAACTTATTTTATTTTTTTTAGATAATGGAAATAAGTTAAAAGTCATTAATTTTCAAACCACTTTAAAAGATTTGGAAAAGAATATTGATTGGCTTTATGCCATGTTCTTTTAGACTTAATTTTGATAAACTGAATTAAAGTGAATTTATATGAGCTAAACTGAACTTAACTGAACTGATATGAGTAAAACTTGTAGAAAAATAGTTATGTGCATTGAAGTAAAACTTATAAAGCTATATGAGCTGAACTAAGCTAAACTTATAGGAGTAAGGCCTTGTTCTTTTGGGCTGAATCGGAGCTGAACTGAACTGAACTGAACTTATAGGAGCTGAACTGAACTTATTGGAGCTGAACTGAACTTATAGGAGCTGAACTGAACTTATAGGAGCTGAACTGAACTGAACTTATAGGAGCTGAACTGAACTGAACTTATAAGAGCTGAACTGAACTTATAGAAGCTGAACTAAACTTATAGGATCTGAACTTTTCTGAACTTAATTTTAATTAATTGAATAGAATTTATAAAATCTAAAATTTACTAAACTGAACTTTATTACATAAGGTAAGATAATAACATAATTCCAATTTATATACATTGGTTTGTTCAAATATATTACTACGTTGACATCATCTTTATCTGTATCTTTATTTTTTGGAAAGGACTGTCATAAAAAAAAATATACTCTAAAACATAAGGTAAGATAATAACATAATTCCGATTTATGTACATTGGTTTGTTCAAATAGATTACTACGTTTACATTACGATAAAAAAATAAATCACATATTACATCGTTTTCTAACCATCTATTTCCATATCAGCATCTTCCTCATCACTTTCTTCTTTATCTTCACTATCACTCGTAACAACGAATTTATTCCCTCGCCAAATGTTTTTTACTATCTTGTTTCGTACCTTTAACATGGTTTTTTTTCCGCTTATCATCAAACATGCCCAAATCTACTGTTCCTTGAATATTCACGTCATGTTGTATAATAGGTATTCCAAGATAGATTATGCATCCTTATAAAATTATGGAGTGTGAATGTATAAAACAATAATAGACATTTGATACTTTTGTGACATTCGGGGCATATTTTTTAACACCCACCTTTTTTTCAAATGACCAAATGTCATTCCACTAATTAATGTCAAATTTTTTTATATCGGTTTTCATAAATAATATATTCCGTATAACTTTTCTGAACTTACTTTGTAAGAATTGAATTTTTCTGAACTGAACTTATAAGAGCTGAACTGAACTGAACTGAACTTATAGGAGCTGAACTGAACTGAACTTATAGGAGCTGAACTGAACTGAACTTATAGGAGCTGAACTGAACTGAACTGAACTTATAGGAGCTGAACTGAACTGAACTGAACTTATAGGAGCTGAACTGAACGTAAAGGGGCTGAGTTTAAGTTCAAAAGAACAAGGCCTAAAAGTGAAGTGAAATTACCTTATATAAGAACTAGTTAGATTTGGGATATTATTGTTTTAGAGAGGAATATTATTTATCTTATAATTGCTTGTCTTTATCTTATTCAATTAGCATAGGTATTTATACAATGATAAATTCAGAACCTAAGTCATCTTATTAAGAGTCTTTTATTTAACATTATTCATTACCATACTATAGTACTACTATGATTTTTATGTCACCATAATTCACATTAACTCCTAATACATCAAAGCTGAACATTTTTTGTTGAACTTAAGTGAACTAAATTTATAAAAGCTAAACTGAACTAAATTTATAGAGGTAAACTTATAGAAACATGAGTGTGGATAATTGAAGTAAACTTATCTAAACTTATCTAAACTGGACTTGTGGACTTAACTGAGCTGAACTGAACTTATTAGAACTAAACTGAACTTATAAAAGTTATATTAAACCTATTGTAAGTAACTTTTAAGTTTAAAAAACAAGGCCGAAAAGAATTAGATAAGTCATCAATACTATTTTCCAAATAAAAACAATAATAATGCAAGAAAGTAGTGTTGATAAATCATAATAATAATACTCCAAGGCACAATTAATGAGTCTCCATGCCAAATTCTGTAGTAGAAACTGTAGTAATAAAGAAGGAAACGTGTGGGTGACATATTTACCATATTCTTGAAAATACCCACATAATTATACGAACTGACTACACTCTCACTACTTTCTTTACTCAGTTAGTCTTGGTTCAGACGGGTCATTTTGGTCTGAAGCAATAAGACGGGATTTTGTAACCACTTTACAGTTAGATGTAACCACAATTGAAAACAAGTTGATATAAACTGTGGTTACATTTTATCAAAAAGTGGTAATATAATTCCGTCTTATTTTTCAGACGGAAATGATCCGTCTGAAAAAAGAATTTGCGTTCTTTACTACCCAATTTCCTTTCTTTTTTTTACTTCATTTTCCATTTTCTCCTAAACATACACTTCCTTAACACACCCACCTTCTTTTCTTACCTAACTCTTTCCCTCTTTCTTTCCTCGTATTTTATTATATTATATAATAAAATAATAATATCAATAAATATATTCAACTTATATATTACTTCTAGTATTTTATTATTAATACTTCATATCATTTCTCTATAGATCATTATTTCTTCTTATCCCTCCTTGTTTATTTTGTTTTTTTCTCACCGGAGCATTCACTTCATTTTTAATTAGGTATTACTATAATCCCTCCGTCTCAGTCATTTGTTTACGTTTTTTATTCTTTACGGGTATTTTAATCAAATAAGTATTTTAATTGTCATTAAATGAACTACGTAACATGGAAAGAAACAGTCCGTCGTCTTAAACTTAAGACGGGTTTCAAATAAGATTAAGCTATTTAGTTTACTTTTCAAACATGTAATAGTAAGAAGTACTCCGTAGTTATTGATATTGTTGTCATAGAATTCTTATTGACTTGACTCACTTTTGTTTTAAGTTAAATTCTCCATGTTTTTTTTAATATTTTTTTTTATTTGGGTAGTTGCTTTATTGTAGAATTCTTGAAAGTAGATCTAGTTTTTTATGCAAATTTGAGTAAAAAGCATAAATTTTTTAGGGTTTAGACTTGATAATGATGGTGGTTAAGCTGAGCTGGCATGCTTTTTAAGCAGCTCTTTACCCTTTTTTTTTTTGTTTTTACTTTTTATCTTTTTTAACTTTACTTAATCTTTTTATCACTGTAATTTTCACCATAGCATGATCTAATTATGAAGCTTTTATGAGTAATTTAGTGTTGAATTATCTTTACTTGTATCTAATCATTTCATTAATGTGTATTTAATTACCTTTTTTACCGACATAAAACTATAGACTACATACTAAAGGTTTGATTTTTTGCTCCCATGCAAATAAAATATTATATAATGTGTTTATGTTGATTAAATAATGTCTTGACTATTTTTTTTATTATTTTTTTTTGATAATTTGAAGGATTATTATAAGAAGTAATTAAGAAATTTGAGGATATAATTAAATGGAAATGAGCAATGATTATATGCCAGAGTTGCATGTAGCACAACAAAGGAGAAGAGATAAGTTAAGAGTTCAACAATTAGAAGATTTACATCACAGTAATAATTTTCACCATCATAGTAATACTCATCATATTACTAATAATTCTACTATGGTTTACCCGTCGGAAATGTTAAATTTTACGGGTCCGCAATCGACAACATATGCTAATATCCACCCGTCACGGTTTGTGGCACCTTCGAGCTCCGATTCGTGTGATCCTCAACCCTTGCAAAGTTGTGATAATTGGGTTTCTAGTTATGATGTTCATGGAAGGAGGAATTTGATAATGTCACATTATTCCGCGAATAATAATCATAATCATAATAATAATAGTAGTAGTAGTAATAATAATAATAATTCCGTGGTTTTAGCATCGCATTATTACAATAGTGGTGTTAATAATGGATGGGAGAATGGTGCAAATGAGTTGCCTTTACTACCGTCGTTTGTTAGTCAGGAAGCTAATGATGCAAGTACTCATACTCATCACACTCACGGGCTATCGCTTTCATTGTCGTCTAATCAAATTTGCGAAATGCACCACTTAAGTGAGCCGCGGGAGCTTAAGCCGGTTTTGGAGCCGGGTAGCATGATTTCTTCTGTTGTGAAGTTGGATTCTGGAAAAAGTCAAATTCAAGATGTTGTAGGAAGTTCGAATAATCATATGTATCGGAATGTTGGCCCGCTTGGTCCTTTTACGGGTTATGCAACTATATTGAGGGGGTCTAAGTTTTTGAAGCCGGCACAAGTGATTTTGGATGAGTTCCTTACATCAGCCGGGTTGAGGCATGTAAGAGAGTGTGACGAAGTTGAGAGCGTGCCAAATAGTATTGTTTTGGGATCGAAGTTCCGTGGTTCTGATGATATGAGTAGTGGGAGCGGTTCTGGTGAATCTTATAGACCGGATTGCAACGAAAAGAAAGCTAAGCTTCTTCACATGCAAGAAGAGGTTTGTTTCGATGCCCTCGTCTTTAGTTTGTTGTTCTTTGCAAGTAGCATGGCAGATGCATTATTTGATTGGCATAGACAACGTACCAAGTACTCCATATTTCTTTTGCTATGTTAGCTTGCAATTATTTTTGGTTGTGTTGACGAGACGATCTGATTTGGAATCTTATAAAGTCGATTATGGATAAGCTTCCAGGCACTTGTGGTTTAGGATGTATCCGAGTCTTTTCCACATTTTTCCGGTGGCGAAAACTTTTAGTAAACCCTCTTCGATCAACAAGCAATAGTTCCAATAAGCTTGTATCTCTTTATCGATTGTTCGTGCAATTCAAGTTTATATAATGGACTGATTTTGATATGGCGGTGTTTCATATTCTCATTTTAATCCATTTTTGATTTTCATCTTTTATTTTTTAATTTTTGCTAAATGTTTTTCATCATTTTTTATTTTCAATAATGGTTTTCAAGAGTGTCCAACATTTTTTGTAAGTCGTTTATGTCAAAATGTTCAATTTTAATAAGATCTTCTTGATTGTGTACTTCCTTTATCCAAGTTGTATTGTTCTTGATGATCGACTTGAAATTTGATCATTATGATCTTCACCAAAACATTTGTTAAGGTACCGGTAATATAATTGTCTTTTTTTATTCATTAAAAGTATGTTTTCTTTTAAACTTTGAAACGATTGTAAATTCTTATACGATAGTGGTCATATAGTTGACTACCACAGTCAACGAGTAAAAAATTAATTGGGATGTAAGGAGTATATTATTTTCCCTTTTTCAAATTTAATCTTGCATTTGAACTAAGTCAGGATTTGCAAGTCGTAATGAAATCAGTAAACGATATAATAACTTCGTGGGATTATCTTTGAGCTTCATTAGTCTGGAAATGCACTCGATTCTTGATGCATTACGTGATCAATGTATACACCAAACTCATGTCCAATCCCTTGATTATTGTAAGACCTCACGTCGAAGGAGTAAATTCTTTGAACCTTGTCATAAGGAAATGTTAGTGAGATCGGGTAAGCAAATGTTATTTTTGTTAAGTTATATACTTCGTCATTACTTATTTGTTTCTCTAAATCATCGAAATCTGTGTAGAGGTGTTGCTGTTTCTTGTTTAATCATTTGAGCGTATTCTTCTCTATGTATGTTCTCCTCTACGGAGTACGTTCACCTAACTTACCAGTTGCCATCCCTTTCAGATACATTGCACTGATGGTTCCGTATCTAAATCTGCATGCATGGTTACACCGTATATGTTTTCTGCTACTTTCTTCGTAATATATATGCTACGGAATATCATGTTTTGAGTTTCCGCTATCACCATACGTAGGGAGAAGGAATTATTAGCACGCAAATCATTATATTATCTAGTCTAACAACATGTTCGTTGCTTACAATCTTGCAATCGTGCATATCCCCGATATTCCCTAACTATTGTTATGTGTTTCTCTATTCTGTTTTTAGGCAATGAACTTTAATAGAGCTTAGAATGAATCCAAAGCGTTTGAACGTACTTAAAATTTATTATTGCTTTCTAACATCGTCTGTTAGCTTCACGAAACTGATTTTTCATCCAATGTTTTAAGGTATGCAAACGTCACAAGCAATACCACCAACAAATGGAAATGGTTATGTCAGCATTTGAATCGGTCCCCGGGTTAAGTAAGGCTACACCTTATATTTCACGTTCACTGAAGGCTATCTCAAGGCACTTTAGGACTCTAAAAAACGCAATTTCCGACCAACTCAAGGTCATTAAGAGAGCTCTTGGTGAGGATATTTCTACTCCTACGAGCCACGTGAAGGGTGGCGATTGTAGTTCAAGGTTTGACCGTAATTGTGTGAAAGCAAAAACCAGTGTCATCGGTGGGGCCAGCTATGGAGGTCAGCAAAACCATATATGGAGGCCACAACGAGGGCTTCCAGAACGTGCTGTTTCCGTTCTCCGAGCTTGGCTATTCGATCATTTTCTTCACCCGTTAGTTCCCAATTAATCGTCATATTTTTATTTGTTAACCGTTAATCTAGTGATGTTTTGAACTTTATTCGTGTGCTTGCAGTTATCCAACAGACTCGGACAAACAAATGCTGGCTAGTCAAACAGGTTTATCGCGAAACCAGGTAACTCGATCTCAAGCAATTAAACGAAAAATTTCGTGGAATAATTTATGTGTCCTTGCTTTCCTGTATTTGGTTCAGTTGGTCTTACTTAGAACCGTCTTAAATTTTAATTTGCCTATGAGAGCCGTCTTAAATTAACACGGTCTTAAATGAGAATTAGTGTTTTTGGTTGACTTTCTCTTTTTTCGGAATTTTTGGTGTATATGTCGCGAAAATTAGTGCTTACCGTCACTTAATTTCACGAGAAATTTAAGCTCACGGTTTAAGAGTGGAAGCATAGCGTTACAGTTTTAGTGAGTACATTATAATTATTACTCAGGCATGTGCCTGCCGATTAGTTGTTAAAACTATAACCCCATATTCATAAAGTATTTTAGAAATCATGTTGATATAAAAACACTTGCTCCGTATTATATGCTGAGCTTTCGTAACGATTTTCTTGATGATTTGGTTGTGTTTCTAATTTATATAATGTGCAGGTATCTAATTGGTTCATTAATGCAAGGGTGCGGTTATGGAAGCCCATGGTTGAGGAAATACACATGCTCGAGACGAAGGGCACAACCTGTTCCACACCTGTTTCAAACCACCGGCAGGCAGCTGTCAGTCATAAACCCGTTTGCAAACCGACTGTGAATGCAATCGACTGCTTGGAATCATCAAGTTACATGGAAGAAACCCGAGGTGGGTCCCACACTGAACAATTGCATCTAAAAGGTTCCAGGATCGAAAGCCATCAAATACCCGCCAGCATGGACGAGTCGTTTCTTGGGTTCTTGCCGTACCAAAGACGTGGGCTTGAACTGGGAGGGCTTGGAGCCGTGTCGCTTACTTTAGGACTTAGGCACGGTTCTGAGACTAATCATCAGCAGCAGTTGCAGCATCAGTTTCAGCAACAAGGAATGCATTTTGGTGGTCATGTTTTGCATGATTTTACGGGGTGATCGAAGTTTTAGGTGCATGGTCGAGTTTTTGCGGTTGGTTGGTGTGAAGTTTCTTGCATGTTGTTGAATGCTTATGAGAAAGTGAAAGACGTAACAAATTACTCGTATTAGTAATTACTCATTAAACATTACTGAACTAGTATTAGTAGTACGCAATTGGGTAAGTATATGTGATTACAGTGTAAATTCAGCTTTCAAAGACGGAAGTGATGATGAATCAAACTACTAAAATGTACCCAGTATCTCATGAAAAGTTTGAGAAGATTAATTCTCAACATATTGGACTCTTCGATAAATTTTGTAATTGAAAATTTTAGTGAATTGAGGATGGCGGTTTGAGGTTTATATCGTGCTGGTATCGGTATACGGTGTTGTGTGCGCGACTGGGATGGAAGATCATAACTAAATAGAATCAACTTTTGCTTAGAAGCGGTTGAAAATGGCCCATGCACCCAAGTAATGACGGTGCGCAATGCAGGTTAGTCGGGGCAGGCCAATGCTTGGTAGCCTGGACACATTTGGTGATCCGGAATAAATACAGTAAACATTGTTGAGTCTTCTTTCTTCCCAAGTATTTGCCGTTTTTTTTTCGAGATCATCCCAAGTATTTGCTGTGTAGGTGTACTACAAGATAGTAAGTTTCACCAAGCGAGATTGAGGAGCAGCCGGTCTTGTTTATGACCGTCTGACCGTCTTAAACAAGAATTGGTGTTTTGAATGTGTATTGTTTTTGTCAACGATAGTGCTAATAGTCATACAAACGCACATTACAAAGTTATTATGATTGTACGTGTGTTACAATGTACTTCATGAGTACTTGGATCATTTGAGAAATGGTTGTTCTAGCTTAACTAAAGATTTCTAGTTCAAGCTTTGAAATGCAGTCGCGTTAAAATTTATGAAGGAGAGTTCTACCGTTGTAACAGTTCTACCTAACTCGCACCACGATTAAACCGAACTTTTTTCTTAAGTAGGCTTTTATCGATACTTATTTACAAAATTAGGTTTCTTTCAAACTTATTTACAAAAATTGGGTCCACGTCAGCAATTTTTTTTTTTTTGATGTATGTTCAGTCAGTCGCTGAACCATTCAGCGACTGAATTCTTTGGTGATTTTTTTTTTAACTTCAAATATCAGACCTTTGGGCAAAAACTACCCAGTTGCCTTCCAATAGTCAGTCGCTGAACCATTCTGCGACTGACTTCTTTGATGATTTTTTTTTTTTTACCTCAAATATCAGACTCTTGACAGAAGGTCTGCCATTTTGCTCAAGTACTCAGTCGCTGAATGGTTCAGCGACTGAGATCTTGACTGAAGCTATCAAAACACGCGAAACACCCTTCCCCCGTTCATTTATTCTAAATCCAAAAAATCCCCAAATTAAAACCCCCACCCTAAAAACCCGAAAATCCTTCATCCCCAATTCATTCCCTCAAAACTACCTTAATCCACTTCATATCTCTTCCTAACTTCTTTCAAGGTATTGTATACTTGCATTTAACCTCTAAATCTTGATAGTTTTATATGAAAGTTGTTTTAATTAGTAAATTTCTTGGTTTTTACAATTAGTATATATTTTGTTCATTTGTTTGATTTTGGTCTTACTAGTTGTTTATTTAGGTTCTTTTAGTTTGATAATAGATAAAGTTTGAATATGGAGAAAACTAATTATCCCTTATGTTGTTACTCTAATGGTGAAATAGTTGTTGAAGGGGAAAATGTGTCTTACAAAGATGGTGAACCTTTCTTTGTTTTTGTCAATAGTAACCTTAACTTTGATGAACTTACTTCCTTAATTTGTGAGGAGTTAGAAGTTAATAGAAGTGAATTTGGGTTAAATATTAAGATGAAGTATCCTAGTGCTAGAGGCTACAAGGTGTTATCTTTGAATAATGATAAATCATTGAAAGCTTTGTGGGCTAGTGTTTATCAAATGATGCCTCTTCAATGGACCTATACATTAGTTTGATACCCATCCAACAAACTCGTAACTTATTTACAAACATGCTAAATCAAGCTATGAGGGGTGAGAATCCTTTGTTTAGTGCTCCATTTTCTAGTAATAGTGTTGATCAAGAGCAAAATGATTTGAATTCCAATGATGATGAGATTGATGAGGATGAGGATGAGTAATTGATGAATGAATCGGATGATGAGTGTGAGGATCTTGTTACCCCTTCTGCTCCTACAATTGAGTTTAGCCGGCTCCAATCTATTGATTTGGAGTATGTTAATAGATGGTGTGGTAAGGTTGATGTTCCTTGTTATGATGGTGGGGAGTTTCTTGTTGGTCAAAGGTTTAATAATAAATTGGGTTTGTCACAATATGTCCGTCAATATCACATTGAGAGAAATCAAACATTCAAAACGACGGAATCAAAACCACTAACTGTAACATTCAAATGTTCTAGAAAATCTAGTTCATGAGATTGGACATTGAGGGCCTCTAATAAAGAAGCTACCAATGATTCTTTCACTATAGTTACATATAAGGGTCCTCACAATACCTCTTGTGTGGTTGATGCACCACCGCTTGATCATCCTAATTTGAGCAATGGTTTTATTGCGAAACACATTAGGACGGTAGTTGATGCCGATTGGGGTGTGAAAATATCTAATCTTAGAGCCAACATTCTCACTCAATTCAACTTCGAACCTAGCTACATGAAAACATGGCATGCTAAACAAAAAGCTATGGCGGATTTGTATGGTGATTGGAAATGATCTTATGCTCTACTTCCCCGTTACTTCCAAGCATTGAAAACCACAAAGCCGGGTACCGTTGTAAAATTTGTACACAAAGTTGGGGGTCCTTCTAATGTTCATGTTTTTGATCGTGTATTTTGGGCATTTGGTCCTTCAATGAGGGGTTTTGAACATTGTAGACCAATTCTTACCGTAGACGGAACTCATTTGTATGGTAAGTATAGAGGAGTTCTTTTGATTGCAATTAGGGTGGATGCCAATGATCAAATTTATCCTTTAGCTTTTGCTATAGTTGATTGTGAGAGTATCGATACTTGGGGGTGGTTTATGGAATGCATAAGGAAACATGTCACTAAACATATCACTACTATTACCCAACCGCGGCGGACTTCCAAATACTAGTAAGTATTTGTTTTCTTATTTATATACAAAATTACAAATTGTTTAATTCATTCTTTCTAATATAGAATTTATACTTAATGTACAAATATAATAAATTGATTCAGACTCAAGCAAACATGGTTACCTACAACACAACTGAGCAAATGATTTCCAACATGCCCGATGACATCCCTTTGGCTCAGTATGCTATGATAGAGAAGATGCGCAACATGTCTCTCGATTCGCTTGTAAATACGGGACAAGGGCATCTGATCAACTACCAACAACCAACGCCTCCTAGTCCACCAAGATATGACTTCCGTCACCTTGCACATAGGCAACCTCTCATGACTCAAGAAAGTGAAGAAGCGGAGTCATCTCAAAGAACACGCAAGAAGGAGAAAAAACGCAACTAGAAACTATGTATTAGATTTCAAATATGTGTTGGTTAGATGGTTATGTTTTAAGAAAACCTAATGTTATGTATTGGATTTAAGTGTAAGAATTTTAAGCTCCTTTTATATCAAATTTATGTGTTTCTTGAAAAATGGGTATGGACGGTTGTAGCCTGTAGGTAGAAACAGGTATGGAAAATGTTTCGGGAAATTTTGTGATTATTGAGGTTAAAAAAATAAAATCAAAGATCTCAGTCGCTGAACCATTCAGCGATTGAGTACTTGAGCAAAATGGCAGACCTTCTGCCAAGAGTCTGATATTTGAGGTTAAAAAAAAAATCATCAAAGAAGTCAGTCGCTGAATGGTTCAGCGACTGACTATTGGAAGGCAACTGGGTAGTTTTTGCCCAAAGGTCTGATATTTGAGGTTAAAAAAAAATCACCAAAGAAGTCAGTCGCTGAATGGTTCAGCGACTGACTGAACAGACATCAAAAAAAAAATTTGCTTACGTAGACTCATTTTTTGTAAATAAGTTTGAAAGAACGCTAATTTTATAAATAAGTATCGGTAAAAGTCTACTTAAGAAAAAAAGTTCGATTAAACCGGTGACATACAAACATAAACAATCAATGTACAGATGTACTCTTATCATTTATTCTACGGAGAGAGAACTCGATCGCATCGGTATGTTCTTGCATACTATTGGAAATATTACAATAATTATCTCAATAGATTCTTCTGTAGGTCTTGCTTGTGACGGGTCGAATCTTGCGACGGGTATTTTGTGAGAGGAAATGGGTAGAGGGGACAAGGTGGGCACCCCCCATGTGCTTCTCCACTCACCCTTGATGGGTATTTTGTGAGAGAATATGGTAAGCTTAAGACGGAGACCCCCGTCTTAAATGAGAATTTGTGTAGATTCTTTGTAGTTTTGTTGCTAATAGAATTTTCTCATGTCTTAATTGTTTAATTGTGAATAATTGGATTAGATTAGTATAGCTAGAACTCATGTGAATATTGTAAGGAGTATTTCCTTAAGATAGATTAAAATCTAAAATTCTTTCGTCAATATAAATAAACATCTTGTATTTCATTACTATTCATGCAACTTCTCAATAAAATCCATCTTTCTCATACAACTTGTTACACGACAATCTGGGTGATTTTAAGCATGAAGCTCCTCGAAAAGTGACACTTGTAGTATAATGGACTAATCTGTGTAAATAAAAATATTGCATTTGAATATGAATGAAGGGAGTTTATAACCGTCTCGAATAAATCGATAAATATATAAATATATAAATTGCTAATTTAATCGATATTTTAATCCCAGCAACATAAGCAAAGGTTAGAAGTGCCTCTTTTTTCACAGGAAGATTTTTCTGGGGGATAACCATTATGCAAACACCTAAACATACAATCGTCTAATGTTTGACAATCAGTCAAAGGGTTGCACATCTTGGCACCTACAAAATTAAATTACAAACAAAATTAATAAATACTCTTATAATTAATGAAAGTTTAGTAATTTCGAGTTTTCTAACATGAGTCAAAACAGTCTAACACGTATTAGAAAATTAAAAAAAGGTGATTTGTTATAAAAATTTAAGTACAAAATCATTACTATTATTATATCTTTTTTATTATTAATATGAAATATTTTCACCTTGGATTCATAGTATTTTGTTGAATATATGTGAGTATTAATGTATTGCTCCGTATTATGCTTAAATAGTATTAATCCAATGAACTAGAGTACCAAATTTAGTTAATTGTTCCCATTTAACACTATTACTATTGTATTTTATTATACTTCATATGATATTATGACATATTGACATGTAACTTTTTTTTGTGTGTATCATATGGACGAACCGGGTAGGACGCTAGAGCGACATAAATCTCCCTTATGGACTTTAACACTAGAACAACATCTATAACTGGTGAGAAATTGTTATAACTTAATCAGAATTCTTAGGTTCAAACTCTGAAATGAAGTCGTGTTAAACTTATGAGGAGTGCTTACTAAACCGAATGGTATAGTTGATATTATTTTTATTTAATAAACAAAAAGATATTGAAAAATATATACAAATAAGATAATCTTTTGTAAGCACATTACCTCTAGACTGGTGCACAAGAGCAATAGCAATAACAAAAAGAGTAAAAAACACAAGCTTTTGAGATGCCATTAAAATGTTAAAAAAAAAGTATTATACGAAAATTTTAAGTAAGAGTTATTAAATAATATTCAGAATGTTTGTTCTTAACACTATAAGGAATTAAGGAGTGACATTTTATAGGTAGAAGAAATACTTGGTATTAGGAAAAAAAAGTCTTAGAAAGAACATGTATCAAAAGAGATTTCTAACTGAAAAAGAGACTATAATTATAATTGTAATTAAATCACATTTTAATTATTTGTCAATTCTGGTCAATATCTTAGCATATATAATACACAAATTTGATTTTTCATTATATTATACCATCGAATGTACATTTTACAACTACAATTTGGAAAATTCTATGCATTTATGTATTCTCGTTTTAATTATATTATATTATACATCGAATGTATCTAAAATACAATGTATAATGTATAATACACATGATTAAATTTTAGTTATGTACATTCGATGGTAAATTCAAATTGTACATTTTCAATAGCTTAGCATATATTATTATATCTTTAATAATGTGCATTTGAATTCTATGCATTTATGTATTCTTGTTTTTATTTTTGTTTAAATACTTAATTATACGCATTATTAAAGATATCTTGAACAATATACGTTAATATAATTTAGGGTCCGACTTTTTCTGGGTAAAAAAAGCACCTAACATTTAGGCCTCTTCAAAAAAGACACCTAAAGTTATTTTCTTGTCCTCTCAAAAGCACCTAATTAACATTGACATTTTTTTTTTGCTGAAAGACAATTAACGTTTTTCGTCAAAATAAAGTTGAAATTCCATCTTCACTTATGGTATGTCGCGTTACCAAACGCTCCATCAACGGAAAACATGATTTTTTGTTTTGTTCATATCTTTTAAAGATAATCCAACGTCCTATATAGTATATACAATATTATACATATATAATACATCTCAAATCAAGTACACATAGAATGGCATGTAACATTTCACAATTTAATTACAACCTTTTTTTAAGCATGAGATTCCATTATAATAGAAATTTCACACATATGGAGTACAAACCATAACAATATATAGCAAACAAACGACATCAACCTCACAAATATTACATTTTTTTATCTATAAACACCTTCCACTTTTTTATTTATCCTATCTACGAGTAAAAATTAAAAAGCTAGATTAAAAATACGACTCAATATTACATTATTACTTTTAAAATTCTTACATATATTGAATACGAAAGGTATTTCTGAAACGGAGAGAGTAATATAAACTATATATAATACATATATACTTAATTAATATATTTAATACGGAGTAATATTTTTTCCTTCAATTATTCCCTTCTCCAGGAGGGTTGTTATTGAAGTCTTGCCTTGGAATTTCATGGTGATTATCTGGTTTGTTACCTAAATAACCATATTTCGGATATTCGTCGTCGTCTTCAACAAGCATTCTTGGCCTTTTAATTGCATGGATTTTCACCAAGAAATCTCTGCCTTCTACTGCCATGCAAATGGTAGAGAGAATTATTAAGAAGATCATAGTTACTCCTAAAACCCTCATTTTATGGCTAAGTACGTAAAAAATGTGCTAAAATATGCGTTTATTATAATTTGTGTTAATGTTTATATGGTAAAGTGACTAATTAAGACCACATTATGTACAATTATATAGAAAATTAAGGTAGCCCACATAGATCAAATTAGTGGGAAATGATTTCATTAAATTAAATAATTGTAATTTTGTATTAGTGATATGTTGGGTCACCA
Source organism: Heliosperma pusillum (assembly GCA_022085475.1). Taxonomy (NCBI): domain Eukaryota; kingdom Viridiplantae; phylum Streptophyta; class Magnoliopsida; order Caryophyllales; family Caryophyllaceae; genus Heliosperma; species Heliosperma pusillum. Next base: position 172,889 of record JAIUZE010069975.1, on the reverse strand, counting down.
CAAAATTGGCCAATATTAAGTGGATGGTGCAAAATGTGAACAAAAAGAATGATGGACTATAAGAAATTTTTTGTTTCTTGTAGGTAGTAATTATAGCCAATAGATTTTGGGCTTGAGAAATATTATGGACGGTCTCTTTCAGGCCGTCTCTAATAAAATTATACAAGGTAATATATTTTAACTACTTGCATTTATCGTCCATGTAAGCAAATATTATGTATTTTATTTGCTTGTAAGAGGAGAAAGTTGGGGAAAAAATCAAAAGAAACGGTCGTTTTTATCATGCTTCTTGGGGCTCAGCTAAAGGTAAATTGAAATATAGGTGCTTAGTAAAAAGAATTCAGAAGTTTTAACAAAAAAAAACATTATATAAAATCATTTCACTATCATTAATATATACCACTAAATTAGAGAAATAAATACTTGTATAAAACAATTAAAGATGTGGACATGAATGAAGTTAGAAATTTTTCAATTAACATTTTGGCTATGAGACTACATATAATGCTATAAACCTAGTTGAATTTGTGATATACAAACTATAAAAAGAGATCTTCTTATACCATCATACTGTTTTTTATTGGTTGTATTCACTTATTATATTATTATAGTAAGTAATAGATGGATAGATAATTAGTAATTTTTTATATATAGAAATTCCACAAATAAGATTATATACAACCAGATGTATATAAGCATGGAACATCCAAGACCAATCTAATTGAGCTTATATGTAATCTTTTTTATCTTTCAAAATTTTTCATTAACATTTTAATTTTTTAGGTGGCAAAATTAAAATCTAATTGAGCTTATATGTATTGTGTTTTAGTGTCATTATAATATTAAAAAGCCGCTCAGATTCTTTTCAATAAAGCTCGTAAAATGTACATATATACATTAAGTTTAGGTTTAGGGTAGACCGTCCAAGGCCATGACAGACCACCGACCTCATTGATGATTTAAAGTGGCGTTTATAGATCGCCTACCAATATCGCTATATTTAACTCAATCGAAATCGAATCCCTTGACTTTCATAACCAGAGAATGGACTCTTTACCATTGGAGTCAATCTTTTATCTGTTAAAATACTTACTCCCTCCTAGTCACTCATTTCTTCCCCTTTCTCTTTTACACAAAAATTAAGGAAATGATTTTGGACCACACAAAACACACTACCCCGCATACAAATGAATTTAGACCACACAAAACACACAACCACACATCCAAAAAGGAAAAGAGGGAAGAAAACCCGACTTACCCAATAAGAAAATAAGAAAGAAATAACCGAGTAGGAGGGAGTATTATTTATGATAAACCAATAAGTATGAATGAGGCTTCAAGAATTTCAACGCAACGCAATGACAAAATGAAACAAGTAGATTGGTCCCAAATGTCAAACCAAATACGTGGTTGACGTTAATTCACGTTTCAAATAATAATGGATTAAATAGGAGAACCATTTTGTAATTCTTTGGCCAGGCTATCATCATTATATGGAAGTTAGTGCTTAATTCATAGGAGTACTTTGATTCGTTAATTCTTAAAAAATTAAAATAATTATTGATTGTGGAAAACATTTCTTATCTAAGCTTAAGATGCTTCATATATTTGTGGAGTACCTGTTGATTATTAACCTAATCAATACTACCTCCCTTCAACTTTTATCTTCCAATTTCTTCAATATATGTAAACTTAAGATAAAAGTTGAATGGAGAGAGTAGTTAGGTAGAAGAGGCGGTATAGTTTTTAAAATGAAATAACGTCATCAAATGATATTAAATCTTTATATTACATTATTCGAATACGAAACTAAACTCATACACGATATACCCTTATATATTGATCTATCATTTTCAAGCGGACCTTAAATGCATGTTAGACCGTGAAATGAAAATATTTAGACTCAACACCACCCTATAACGCTCTATTATCTTAATTGTTTGTTATTCGAAGTATTTGTGATAAGATCATATGAGGGGAAAGGTTGAGTTTATTGATTAATGACCAATTGGCTTATATAGATACAATTGATGGTGTGAACGTAATAACATATTGCTATATCAATTCCTATAATTATGGAATATTATTGACTCATAATATTCTATCAGTTAATATTTCCTATTAACTGATATTTCCTAACACCCCCCTCAAGCTGGAGCATGTAAGTCAAGAATGCCCAGCTTGCGGAGAAGAGACTGAAACTGAGGCGCGCCCAAGGCTTTGGTAAATATATCGGCCAGCTGTGAAGTGGTGGAGACATGAGTCGTCTGAATCAAACCTTCAATGATGGCATCTCGAATAAAATGACAGTCCATTTCGATATGCTTGGTACGCTCGTGAAAGACGGGGTTATGGGCAAGATCAATAGCAGATTTGCTATCACTAAAAACTTGCAAAGGAGCCGTGATAGACATACCAAAATCAAGCAGGAGGTTCTTGAGCCACTTAAGTTCACACAATATGTTGGCCATGGAACGATATTCGGCTTCGGCTGAAGAAAGAGACACTGTATTTTGTTTTTTTGTCTTCCACGAAATAGGAGAATTGCCCAAGAAAATGAACCACCCACTTAGAGACCGTCGCGTCGAAGGACAGCCACCCCAGTCCGAGTCGCACCACCCCGTAACAACAGCGGCACTGTGAGCACTCATCAAAACACCTTGTCCCGGGCTTCCTTTGAGGTAACGGACAACCCGTAATGCAGCAGCCATGTGTTCTTGGCGTGGCTGTTGTAGGAAGCGAGACAAGATGTGCACGGCATAGGACACATCCGGCCTAGTGATAGATAAATATACTAAGCGGCCGACCAAGCGTCGATAGGACTCCACATCTTCTAGAACAGGGCCTGTAGCGGAGCCAAGCGAATGATGTTGTTCAATCGGAGTGGCTGATGGTTTGCAGCCGAGAAGACCAGCTTCAGAAATAATGTCCAACGTGTACTTCCGTTGGCTAACAAAAATACCTTCAGAACTTCGTGCTATTTCAAGACCGAGAAAATATTTAAGAGGACCCAAGTCCTTCATGTGAAAACACTTCCCCAAATACGACTTGAAATTTGCAACAGCGGAAGAATCATTTCCCGCAATGACAAGGTCATCGACATAAATTAGAATATAGAGACGAACCTGTCCTTGCGAGTAAATAAATAGAGAATAGTCCGCATAGGACTGTTTGAAGCCGTATTCTTTGAGGGCTGAGGATAACTTTGCAAACCAACAACGGGGTGCTTGGCGTAACCCGTATAAAGACTTTTTGAGACGACATACTTGCCCATCTTTCCCACGGCTGAAACCCGGAGGAATTTTCATATAGACTTCATCTTCTAGGTCACCATGTAAGAAAGCGTTATGCACGTCCATTTGGTGGAGCTCCCATTTATTTATAGCGGCGACGGCAAGAAAAGTTCGAACCGTGACCATCTTAACAACCGGGGCAAATGTTTCACCAAAATCTAAACCTTCCACTTGGTGATTGCCAAAGACAACGAGCCGAGCTTTGAACCGCTCAATGTCGCCATTAGAATGATACTTGATTTTGTAAATCCACCTACAACCCAGTGCCTTTTTATCGGGCGGAAGATATGTAAGTTCCCATGTCTCATTTCGTTCTAAAGCCTCAATTTCAGATTTCATTGCTTCGCACCACTCTTTGCTTCGAATGGCGTCCTTGAAAGACGGAGGTTCAACACCGGCCGTCACAGCTGCTAGAAAACAGCGATGCTTGGACGAAAAATTATTGCAATTGATGTAATTAGAGAGTGCATAGGACGTACCTGAGGGCGACGTTGGGGAGTTCGGTTCGCTTGATGACGGGGATGGACTTTGTGCAGTGTCGAGGACATAACCCTGTAGTCGGGAACTGGGGAATTTCAGCCGGTGACCACGACCCATTGCATCATTCGGGGCAGTGGAAAAGACTGCTGGGTTGGTAGCCGGTTCGGGGCTGGCAGGTGGTGAAGCAGGGCCAGAACCCGAAACAGAGGGAGGGGCAGGAGAAAGACCCGGGTCAGGTCCTCCAGTACCTGGATCAGGCACGGTTGGTGGTTCCACTTCAGGGGAGTCCGGGGAGTCCGTGTCAGAGTCATAAATGGCTGGAGTAAGAGGGTCACTAGCATTTGGTGCAGGTGTGTCATTAAATGGGTAAATGGATTCATGGAAAACGACATCTCGAGATACAAAGTAGGATTTAGTTTCAAGATCAAATAGTTTCCATCCCTTCTTATTGTGAGGATATCCGACAAAAACACACTTGCGACCTCGTTTTGCAAATTTATCCCCTTTGGTATTTTGATTATGAGCAAAACACAAACACCCGAAAACCCGCAAATTTGTATAGAGAGGCGGCTTCCCGTACAAGTATTCATATGGGGTCTTATTATTGAGTAAAGGTGTGGGAGTGCGGTTGATTAAATATGCCGCGGAAAGAATACATTCACCCCAAAAAATTTGAGGTAAATTACCTTGAAATCGAAGGGCTCGTGCTACGTTCAAGACGTGCCGGTGTTTGCGCTCAACCCGCCCATTTTGTTGAGGCGTGCCAACACAAGAGGTCTCAAAGTGAATACCGTTGGAGAAAAAATACCCGGCCATACAATTGAATTCTGTGCCATTATCACAACGCACTGTTTTGATGCTTTTAGAAAATTGTGTGGTGACCATATTAATAAAACTCATGAACATGTCAGTAACCTCAACTTTATCAAGCAATAAATAAACCCACGTAGCACGGGAGTAATCATCCACAATCGTCAAAAAATATCGAGCCCCACACGATGAAGCAACGCGATAAGAACCCCACAAATCACAATGTATTAATTCAAAAAGATCAGAAGCACGTTTATTATTCAAAGTAAAAGAATTTCGGTGTTGTTTCGCGAAATGACACACGTCACACACAGACACTTTGTTGCAAATTAGACTACTTAAAGAGGGAATGGTCTTGACAACTTTATCTGATGGATGCCCCAGACGCTTATGCCAAAGTTCAAAAATACCGTGATCAGTTACACTATGAACCGTCAAAGGTCGCTCCCCCGCACAAATCCAATAAAGTCCATCCCGTAGCTCACCGACTCCAATCGTCGTCCTCAAGGAACGGTCCTGTATAAGACATGAATTTTGAGAGAATTCAAAGCAATAATTAGTTTTTGTCGTTAGTTGAGAAATTGAAATCAAATTGCACTTTAAACTTGGAACATATAGCACATTGTGGAGAGTAAGAGACGGATTTATATAAATAGACCCCATTGTCGTGGAAACGACTTGCTGCCCATTCGGAAGACACACGGGTCGGCCTGGAATCGTGAAACTATCCTCCAAATATTGCAGAGTACCTGTAACATGATTAGAGGCTCCTGTATCAAGTATCCAAACACACATACCACTAAGACGGTCGCTAGCAAGAATAGAATGGGCAGTAGCGCCGGAGATAACTGCATTGACTTGAGTCACTGGGTCTTTGTCACGGTTGGAACCCGAGCCCGACCAAGCAGCACCCCCATCTTTCCCGCGAGCCAAGTCCTTGCGCCAACGACGATATTCAGCGATAGTGCGTGGTCTCTCACCCCACCAATCAGGAAACCGTTTCGATTTGAAGAAACAGTTGGGAATGTCATGACCCCTGGTTTCACAGAAAGAACAGAATAATTGGCGTTGTGCGCCCTTCTCCTGATCCCGTAACACCCGCCAGTCCACGGAGGAGTTAGGGACGGCAAACGCCGCGACGTCAGAAACATCAGGATTGGACTCGATTCGCAGGCGTTCCTGTTGAATAACTACGCTGTAGGCACGATGTAAACTCGGAAGTGGCTCGAGTTGGAACTGTTGGGACCGAACACTCCCATACACGGATGTGTCGAGACCCATGAAAAATTGGTGTAGTCGTTCATTGTCAAGACGTTTAAGAGCAGCAGGACCGATTTCGCATTCGCACTTGCCACACTTACAAGCAAACGGTGGCTCGTGTATAATAAGAGCATCCCACAGGGATTTTAATTTACCATAGTAAGAGGTTACGTCCATACCTTTGATTTGTTTACAGTTATGGAGTTCAGTTTTCAGATTATGAATTTTGGTACCATCCACCACATCGAATTGCGTCTTCAATTATGCCCATAGGACCGATGCATCCGCCACATAAGAAACGGTGTCGAGGATGGAGGGATCAATTGTGTTGCGAAGCCATTGCACAAGAGTACAGTGAACGGCTTCCCAATTATCAAGATCGAATTTTCCAGTTGGTTTCTTTATTGAACCGTCGATGAAACCGAATTTGCGTCGTGCCTTGAGAGACATCGTCATGGAGTGTTGCCAATCATGGTAATTTCCACGACGAAGGATAATATGAGAAATTTTGGCACCCGGAACATCTTGGGAACCGAGATAATAAGGGTTGGAGGGGTCGATTTTTGGGTATTCGGACAGGGTTGCGTCCTTCCCCGTCATTGCGGCGGAATTAAGGATTTTCGTTTTTGGAAAAAAATTAGGTTTGGTTTAATGTTTGTTGAGGAATCTCTGATACCATGATAAGATCATATGAGGGGAAAGGTTGAGTTTATTGATTAATGACCAATTGGCTTATATAGATACAATTGATGGTGTGAACGTAATAACATATTGCTATATCAATTCCTATAATTATGGAATATTATTGACTCATAATATTCTATCAGTTAATATTTCCTATTAACTGATATTTCCTAACAATTTGACTATTTATTTGTAGCCTAAATTTCTGGGCTCAAATACCATGAGAAAACGCCCCTTTGGAGACTCCGATAAAATTGAAACGATATAGAGGCATAGCCTCTTGTCACGCCCCACACTGGTAAGGACGTGACACTCTGCACAAGGATGCTACACATAAATCAATAAAATGATCCAAAAAAGTATCAGGTGAAAAAAAACAGCTCGTCTCACTGAAGAGGGCACTATCCGTCACAAGCTGAAGACGGATATTGTCCCTCTCACAATATGCAAGTGGGAGGACAAGTGAGGGGATCCGTTTGCCCTCCTCACTTGCATATTGTGAGAGAGACATTATCCGTCTTCAATGAGAATTTGTGGAAAAAAAATTCACAAATTCTCATTTGTGACGGAACGACCCGTCGCAAACTTGCGACCGGTCAAATTCCCCTCACAAAGAACAGGTGGAGGGGCAAGTGGGGGTAAATGGATCCCCCCACTTGCCTTGCCAGTTGCCACTTGCTTTTTGTGAGGGGGATTTGACCCGTCGCAAGCTTGCAACGGGTCGACCCGTCACAAACAAGACTTATTGAAAAAAATTATCATGAGAAAACTATATTGTAGGAAATTAGTTACCACATATCCACGAAAGTATAATTTTTTTCAATTTATAGAAAATCAGAAAAACATGTGTTACTAAGTTCCACAACAAACATACGACTACTGATAAGTTACTGAAATCCTCAATGAAATGTCGTGTACAAGTGTACAACCATTTGTGTACAAAAACTACATCCCGCAATCCTTAGCATAATGACAAACCTAAAAAATTTATGAACCACATAGATTCAAGCCACTAAAAAACCGACCATCTTTCGCTCCAACAAAAAAAACAAAAAAAAACTGAGCATCTTACGTTGTTAAAATTATTCGTCAGTTGGGGTAGCAGTTTTGTATATGTAATACTAATCTTCAGGAGGCAAACATCGGTTGGGTTAATACACCTAAAACGGGGCCTGGGACTTCAACGAGGAGTTAGCGACTGCAGGCGAAATCATATCCCTACATCTCAGGAGTTCCAGGGAGTACGATGTCAAAATCAGATGGATGCTGTCCAGATCCAGGAATGCTGTGAGACCGTCTTCTCACCCTAGCATTGCCAGAAGTGTTAACCTTCTTATCGGTCTTAGTAAACACGGATGGAGAAAAGGGCTCGGTCGCTGGCACACTTCTTGTTCTCAAGAACATGTCGAGAGTTGGTGGATATCTATCCACTTTCTTGTTGCTATTTATGATTTCCGACAAACTACCTGAGGCCAAGAATAATTTATTATTGAATTCAAAGTCATCGTCAGTCCAGTAGCCATTTTCTTGATCATCCAGCATTGCCAGATCATCGTACTCTTCGTCTGACTTAGTGGATTGCTCGTCAACAGATCCTTCTATCTGAGTATGGAACAGCGCAAGTACAGAAGAGTTAATGACTACCCAAAGACATTCTAACCCGATAAACCAATCTGAAATGTTTAACCCGGCAGCCGACTATAGATCTGATAATGATTTCGGTTAGAACCCAATAACCAGATCAATTCTTACCAAATCGAACTCGAACAGAAACTACTAGACCCGAAAAATACCACCACCAGGTTGACTCCAACCGACCTAGCAGAATCTTGAGATTCTCAAACTGGTGAAACACTGAAACCTCTAACACTAGGAAAATATTTAGGAAATATAGTTGTAAGAAGTGAAATTAGTAGTAATTTAGTATAACTAGCGGTTGTAGATCTTGTTTCACCAATATAAACACATGGAATTTAAGTTTAACTTAACCACGTTCATCTTGTTAGACCATAAGCAAAATACGGAGTTTAGTATAAATTTGACTCTACTCGAACTAAATTGAAACTGAAATCACTAGACTCAAAAACACCCTACCAAATAAACACTGAACTGACCCGAACCGAACTAAATAAAGTAAAACTGAATCAAATCCGATCCAAAAAGAACCAACCTGACCGGCTGACCCTGATATGATTGACTCGTTTTCTAGGTCTAATCACAAGTCAGCTAATGATCTTACGAAAACTTTCAAATTTTCAATCAAATAATTGTATAACATATTTCTCTTATGAAACTCAAATATTCCCGAAGGAAAGGAAACCTAATCTGTCAATCACAGATAATATACAAAAAAAATTTGGTGAACAATTTAATACCTCTTCCTGAGTATGTTTGCCACCATCACTGAAGTCCTCATCACTGTCTACCTCAGGCGGATCATCAACCTCCTCATCGCTGACAGAAACGGAAAATTCTCCCTTGAGCTGCAAAAACAACCCAGTCTGAGCAAAGTTGGCATAAAACCAATTTTTCACAGCAATGATATGCGAAGATAGTCAGTCACTTGTACTATCAGAGTGTCTTGTATAAAACAGTCCACATGTGAGACCGACTTTTCTCATTCAATGAAGAGGCAACATAAACAGATAAAAAGTTCCGAGTTATTAATAACGAGTAATTTTCTACAAAACTGTTTAAACTCCCAACTCTTATTAACAAGAAATAAATCCAGAACTTCCGTGTCTTTGGAACATTTTCTCCAAACCTCACACAATAGTTAGGTTTAGCAAAAAAACAAGAAAGACACTTCCAGCTAATTTCAATCATAAATGATCTTTCCTTCCTAATGAAAGTCACTTCTGCGTAAAACTAAATATCATTCGTGATTAATTCACCAAAAAATGTCTCTTGTTTTGGTATGCATTTGTTAGAAGATTTAGAGCAAATGTTCATAAAAGGTATCGCCTCCATCGCACATTGCTACTTTTGTTTTTGGGTTGTCCACATTTAAAGTTCCTATATTTAAACTATTTCCTGATTTTGTCTATTATTTGTGGTCATTGTGGTTGCCCACAATGAACTCATCTTTCCATAACATTCATATCCACCGTATATTATTGACTTCCTCAAGTTTTGTGCCCAAAGAGGCTTGAACTATACAAAATTGATAGCTCCAGAGAGTATGAGTCTTGAAAAATATTTACAAAAGGCGGAAGTTTTAAAGAAAAAAATGAGAAAACAAGAGGTATTAGTTATTTGATACTCGAATAAAACGATTAATGGTGTGATCTCACGCGTAAGACTGTCATATACGCCTTCTAATACAGGCCAACTTTCCCATTTGACATTGTCCATAAGATCTAACAATGGAGCTCATAAGGTCTCACCACCTAAATCGTCTACCCCCACATATATGTAATATCAAACAATTGAACATATAAATAAAATCATCCATGTTGAGAATATCGTACCCACTATATTCCGCTGCCAAACAGTAATAATGTTCAAAGACGTAAAAAATAAAAATATATCATCATAATTGTATTTGTTATGAAAAAAATGTAACAGTAATATATTCAACAGAAAAAAGAATCATGCGAGCAAAACAATGGTGAAAGTGTGTTCTTGGAAACTGTGCAAAGTCAAATGGAAAGATTGAAGAAGATTGTGCAGAGTAAGTTTTATTTTTCTTCAGTCAAAACCTAAGGAGATTCGGCAGAATGGCACACTGAGTGTGAGAATTACCTCCTTTGAAGGTCCATCAGACATACGAGGTGAGCTGCAGCAGGATGAGTAATATCTACTGCCAGTCTCGGTACCATTCCCATCAGCTTTAGATTCATCAACACTACTCGCATGGCTTGTGCACCCAGTATCGTTGGGCCAAGCACTTAAACCATAATTACCAAACTGAAGATTCACTGGTTCTGCCTTGCCAATTTGCAGAGGCCCATACATTGGAGATCCAATCTCATTATCGGCGCCACCCCCCAAAAAAGGCTTGCCATTACTGTGTATCGAATTGACTGGCCAAGCCTTGGCAACCGAACCATCATTGTTAAGAAGCGCCATCAGGTGCCTTGATGACCCTTGCCTTTGTATTAGTTGAAACATCCCTTTAGAGCTCAAAGAATCGGCTGCACATTGATTCCTGAATTCCTCATATACAGCACTTACTGTGTTGGTGGCTGAATCATACAACTGTTCTCCAGCATCACGCCTTCGTAAGGAACTGAAAAGTGTGGCATGTATTGCTGCGACACTTTTATCAACATTAGTATTATTGATCTTTGGGACAAGATGCTTGTCCGCTCGATTGCATAGATATTCTTGAATTGTTCTAATGTTTCTAATGTACTTAACATATTTATTTTTCGTAGGATCCAAAGTCATATACTTAGCACGCACAGCAAACCTCTCCGTGTGTTTGTCTTCATTAGTAATATATATCATAAATGGTACAATCGAGGGATGTTTCTTCATAAGCCCCATCTGCAAAGTAGCAAAAACAGAATTAAAACTTCAACTTAACCACGTCAAAAGTAAAGGAAGAAAAGCTGCTACCCTGCTTACCACAAAGTTAAGACTTAAGTGTACCCCTTCAACAATCACGGATTCTTTCCGTTCTTCCCAAGATGTAATGAGCCGGTCCAGACTCTCAATGACCATCTCACTCTGGGCCTTAAATCCTTCAATCGCCATTTGTTTTGGACTAATTAATTCAGTATTATTTGGACCCACTTCAGCCCTTTGAGTATCAGTGTTCCCATTTTGAGCATCGTCTGTTAAACTATCCTTTGAAATCGAATTACCGATCCTAGTTTTCTTAGCCTTCCTTTTCGCCTTAGCTTCCCCAACAGCTACAGGATCTAAGAACTCCCCTGCATGGTATGTGGAAGCCCACAGCAATGGATTCTGTTTTTCATCCACAAAGCTCCTCATCATGTGTCGTATAGAATCAGTTGATACAACAGTTGTGATTCCCAATCTGCTGCCCTGCAAACAGTGGACTAAGATAATCTTTGGAGTATCTTTTATTGAAAGGAAACTTAGGAGGCAGTACCAATATCTTCATGATTCAAGATAATCCGGTAACCAATACTCTTCCATCTTTTCCGTTAATCCCCCCATTTGCCTTTCTTTGCGAGGGAAATTTTTTAAATGGAGCTGGATGTAAAAAAATGGAGAAAGTAATATCTTTACTTGCGAATAATTTTACCGAAGAAGAAAAAACCTAAAACTAGGACTCATGTTATGCTACAATGACATGTCCTGCCTGGGAAGCCTACGGAGAAAACCACAACAGAACATGGACTCATTATCACCCTGATTTCAACATAGGAGCAATAAATATGCAAAAACTAAGTAACCAGAGTTGTCATTAGTATACGCGTCCACTTAGTTTAGAGGTGGGAACATAAGAATACCAGCAATGAAGACAATGTTGACTTGCCGCATCCACTGGTCCCACATAACAAGACAGTCATGGATTCCTTCCTTTCACGAATTCTAAATTTCAAAAAGAAAGCATTAGTATTTGTGCAAGGATGACAAGTAGAAAGAGTTGGCAACTAGAAAAAATTAAACGTATCGAAAATAATGTCCTTGACTCTTTGACTGAACTAAACATAACACACATATATAATGGGGTTTGAATTTGAGGTTAGCTGCAGGAAATGCTATCAGGTCATAAAGCTCGGCTATTTCATCTGAAGCAAGAAATGGCCAAGCATTAGGTCCGAAACAATGACTATGCAATCATGAAACTTACCCTGATTAGCTCCACTGTAACAAGTCACGTAACCAAAAAATCTAAAAGATCAAAACATAAGATAGATAAACAGAGCAATGCTGGAAGAACTTAAACCAAAAGAAAAAAAAGGTTTCAGAAACAAAAGATACCAAACTTGCTCAACTATGTAAAGGAAGAAAATCTACCTGCAAGCCAAAATCAGATCCTCCCTCTGCTTGGGACCCACGTATTTATACTCAGAAAGGACATCACAGACAACATCTAAGAACTTGTCTCTCTGAATGAACACAGTTGTACGCCGTTTGTAAATCTCTGAAGACAGATTTTTGGTTCCGGCATCCTTCTCAGTAACTAATTTGTTCCTCACTTGAGTTCTAACCAAACGATTACCAATAGACAATGAATCTTGTATTTTTGATCCTACATAAGATACATTGGCACCAAAAATATCCATTCTGGCTGCAGTATCACTCGAGCTTTGACTTCTCACCAACTCAAAGGCTCTTTTACTAATCTACATAGTGAAGGAAAAAAGCTTCAGCATTCAAGCAGCAACAGCTGACAGGTGACCAAAAAACTGAGCATAATGTTTAGATGTTACGGTCACTCGGGTAATAAAATAGTCCATACAATATGCTCAATCTGATGGGACCAATTGCATAACCATTAACCATGGGATACATAAGTAACTAAGCAAGCACAGAAATTACAACACAGAATGAGCTATGTCAGCAAATTTATATAGCAGGAGGAATTCTGATCAATCATAGGAGGCAACAGGGATTTCACTTTGAATCACAAGTTGCCATTTCAATATCAAGTAAGAAATATTCTGTTGGCCAATCAAAGAACAATTCTATAACAGATAGCGTAGTGACTGCTGAAACAATATCAGCCGCGCATGCCAACAGAAACTATAGCAATCAAATAAATCAAACTGTTAGGAGAATCATTAAATCCTAAGGGAAAAGACAAAAACAAAAAACAAAAAAATATTTCATTAGCATTACAAGCTAAAAGTACAGAACCTTTTCAATCATTTTCAATGTTCCTACTTCCTCTACCTTCGGTATTTTTATATGCCGCACAGATGTACAAAAGCATCTGATACCACAAATGTCAAAAATTCGCAGCTTTACTAAGACAAGATGACCAAACTAACCATCACTATTACTTCCTCCCATTCTCTATAAATACCCCATTTCATTTCACAAAAATATTTAGGACAGCAAGTGACATAGACAACTTTTCAAAATTGTTCAAGAGAGGGATATGTTATATGTTCTTCTACTTTAAATCAAATTGTATGGGTAAAAAGAGACGTTTCAAATCCAAAAGAATGTCAAATTTCGAAAAGGTGTTAATTTCATCAAATGGCCCGAAAAGGAAAATGAGGAATCAACTAAAACTGAAACAATCCTAGAGAAATTCATCGATGAAGAGAACAATAATTCAATATACATACAGTCGTACATATTATACTTGAAAAAAAATCAAAGAATGCAACAAGACTACAAGAGAAAAAAATAAAGTAACCATGTATAGATATCCGTCGTGTACAAATCAATTCTTAACCCTTAATTATTACTCCATAGTAGAGCCGGCAATAATAGACTTTTAGACAAAAGCAAAACATTTATTCTATCCATAATATTTAGTAGTGATACAGCTAGAAGTAAAGACCATTACTTTCTGGAACTTAAAAGGCAAGAAAAGATCAACAAGATACCTTAAAAGCATGGCGAGCTTTGCATCCCATGAACTGCAGAGTACTCTGCAAAACAGACCGGGTGTATCGAAAAGACCCCTTCTCGGGTTTATCAGCGTCTTTGTTTTTATTGTCCCCATCCACAACCATTATATACAAAACTTTGCTCCCTTCAGCCATTTTTCTGAAACATTACAACATCAAAATCATAATCCATCACGGAAACCACAAATTAAAGTCTCATGCAAAATAAATACCCCGTAACCGAATAACAATTAACATGATAATCAAAACAAATTACTCGTAGTACTATACTACTATCTATGTTACAACATCTCCTTTAATTCCCTCACATACCCGTGTTTCACACTGAGACACTCGGACATGAATATAACACTTGGACGGATATAACACTTGGACCCAAAATATGCATATTTTTCATTAGTTTAGCCAAGCCCAACCCTTATAACAAAATTCTTCCTCGGCTAATTATGATGCACATTTCCTTAGAATTAGCCTTTAAAAACCACTCGTAAACTAAAATTAACAAATTATTCAACAAGTAAACCGCTTGTAATTACTTTCCACATGCAGGATCATAATCTAAGTTACTCCGACTCTTCCTATTCCCTCGCATACCTATGCAAAATTTTCATTAAAATAGCCGAATCCAACGCCTGTCCGACCATCACCGATCATAATTACTACCAAAACTAATCACAGTAAATGACAAACTAACATCAAACGTACAAAATACACAATCTACATTGACCTAGTTAAACCTTCAAACCTGCGAAAATTCAACGATAACCCTGACAACACCAGAAAAACCAACATTCTCAAAAATACGACAAAATCAAACAGCAAGAACAAATAAGTTATCTTGCAATTAATTTCCACATGCAAGATCATAATCTATGTTACTCCGACTCTTCTTATTCCCTCGCATACCTAAGCGAATTCAAAACTTCTCCGATAATCATCGATCATAATGATCATGATTACTTCCAGAATTAATCAAAATAAATGATACATTGACCTGATTAAACCTAAAAAAACATCATACAACACACAATAAATCAATAATTAACACAAAATCACAATCAAAAAAATAAATAAACTACATTCTCAAAAAAAAAAAAACAGGATAAAATCAAACAAAAAGAGCAAAAAATATACCTTGAAGAAAAAAAAGGCGTGATTATCGTAAGGTTTGATTGATTAATTAGGGTTTGAAACGATGAATAAAGCGTCCATAATTAAGAACAACGAACAACAATCTCCATTAAAAACGACAAATTTTCGGCATTGAAAAACGGAAAAGTACAATTGCCATTGATGATCATGTGCCATGCATCGAAGTTTGTGCCTATGGTGAAATGACGATTTTACCCCTCTCTTTATGTGTTTTTCTCTCTTATGTCGTTATCGAATGTTGGATCTTCTCTTCTCTCACTAAGCTTTCTGTTTTGGCTTCCTTCAATTTTCTGGACATTGTGAAATGACGGTTTTACCCCTTCGTGTTTCGCACACTTTTTTTGGGGATTCTGACTTTTTTTTCTTTGACTTGGTTTCCTAGGAACTGGTCCGAGACTCTGAGGTAAGAAGCTAAGAACTACTTCTAGAAGTATTTGTTTCTTTACCTATCTCCTTTACGACGATGTTATCCATCTTAAGCATAAAATGAGTCAAATTAATATTAAATCGCCTTATTTATTGCCTTGAAAATACCCAAAAAATTATTTTTATTACTACCATGAGATAGTACTCGACCCCGTCTTAAGTTTAAGACGAATAGTATGCGTCTTAAAAAAAACATATTGTTGCTTATTATATTTTGTGGGGGAATGAAAATAATTGCAATTTCATTATTTTAGTATCTTACTTATTTCTTTAACTTTGAATTTTGTAAAGAAAATTGAAAACTTCTCTTCAGTTTTGTTTTTGTTATATAAAAGGAGATGTAAATATAAATGAGTGAGACTGAGAGAGTATAATTTATATATCGATGTAAAAGCAAGATTGTTTTGATAATTTTTCGATTATTTGAGTTAGGTATATGTCAGGTTGTTGGGTCGGTTAAACGTAAGATTTGCATTGTATTAAGCTAAGTCTTTTTGATTTAATGTAAGGTCATGCCTTTTGAGTTCCATTAGAAAGTATGTTAGTTTGGGGAAATTAAAACATTACCTGAATTATGAGAACTTCTAAAATAATTCAAGGTTTTTTTTTGTGTATCTTTCATTCTATTATTAATGACATTGTCTCACCAGTTGTAGCAATAGGCTGCAAAGGTATACTCAAAAAAAATGATCAAACTAAACAACTATAAGCTCTTAGAAATACATAATCATCATGTCTTGCTTAAGAAGAGATGATCCATCTAAAAGGTTTAGACGTGTCAAGCTCCCTCACAAGAAAGCAAGTGGGGCAAGTGGAGGCTTGACTCGTCTAAAGCTTTAAGACGGGTCATCCCTGGTCTGAAATGAGAATTTGTGGTACATAATATATATATACTCCCATTCAATCTATTTATTTCCACCTTAAATTTCACGAACCAACTCCCAAAATTTACAGGATCACGAAGCAACTTAATCTAGTCATATTCATTTAACATATATATTAGACTATGGTGATACTAAGTCGAGCTGAGTGCGAGCGTATCGGTGCTCAACCCGAGCTAGAGCTCGCCTCAAGGCTCAAGCAACCTAAAAATGCTTATAGCGAGGTTGAACTCTGGTCATTTGTTTGGAATAAAAAGGTACTCCCTCCGTTCCGGTCATTTGTTTACCTTTGCTTTTGGCACAAAGACCAAGGAAAGAGGAGGGGACCATTTGTGGGTAGTGTCATAATATGACAAGTGAACAATAGTCTCATTGGGTGATGAAATTACTCATCAAAAGTCTTCCCAATATAGAAAGGTAAACAAATGAATGAGACACCCAAATATGGAAATGGTAAACAAATGACCGGGACGGAGGGAGTATTACCAACTCTCACTCTACCTGGTTGATAATACGATTATTAAATGTTACTTAAGTTATTGATTTTGGATTCTGAGATCCCGTTAGACTAAACATGACTATGATACTAGACCATACCCTTATGTTTTATGGTTGAATTATTTTAATTTCATGAATTAAATGTAAGTTAACTCATTTTAAATTATTATGAAAAATAAATTATAGTATTACTAAAAATCGAGCTGCTCATAAGCTTTTCGACCTAAGCTTGGCTTAACCCTCAAAGGACCCCAACCGAGCTCATGAGTTGAGTTTTGACCGAGCTAATCTCAAGTTGTTTGCGAGTTGAATCATATCATCGTCACCCATAAATCAGAGTGTCAAACTATCCCTTACCTCTCAACTCGCCGAGAAATAATTATAAAACACGTCTCGGATGAATTTATTACGAGACCGTCTCTCGAGCCCATTGTCACACCCACATCCATATATCACCAGACACCAATTATTCACCATCTTCAACTTCATCAAACATTCAAGCATTCAAATCCGCCCACCACCGACAACCTCGTACCACACACACCTTCACTCTCAATCATTGTCCTAATTTCCATTATTTTTCCCCATTTATAACCTAATTTCGTTCAATTTCGTGTATTACTCAACTCCATAACCCTAATTTCATCCCCAATTTACCCTAATTTCCGTCGTTATTTCCGCCGCCATTGATACTGCCGTCGTGGTACGTTTATTTTGTTCTGGGTATAAAATTTCTCCTTTTTTTTCCGTAATTTCAAATATTTATGCTTGTTTAGTTGTTCCATTAGTTTGAATTTTGTTGATTTGGGATTTTTGTAAAGTTTTGTATGATGGAAATTTAATAGTTGGATTATATTTTACGAAAGGAGTGATTTTGGGGGAATAAAAGAAGATTAGGGTTTATGTAGGATTTGGGTTTTTTTAGTTGGATTAGAAAGTTGGGTAATTTGCTGTCTAATTGTGTTTTTATGATGGGTTTAAAGTAGGTGTGGTTATTAAATTGAGAAATTGGGAATTAGGGTTCATGAAATGTATACTTTGTGTTTTTGCTAGGGTTTAAAGTAGGGGAAATGCTGGTGTAATTGTGATGATACCATGGTGTTAAGGTTGATTAGGTGATTTGATTGAAGGGAAAAGCATTGTGGTAGTGTTGATTGTTGTTTTGATTGAATAGAATGAGCAAAGAAGAAGATTATCATGTGAAATTTGTAGGATGAATATACGGAATTAATGTTAGTTTATTTTCCATGTAATGGAGTCATAATTAATTTGGCGTCTTTGTTAGATTTCTCAATGATCGAGGTTGTGTATATAGTAGTAGAAGAGTTAGGTTATGTTATAGAACCATGTTTAATTAAGTAAAGACATTTACTCATTGGTGTCGCCATTTGTTCGGGTCGTAAAACATAGCTTGGTCCATTTCCTGGTTAGATTACGGCGTTACACTTCTTTATATAACGCATTCACAAATAAACATAGCCATTACGAGACTATGCGTAAGAGTCTACTTCTTCTGAAGAGACTCATGTTTAAGAAAGACGGGGATAAGTTCTTTTTTAATTATCCTTATATTACATGTCGTACGGTAAGTACCAATGTCTACAAAGTAGGCAAGACACTTCTTGACCATATAGTTGTATACCCAAATTATAAGTTCGAATACTCAACGCCTGCCACACATTTCACAACACGCGACAGTAGTAAAGTACTGGTATAACATAAGTCTGCTTTCAGTCATTTTTGTTGCCCTTCATCCTCGTTGTGTTTAGGGACAACATTGTATAAATGTAACTGCCTTTATAACGATTATTTCCATTCATTCAAGGTACTGCTTTGCTATCGGCTGTTCCTTACTTTTTACCTTTACTGCTTTACCACCACCTCTAGATGGCTCGTTGTTGATCCCATCATATTTGAATTCTCTATCAACTGAACTGAATCACAGACTGTGACTGTTTGGTGGTGATGGACACGTCTTCAGTTGGGGACTAGGGGAGTAGGGGGATGGTAGGGAATGGGTAGCGATAGACATAGAAATTCCTTGGTGATAGTCGAGATAGTAAAAGCATTCCAGGGATGGGTGGGACTTGGGAGGTAGCTAGAGTTGTACTCCGTATGTTTTAACTTCACAATTCAGCTCGCCTTTTGCCGTTGGCTCTTTCTCTCTTAATTTGTTTAGCAGGGGTTCAGACTTTCGGTAAACATGTAAGAGCATGTTTGGCCTAATTGATTAAAATGAGCTTTTGTTTCTCAAGCTTATTTTTGTATAAGTGCTTTTTAAAACTAGAACTACCAAATTGGTGCTTCTATTTCAAGAGCAAAATGATGGGTGTTTAGCTTTTAAGAAATTCTTTTTAACTTTTTGCAAAATGTAGTGTTTGGCCAATTTGTGTTTTTTTTTTTTTTTGCAAAAAAAACACTTTGGAAAGCACTTCTAATATGAGCATTCAATTCTCCCTCTTCTTAATTGTTTTCTTAAGTTCTAATAAACTTGTTAAGATGATTCATGGCGATGCTTAAAATTTATATATCATCTCAATCATCTATCGATTGTAAGATGAAGTTCATGGTATGGACATCAAACTAAGAATTTGTTCTTGTTTAGTCGAGTTTGCATATTTCGTTGTCAGTTCTTTTAGAGATAGTCCTGTTTCATGAAAGCTTTGTGAAACGGTACTTATTCAAGCTGGCTGGTTGCTCGTTATTCGAGTAAAAATTGGAGCATCCAGTTAATCCACCTACTATCTGTATTTTAGATTTTAGATTGATCCAGTTATGATAGTATTATTATCTTTCCAATTTTTTCATTTCTCGTTAAAAACTTTGTTTCGAGGCTTTCAATTTTTTACTAAAGGCCAATATATATTGTCTTTTCAGTGTTCTCTGTCAAGAGGGAGTTTGTTTATGTGACTTCATCTCATAGAAATTACATCGTCAACATGAACAACGCATATCCTAATGAGCGGGTAAGCTGACTTGCAAATTACTTGTATGTTAGTAATTCTGGAGTATTTATCACAAGTCTCACAATAGAGTATTCCTTGATCAGGAAGCAGGTACTGTACCAGGATTTGAAACTCCTGATTCTCCCGGATCAAGTTACAGCAATGTGTTTCCGGGTAATGAAGACGAGGCACGCGAGCCACCTCTTGTTCCTGCAATTTTGCCCCACACTGTCTTAGGCTATCCTCCAAGCAGAGAAGCTATGGGGACTGTTATTTTGCCACAAGATCTAAACCATATGTACATTGAAAATCGGGAGGCTCCAAGATCAGTTGTAGCCCTTGGTTTTACCCAACGCTTTCGTTCCAAGTTTGTCACCGTTGTTCTTTACAAGCCTGTGCAAAGAAGAGGAAGCCATAGCTAGTGTATAGCCAGGAGGGTTTTCTTAAGTAGGTATTTCCTTTGGTCTCGATTTATCATGGAAACTTCCGGCAACAGTCACCAGGAAAATATTATAGTAAATTGATTGTCCTGGGATTCATTTAGACTCCTATATATTTAGGATCATTTCACTTTCAGCTGAACGTAGCGCCCAATATTATTGGCCCGTTTCCGACATCATGTTTCTTTTAGGAGGAAATAATATGGGCTTTATATCCATTTGTGGAAGTAGACTTGTGTTCATATCTTTGTTGCAAATCAGAATTTAAATGATCGGTGTGAAGAAAAGTATTTGGATTGCTGTAGTTTCAGCCTTTAGGTACTTGTCTCAAACTCTCAACATTTAGCTCTTGTAATAGTGATTCTTAGGACCTCAAATTTGCCCTAATGAGTTTTGGCAATTCTCTTCTTATTTTTGTGTGCCATCTTGCTGTTACTTTTGGGTTGTGACGAAAATTCATCTCTCGTCGAGAGAAAAGTATTTCGTATTTCTCTTGGATTATAGCATGTTGAGAGTTATAACTTCTAATGTCAGCAAAAGCTTAACGTGTAGAGCGAACTTATGAAAGCTTGAGGCTATTTCGACCTTGAGCTTCAAATTGTTACTTGACATAGGTGTACGATATGGTTTGGGTGGATTGGATGGAGTCGGTTTATGTATGTTTCCAATTGTGTCAGATTTGATCATTTTGATTCGGACATGTTATGAGTGTAATGATCGAGTAATTTAGGGGTAACAATCAATTTGGGTCGCACGGCTCAATTCAAGTCATATTCGGATTCGTTTGTACAGTGGTAGAGGCGGGACAATTTCTTCCCAAATGTTAGATCAATTTGGGTCGGGTCAATCAAAGTTGATCGGTTTTTCCACGGAAGAGAATCCCCACGAGAGATAGACTATATGATATGGAGTACATACAAAACTTACGGTAAAAAAAACCCTTAGAAATGGGACGATAAATGTGTACTCCTATCCCTCCAAGTGACTATTCCCCTGTCAATCTACCTTCAAATAAGACTTTTCGGGACTCCATTTCGTAACTATTTTATCTCCAAACAAATTGTAACAACAAAAACAATTGTCCGAGACTAAATAGCCAGTTTTCCACTCCCGCCACAGGTATTACATGAGCGAGCCGATGAACATTTTGTACAGTAACTCCATTTCCTTGGAAGCCTGTTAATAGCCAACAATTTCAGTTACTTTGTTCATAGATTACAAGTAGACATGATAAACCCGACCTTATTCAATGAATAAACTAACCAATATTAAAAACAATTTAGCAAAACAATTCATATTAGCTGGTTTGCCCGAGTGGTTAAGGGGGAAGACTTAAGATCTTCTGCACATAAGTGCGCGTGGGTTCGAACCCCACAGCCAGCAATTTACTATTATTTTTTAATTCCAATGCTGTTGTTAAGTCGTTTAATGCAGTTCTCGACACAATTTTAATCTTTGTTCATTTGGAAACAGCCGTTTAATGCAGTTCTCGACACAATTATAATCTTTGTTCATTTGGAAACAGCCTCACGCCTCTTTGTCTTGCCAACAGAGCTTGTACGCCTGATAAAACCAACCTACCTAAACGAACAAACGACTTCACATACGATCTCAACCCTTATTTTGATCTAATTAGACTCGCACCAACTAATCTGAATAACCCGATTCTCTCGCACCTGCTAACCTGAATAACCCAATTCTCTCTCATAACAAGGGCATGATACAATTGAAGTGTCAAATATAGAGGGGATAGATGTCTACCCTGAAGTAAACCGAGTAGCCGCGTCAGTAGATGACATCCGAGCCCTGTCAGCTCTTTCTTGTGACAACTTCTGAAGCACAAAACCCTCTCCTTTGCATTCTGAGCAGATACCAGTACCACCACAAGCTTCACACTGCTTTACTGGAATCTCACTACATTCAAATAACATTAATTTTGTTAAGATTTATGTAATTAATTAGGAAATTGATTCAAAATGGTTTACTAGACTATATGTAATTCCCATATTGCAGTGGTACTCCGTAACTCTTAGTTGGTAAAGTTCTCGACAAAATGACAGTGTGCCTTTATGGATAGTAAAGTCGTAAAAACAACCGAGTGCCTTAGGAAAATTAACAGCGGGTACCTTTTCTCAGAATCTTTTGTTCTCTTTATTAACAGGGTGGCCGCTGCACCAACAGCCACCGCTGCCACGGCTACTGATGCTACTGTTTCCGGTAGTATAGCAGATGTTCTCAACACTGTTCTGTTACGTCCTTGTAAATTTGGAACCCTGGAGTCTAGATACTTCATCACATGTAATGTTGTAAACATAATGTTGAAATCTTATTGCATCGTTTTGGTTCGTGTATTGACATGACATCGGTTTGATACTTCATTTTAGACCAAAAATGAGATACAGTATTTATCCCAAAATAACCCTATCCGACACTTCTTGATCATCACATTCCAGTTCACGTCCAAATGTAAATTACAACTAATAATACTCTTCGACTAACTCACCCGATTTTTACATTTATTTTAACTCCTCACGTAAAAAAGCAAACGTAAAGAAACCTTTCGAGTCAGATAGAGTATTTACTTATATACTTATTATGATTGTTCAAATATTGCCTCCTTCAAACTCCTTTATTTTCTTCTTCATAAGTTCATTTTTTTTCCGCATTGACCAGGAGTATCTCTACCGAGAGTTAGCACAATCTCCTTTGAAATACCGGATACAATACAACTTATTAGTACTATAGACCCTCATTCGCAAGAATCGTAAATCGAATCACTGACCACATGTTTAAGAGACAGAATCCCTCCACGCTCACGCGAACCAACTTTGGTTTCGACGAGTGATTTTATCGAGACATATAGCATCACACAAATTCTCATTTAAGACGGACATTATTGTCTTAAGCTTAAGACTCGTCAAATTATACCAAATTATCCCACTTGTTGTCTAAAAAATGTGATAGAAGTGACAGAAAAATGAAACTAACCTCTGAAGATAGATATCCTGAAGAGTGGATTTTGTAATGCAAGCTCCATACTTGGCTCTTTTTTTTCTTGGATTGTTGGACGTTATCCTCCTTTACCCACTTATCCTCTTATTCTTATCTTAAATTCGTGAATTTTGTACGTGATACACTCATACGCTAAAGGCTTAGAGCTGGCCATTTGGGCTGGCTGGCCCGGCTCGATTCATGGCCTCATGGGACGTGATTTTGCCGGTCCACAAGCCCGACTCAGTGCACCACCCTTACAATACTGATTTAGGACCTAAGATTCATTGCCCGACCGCCTCTCAACAGGCCGGTTTAGTGTCAGACACGAGACAACCCTCCCCAGCCCACCACTTGCTACCGGCCAGTTCAGGTTGAGTTGGGCCTGGCATGGCCCGGCCCACCTTTTCGATAATACTATGTATCCGTGCCTCCGGTTCTTCAAATCATTTAATATATACCTTGAAGTCCACAATAAGTGGTTGTAGGCTAATCATTTATTCATTTAAGAGGTAATCCAGTTATTTTCTCTAGATAGTGGAGTTCATTGATCGGTCTCTCTTAAGATAAAAGAATCCGTCTTAAGATTAAAACGGGTCAAATATACACCTAATTGCATATATATCGGACAAACAGGTCGTCTTAAGCTTAAGAGATAGTACAGTCTTAAAAAAGAATTTGTGTTGATAAATAAGCCTAATAAATGTCATCGTAAACCAAACCCGATTTATATTATAATTGGAAGTAACTGTAGAGGTAATTACCTTCCGACCCGAGAAATAATTACCTAGCATTTTTCTAAGCGTATTTCAAACAAACATCATAACCATCAACCCGGGACGCAAGAGTACCACAGCAAACTCATCAAATTGAACTACTTAATTAGGGTAGTAGAGCAAACTAGGAGCAAGCCGGTGTGTTAACGAGCAATCAGACAGTAGAGCAAAGTTGGTGTAAAGCCACTTTGTTAACGAGACAAACAGTATAACAGTTGGATTAAGTCAACTTGTTAATGAGACACATAATCATACGTATACTTCGACGCGTACGAGTAAGCAACATGGCCTAAAACGTACCACAGAAAAAACTTGCCGTTTAAGCAAGATCAATTTTTGCAAAACGACCACAGCTGAACCCAATCAATACCATATAATGTAATGTCGCGATTAAGTGCAATTGTCAATTTTTATTGAAATAGATGAAATCCAGAGAAATGCAAACCCAAAATACCTGCAGCACAAGTTTGGAAGAAATCAAAGTACTCTTCCTGGGCTAATATAAACTGCTCATCTCCTTGAGTAATTTACAGGCTATAACCTCCAAAAAATACTAAAGGCAGCAGCATGAGATGAACGCTAATATCGATCAAACTTACATCGTAAGGATCGAGTTTACAATCTTTAAACTATCACTACCAAATAATCAAATTCATCTGCTTTCACCTTCCTTCATCTACAAATGTACTTGCTAGTGCCTGCTACGGCAGCCTGGTCCGACAAAATAAAATTAGCAATATATATTTACCATTCCGCTATTGTTTCTCAGCTAGTCCAAGTTAGATGCTGCTCTTTGCTGTCTTCAAATATAAGTATCGCCATCTCAAACTAGTACAAGTTCTTTTGTACTCCTATAAGCAACAACAAAATTGGGTAGAAAACGCAACCACGTTGTCTTTGAGATTGTGCCAATGGTGACTTGCCCTTTTCACTCGGAATCAGAATCAATTGAAAGACGCGGTCTTACAGATCGTTTTTGTCTGGGGAATGATAACAGGTTATCTGATCTTTCTCTCGACTTTTCAGATTTGTTGCCGTTTGATCCCGCGTGAAATGGAGCTGCACATAGAGAGACAATATATCAATCAACAACATTTCGCAAAATACAAGGGATTTGCAAAAGGAGCACCACAACTAGACATGAAGGGTGTGCTATAAAAACTGGCAGTCTAAAAAACACGTAAAAGGATGCATATAGCAGAAGTCAGACTACTCAGACATCAAGTAACTCTATTCTGCTCGATGATCACACCTACGGTAGCTGCACATCAACGAAACCCTAATTGGTGCTTCCACACAGCATACAAGAGAAAGGAATTTACGAAGCACAAAGGAAGTAATGTTAATGAATCGGGAATTTTAGAATGATATTAGCGGGGCATTACATGTGAGTAAATCACAATCGCCATTGTGCGCAACCGTACAAGAGTATAATTCCAAATCATCAAGCTTGATAAGAGCGGGAACAAACAAGGACACTTCCCAAACACCAATGCTTGCTTCTGTTTTTGACTCCCCGCCCTAAAAATATATTGGACAAAACTCAACAGTTGTAACTCAGGAGAAATCACGATGGTGTTGGTGATTTACTCACATGTAATTCCCCGCTAATATCATTTGTAATTCAGGAGAAATCATGATGAACAGGATCAAATTCCATGCAGAGGTATGAATGTAGCATCTCACCCATCAATCTGGTCAGAACTTTAGCTCAGTTTTCCATTAGAATAAAAAAATATATGACACAATTTCCCTTTAAACTTATGTTAAACTCCTTCGGTTCAATCTCCTCCGGTCAGTGGTACTTATCATCACCTTTTTTTTCTGTTGAGGTCACTTGAATGGAGGTCACTGCAGTAAATGGTTCTCAAAGCACTGCTACAGATCAACTGACGAAAAATATTGCCAGTGAAGGGAAAAATTGCTTAATTCGAGGGAAATTGCAGGAAATGCTTCTCAAATTTTCAAATTGACTGTATGTCTAGAAATCATTTAACAGTAACGCTACTGCAGGAAATGATTCTCAAAGCACTCCTACGTCAGTGGCGTATCTAGGATTTGAACATAGGGGGTGCAAATTAACAATGATTTTGGCAACGGGAAGAAAAATTTAAACATACAAAAAAAAATGTGAGACTAAACTAAAAAAATAAATTAAAATATTCAAAAATTCGAGTAAATATAAAAAAAATTAAAATCATGAGTATGTAATTATTTACCGTAAAAGACATCCCGTCGTAAAATCCAAATAATTGGAGCAAAATATATACATAATACTTTTGTTTATGTTAAATACATAGTATTTGAATAGATAATAAAAATTGAACATGAAAATGTAGGATAATTAAGTCTAAAACTACGCATTAAATGACATTAAAGACACATTTATTACTAAATGAGATAAATGTGGAAAAAGCTCACTTATAAGATTCGAACCCGTAACCACTAAGATAAAAACTAAGTTACTAACCACTGCACCCCTAATGGTTTTTTGAATTTCAATAAAACTAAAATGTAAATATTTCAAATTAGGGGGGTGCAGGTGCCCATGGATACGCCACTATCCTACGTAGTTAAGTGAAGGATATCCGTAGACTTCAAACTCAACACTCCCCCCCCCCCACCCCCCCCCCACCACCACACACACACATTCAGGCCAAATTACCACTATTCAAAGTTCTTACATATTTATGGGCCACGGAAACAGCCTGAGACCCACTTGAATATTTTACTTTATTCCGATATTCATTTCAGACTCGTAAATACATTAACATTTAATTAAAAAGGATAGAAAATAAAATACCAGGACACAAAAAATGATAAAATACAAGGACAAAGAAAATGATAAATCATCATCAATTGTACAACTCATTGATCTTAACTCTTCCATAGGGTCTTGGAAGACCGAAACCCAAACTCAGACTCCTTAACATTCCTTCCTCTTCATTGCAAACCTGAGTCCAAAAACGTAAGATACCCAAACGCACGAATTCAGGCTGCAATACAGGCATTCTAATTGAAGGTAAAATATTGCTTCTAAAATGGTCCTTAAATTTTCAATTCGACTTCTAAGGGTCAACAGCCGAGACGAGTTCAGGAAGATTGTACTACTACATTAAAATTTCTAACAAATCACGATGCTTTAGAACTGCAAGGAGAATGAAAAGCAAATCTGCATGCCTATAATTTGGAAGGTGTGTGTAATGTGGAACAGATGAAGGAAACAATATAAGATGTTGCTGAACTAGCCCCTAAAAGACATATTATCTTATCTCTGAAGCTGAAAATAAGACACAGCAGGTGGAATTCCGATGAAGATTATAGGGGACTAATGAAGGTTATGTAACTGTTAAATGGCGCCCATATCGAGCATTATCTAAGCACACAAAATGAGTATGATGGATACAACTTGTGTCGCATAGAATATATATGCTGCTTAAAAGAGTGTATTTCCGACAGGACCTCTAGCACTCCTATATTCAAATTGCTCGTCTAGTTTCCGTGCAACAAGGGAAAAAATTAGATCTAATGGATAAACAAGTATAACAAACCTGTTTCCGCCAGTGATCCCATGGTTCCATCTGTATGATGTTGCTGCAGACCAAAATTCATGCTTTTCATAGCCCCTGTATCTCCATAGGTTGCACCAAAACCATCTCCTAGCTTAAGGGAGATCCAATCATCGTTACGTAAACCATTTGCCACATCTTGTTGATTCCGTGCTTCAATGTTACCAGATACATCTGAAGGTCTTGTAGGAAGGAAAATCTGAAGAGACGGGTCTTCCCCACCAAAAGCCAAGGGATTATCGACTAATCCATCATTCAGGTCATTATTGGAATGCCCAACCCCAACCGATGTCCCTGGCAACAAATCACCAGAATTCAAAGCATTCCCTGGGGCCAACATATAATCATTCAGCAGTGTAGGGCAGTTAGCAGAATTAAGATTGGTATTAGCCAACGTATCCAACCCCTCAATGTCAGAACCAAATAGCTGGAAAGTCGATGCTGCATGCGTATTTGATGGCAACTGCCACATGGGCAATCCAAATTCATCATCAGCGGAATTGAAAAGGTCAAGACATGAACTTCCACCAACCCCAAGACCAGGCTCAACTTGATATGATCCTGAGATCCCATGAGCACCGACGTCATAGTTATATCCATTGTCAAATAAACCATTGCTATGATCAGCTCCATGCACTACCTTGTCATTTTCTTCATCTGAATCACTGAGCACAATAACCTCTGCACCCATCGCTACTGCTGGAGTATTCTGAGCGACAAATCCATGTGAAGATTCCAGATTTAAAGACATAGATTCAAGTTCGACACCATTGTTGGCAGCCAAACCAAAATTATAGTTTCCATCCTGATTAACACTAGGATCATCAGCATCTCTACCACTACCAGTGCCACTGCTGCTCGTTGGGATAACCTCCAAACCACCATTATTCTCAGGCAGTTTCTCGCCTGAAGAAAGGTTATTGCCATCCTTATGCTTACTAACTTCCCATACTCCATAACTATTCTTCCTAATGCCTAATTTCAAACTGCCGCCTTCCTGCTTAACAGTTTTTGATGCTTCAGCTATATGTTTAGATTCTCCCTCATCAGGAAGACAGAGGCTTCCATCAGGTAGATGCCATTGTGTGAGATCCCTGCGCTCACAGTCACCCTTTACACGCCAAGAACCATCAGGTTTTATCTCAATCTCAGTCGTGTCTTCGGCGCAAGATTGCATCTATAAAAAACAACCAAAAAATTTCCATCATCAGCAAAAATATATGAGTGAGTAATACCAGAGTTATTCTGGGAGATGTAGTTATGAGTAATACAATGGTTGCAATGCGATTGAAGTAAGGATCGATAATTATATGCTCCAGCGAATAGTTCTTCAAACATATAGGGCACTGCCACTGCAAACATTAGAAATTGAGAAGTTTTCATTAGTTACATGGTCAGATTAGCAAATAAAAACACATAAAAATGGTTACTTGCCTTCCTTGAACGTTGCTGCATCTCTACGAAAGTTTCAAGGTCAAAGCAACCCATATGAACACAGGGCCTGAAACGTCCAGCAATCTTCATCCTAGAACCACTCATCTGACTCAAGCAAATAGAAAGATTACATCAGTAGATTTACAAAACATGATTACATCCGCAGAATTACAAACTGATCTCAACGCGCATGTTCCATAGACAGCTCTTTCTCTGCCATAAGTTATGTCATTTGGGGTAATAAAATGATAACCAAACTAAGCCAAGAAGCTGCTATTGATATGAGATTCTGAGAAAGCAAATACGGAGGACAGATCTTGAAGCACAAGTGATTACTTACAGGACAACGTATATTAATTGTGAAGGAATCCGCAACGACTTCCACATCACTGTCGCTGTCAGCATTCTCAGCTGCACCTCCTCCTCCAATGCAACGAACAACACGCGCAAGAGCGTCTTCAAAGGATTCACCATCTGATTCCTTAGGGATCATGCTTAATATCTACAAAAAAGTAAAGATTGATAATACTTGATGTCAGTAATATATAGAACATGCTGTAATAAGACACCAATTGTCTATGAATGTCAGGCACGAGATTGAACAGCCAGTACGAAAAAATAACATGATTTTTAAACTAATAAAGATACATGTTTAATGTACTATTATAAGGCCAGTAACTCCACCAGATTAAGTAAATGATAATAAAGACAGCTACTTCATCGAGTGAAGCCATACCTGTTGTAAGGGACGTCGTTTAACAAATCTAACACCAAAACAAAAAATGCGAGCATCACATCCTGTTAAAGAGATCTTATTAATTCCGTCTCTGGTGAATTGCGAAATCTGACAAAAGAGAAAATGGTAAACAAGTAGATTAAAAAAAAAAACTTGCTATTAATGAAAGGGATATAAAATTATAAAGCATGAAAACAATTTGATAAGATGAGGGAAGACAAATGATGGAAACTCACATTTGGACCATCATCACGACCATTAGCTCCTAGCAACTGTGAACCAGGCCTACTGACAGCTCTAACTGGAACGCCTGAAAGTTTGGGAGACAAGCCACATGAAGCATGTAAACTTATCTAATCACCATAGAGTACATCGGCTTATAACAGATTAACAGTTAGCCTTCCAGATGAAATACATGAAGGACATTAGATTGAAGACATCATTTTTGGGACAAATGAATGTAAAATAATTAAATACCAATAAACTGGACAACAGGTCAGACATACAACCGTGATGAGTATGAAATGTCGTGAATCAAGAAATGTCCTTAAAGCTTCTTTTCTCACAAAATAAATTACACAACACACCAATGCTAATAAAAAGATATCATCAATAAAAAAACAAAGGGTATAATTAACGATAAATAGCTCACCATTAACCTGCAAATCAGCATACTGCGGCCACTGCATTCTAAAAGGAACCTTGTCATTCAGAAGCATGCACCAAGCCTGCATTATATAAACATACATAGATCAGCTACGATACACAACCAAACGTTAAAAATACTATCAACATAAAATGGCAAGTACAAAACCGAAAGTGAATACAGAAGAATAGCCATTCGGTTTCTCAATCAATAAGTAACAACGATGGGACAACACCATTGATAAAATAACCACCAGAATTAAAAGGACGTTAAGATGACTTTCAACATCAATTCACCAACCTGAACAGAGAACTCGGGCTTAGAAAGCGACTCTCTATCTGATCGAGTAAGGTGAAATGATTTGTCTGCTGCTTGAACAGGGTTTGCTGTACTGCAAACACAGGAAATTTAACGTCAGCAAGATTATTTGGTCTAACGTGGATGGCACCTTAATGTCAAATAACGCAAAGCAAAAACAGTACAGGCTACACGGTTACCGGATTCGCTTAATTGTATAACGAATCGCAAATCGATTAGCGCGAATTATGGATTCGAATTACAACGAATTATGGTGTTTGGTTATAATTTTATCGAATTATATTCTATTTTGAGCGAATTGTGATCACGAATTCAAATCCGTCGTATTACGAATTTGGTAACCATGCATGCCAGTTTATCATAATGCTGAACATAGGTTGCGACATATGACAGCGAAGTAACGCAGAAATCGCCAAATTATGCTCAAAATAAGATAACCATCTAGCTCTACAATGTAAGTCTCAAAAGAAATGACTGGACTCAAATGATACAATTGAGTATCCATAGTCACATTCGATTTTATAGTACTTCGTAGGAAATGTAATGTTACACAACTTCCTAGGAACAACTTCTTAGTGCCTCGCTGAGGTGCAGTAGAAGTAACACAAACGAAACAAAATATCAATCAAGAAAGAGAGCTCCAAAGATGCATAAGTACTATAAAGACAGTACATAGTTAACAATCATAACTTCACAAGCATCAAGAAAATGCGGAACACAGGAACAGAAGAAAGTGACATAACATAAAAGCAATGAACTTAAAACATTGAGGAACATTGAAATTTAGGGTATATGAGTTCTCGCAAAGATTTTACATTGCAAAATAGATAATTCTTTTCCCTATCACATACACAACGTAAAATAAATATGCCATGGTTTGCTTTGCCTCATTACACCTTCGGTGCTTAAAAAGACGCATTCAATTCAAGTCAGTGTACATAAATCCCATTCATGAGAAGACTACAAAATGAAACATTCATAGCGAAAGAACAACAGATTATACAAGCATAAACAAACATATTCGGTCTCATCCTTGTAGCATAAACAGTGAATTTTTCAAGTTAAGCAGTTACAAGAGTTAATTTCCTATATTTCCCTCTCAAAGAACAAAGAAACTTAAGAGACTGATATTTTCAAAGCGATCGAGGAAATCTCATTACCCTTCAGTTGGCAAACTTGTTGTTATCAACTTCACGGGCTGTAATGGATGTGCCACTATTGACAAAAATCTACACCAAAAAAGCCAGTTATCAGAGCATAATATAATATTCAAACTGTACAAATCAAGCAAAGATGCAAAAAAAAACATCCTGGTACTTAAAAGATACTCCCTCCAACCCTTTTAGAAGTCAAATAAAAGAGAACAATGTGTACCATAAATTAGAAATCGGACAAATTAGCAATAAATGAAGGATTAGAAATGTAAGAATAGACATCCTATTGAAACAGTACACTTCGAATATGCACAAGAGACCCAAAAGTATAAAAAAAAACATAAATGATACGTACGGATCAGCTCGACTGAGGCGGCAAACTTCACAATAGAACTGCGAAGGAACTGGTGGAAGTCCCTCCGATGGCTTATCTGGTATAATGACACAGCTAATATGCTGCCACACCTGACACCTCGGATCTTCACACTGCACAAGGGATTCTCAGTCATTTAAAATAGTAACAAAATGAAGAGCATAGACAACCTCCGAATAGTAGATTTAAGAGAACGATTGAAACATAATATAAGCACAGATTTCCATAAACACTCACTCACTTTACAGCCGAAAAGCTACACCCAAACAGAAAAAAGGTCCACTATGTTCACTTGTGTAGAGTATAGAGGAACTCCAAAATTGTTATGTTTGAGACAAGTTTTACTCCACACTAATATTATTTTGAACAAAGGGATTCTTTTTAGACTCCAAAAATAAGACGTGCGCTGAACTAGACTTAAAAAAAAAAGCACGCAGAGTACAAATTGATCGAGCTAGTGTCTAATGAATATATACTGGGCAAACTGCAGTCCTGTGGAAGCAGCCTCACAACTCCAGCAGGTAGCAATTAACAGCAGAGCATACATACATCTAACTCTAATACTACACTACACTACACGATATGACAAAAACACAGCAAGAACTATTATGCGGGTTGGTTTAGAAAGGCGTGCGTGCTACATATCCGTACATTATCCAACCATGACTGTTGAAGACGCGACCGTACATATGAAAAGCTCGTAGCAAAAAGAAAATTCATCTCAGTAGGAAGCACAAACCCTGATCATTGATTCCGTAAGCAGTGAATTACCACAAGGACACCGAACTTTCATGTCAAGATTGAAGGTGTCATCAACTTCCTCCTTGGGCTTCAATGTGGTGGTATGACTGGTATCTGAAGTGCCCTGTGCTTTTGAAGCCAAATCGGTAGCCCCACAGCCCTGCAATTTCCTGTGGTCACAAGAACCAAGAAGTGTGCTTTACATCAGACAAGCTAAATTTTTTCATCAAAGCTATGAACAGCATTAAGTTCTCAAAAAAAAAATCTTTGCTCAAGTTACTTCATTACAAAACCAAAACTCAGCCATAGACAATGACATATGTATAGGGCCATAGGCCCTTCAAAAGAACAATATTTAGAAAGAATGTATTTCAGGAGCCAGTTAATCCAGTCAGTCTGCTGATTAGATGCAATCATAAGAGTACACTTGCAAGGACCATGCCAGAACAATAAAAATTTAAGCAAGAAAATGAGAGCACACATCAGAGAACCTGTAAGTGTCGTCCACCAGTTTCGCCACGTCTTCTTTTGAGAATGTTGGTCTCCTCGCCATGATTTTCGCAACTGCATTAAAATCAGAAGTAAGTTCACCAAGTCAAAAATTTATAACATCCCCACGATCACAAACTTAACTCCATCAGCTTAAAAAAAAAAGACCGGGCCAATAGTGAGAAGACTGAGATCGCGGGAAACTTCACAGTTCAGATAGACAGCACAGCACCAATTAAAAGAGGTGACGTAAAAAATATTGAACAATTAAAGAAAGCACACATGGAAAGTGCATCCAAAATTTCATTCAATAAAGACCCTCACCCATCTCAACCTTTTGCACAGTAACTACAAAAAAATACTGCAGGCAAGACAGTAACACTTGCCCACTAAAAACTAGATTAGTCGCGACTAACACAAGAGATTCAAACAACAAAATTGTAAGCCTACCTAACCGGGTAATGTCAAGCTTAACAATATGAACGATTTAAAACAAATCAAGAATCTAGGGAAGATAGTGTATCAGGCATCTACCTTGGTCATCGACAAGAACTGCCAAAATGCGATCAACGAGATCCTGCAAAGACATTTCTGAAGATAAGCATAATGCGCCATGCATACATAAAACCACGGGTTGTGGATGATATATCCAGTCTGAGGCAACAATGCAACACAATCTCTTATCAAGATGTTCTTAAAAGACTAGATTCAAGGAACTTCCCATCCAGGAAAGTACATGAAGCAGAAAGCCAAGTTCACAAGCATATGAATCAATGGAACTCCAAATTCAAAAGTCTACAGAGATTCTATAATAAAGTACAGCATAATGATTCAGAACCCAATATATTTGATTAGTTGGTATCATGTGAGTACGTGACTATAAGTTTAATACAATGCAGCACATTATCAACACATGCAAGATAGAATAATGTAATATTCTTTCCTTTTGAAGATTAGAAATATGGGACGAAAATAATGCAATCTAAGAGCCAATTAATGTAGAATTCAATCAGAGTCTTTTCCCAAAAAAGTGGAGGTTAACTTACTGTAAAATACCACAATGAAATCATAATATCTGCACAATGATACATTCATACCATATGCAACATTCTCTTCCGTCATTTCTATCCTTCAACAAAAACAACCACTCAAAAGTTTCAAGTCTGCCCTCATTCAATCCATCC
Source organism: Heliosperma pusillum (assembly GCA_022085475.1). Taxonomy (NCBI): domain Eukaryota; kingdom Viridiplantae; phylum Streptophyta; class Magnoliopsida; order Caryophyllales; family Caryophyllaceae; genus Heliosperma; species Heliosperma pusillum. Next base: position 138,104 of record JAIUZE010069975.1, on the reverse strand, counting down.
ACCAGTGAAAACAACCACCTCCGGTCTAATGAAGCAACTTTCATTCATGGCCACAGATCTGTTTATTTTCCCAATTTATTTCACATACTAAAAACCTTTTTGTTTTTTAGGCAACCCAAATTAGGAATTGAGCAGCACCAGAGTGAAGAGAAGCTGAAACAACAACCGCAATAAAGACCACCATATTCACGACTTTTCATAACATAACACATGAAAGGTCATGATAAGACCAATACCCCCAACAGATTTTATAATGAATCTAGTGGACTGTAAATTCAGCAAACTTCTTTAACAAATATTTAGATCGTATCTTATTACGCGTGTGAAGATAAACGGAAAGAACAAGTTCCTAACAATAATTACTTTATTATTCTTATTAAGCATGTCCGTGGTATTAAATCTCGGTCTGAGAATCTCTAAATCAGACCTGTGGTCTGATCTTGGTCGTTAAACCATACATGTGGTTGATACAACCTCAAAATGTGGTTGCGGTATCCTTTCTATATTGGTTTGCGATTCGATATCATGACCTACTAATCTACTACCAAATACCATGGCCATGTCTCACAGTCTACTCCTGCAGAGCCAATAAGCTATTAGACAATCTTTTTGCTAGTGCCCAACTCATCCTCTACATAATCAAGATAGCATTGTCAACATATCTCTAGCAAGACCAAAATAATTCAAGCTACAGCCTTACAGTCTAACAGATGTCAATACTTAAGGTAACCATGTGAGTCTATATACAGTTCAAGGTTCCAGAACTTCAGACAATCTCAAGTATTTATCTTCAAATTGATTGTTCCAACTTCCAACTACCACATCATTGTTGATATTATAATGTAAGTATATGATAATGTGTTTGGACCTTATATCCTTTTGAGTTTCTATTCAAATCTGAAATTATTCCATACCCTCTAAATCTCTTTGTTTCCTGCAAGAACTATACGGTTACTCCGTACAATTTAATAAGACTATTTCTTAAGTTTTTTATTTAATATTATTCTTTAATTCTTTTTTGGGGCTTTAATGGGAGATTCTTTTCTAATGAGAGTTTCCGATTGATGCCCTTTCATTTATGCTTGCTACTTGGTAAGTTGAAAATCTTTAATGTTCTTTTACCGTTCTCATCCGCAAGGATGGTATAGGTTGATTTTCGATTAATCTAGTTTCTTTACCTTAAAAAAAAACAGACAATCTCCTTAATTTACATGAACCAATTGCTGATTATAAACACTTTTAAGAGAGAAAAAAACAAAAGAATCTTCGACATTTATTTACAGCCTCAACCACTCGTTAGAGATTTCTTATGCTGAAACCTTAAAAGAAAATCAGGCAACACCAATCAATCACCGCCACGTACGAATAAAATTGATGAGATATGAATGAAAAAACAAGCAAACTCGTCCTACTCATAACACAGCAGATCCCAAAGAACAATTAAAGATTTAACAAATCAATCAAAATAACAATTAATGATCATGTCCAACCTGTTTCTTTCCCTGCTTTGAGAGACCCAGTTGAGTCAGCACATCCTTCAGCTCTTTAATCCTAAAGTACTGCAATTTTTCCTACAAAAGATTACCAAAAAGAATTAGAATAAGAGATGCACTTTGGGTTCAATCTCATTGTCATTCAAAGTCGTGAAAGTGGTAATTGATCCACCTTCCCCTTTACTATGTTCAATAGTGAAATTAGGTTCCCTAAGTTTCAGTAGTTCCTTCAACCAAAAATTAAAGTCCACCTCAATTTTGTTCTTCTAACAAAATCAAGTCACTTTATATTCTAAATATTATACATTTTATTGAAGACACAAAAAGTCAAAAACGGAGCTAATAGTACAGAACCAAATAAACACTTCGCAGAATAGCTAATAGTTCACAGCGCACTACTGCATATGCAACCGCACCAGCCTCCCCCACCCTCAAACCCCTTCCGTTAATTTGTCGTAACCTGATGCAAATCAAACAGGTCCCGAATCGCATTACATCACAGCCCCAACCAGATTCCAGACACAGCGACGATACTCACACACGAGATCTCCTTCCCATACTCTAAAGAAGATCCCACCTGGGAACAATTCCTGCTCAGATGTAAATTCTAGAACGAGACTGCCAAACATAACATCCATTTCTTACAAAAAGAAAAACAACATTTGAAACGCGACGAATTTAGAATACGAGGAGATAAGGGCAATCATGTAGTACCTTACAATTAGCCGCCAGCTCCATACCTCAGTTCACAAGATCCACCCTTATCCACCTCCTTCACCAGCTAAAAATCGATAAATTTTCACTAACCGGCGCACCTCAAAGTAGCTCAATCAACTCACCAAAAATTCCACCTAATTTCACGCCAAAGCATCGTAACACCTCATCAAACAACACAATCAATCGCAAAATCACAAAACAATCATAAATTCCCAATCAGCCAACCACGAAATAAGATCTACAACCGAAACTAAATACAGCAAAAAACGCCAAAATCATTAAATATCTAAAGAGAATATACTGCATAAACACCGAACAATTTTTCACTAACGAGTACAGCTCATGCTCAATAAATTCACCTTACCAACAATTCGGCGTAATTTCACAAAACAACAAACTACCTCGTCAAAAAACAAGCGATACTACAATCTTATCTTAATTAATTAAAGCAGCAAAAGCCAAAATAATCAAAAACCTAAATACTGCATGAACAACGAACAATTTTTCACTAACGAGTACACCTCATACGCTCAATCAACGCTACTCAACATAAATTCCACCTATTTTCAAACCAAATCATTAAATCACTTTAACAAACAACACAATCAACTCTAAAATCACAAATTCACAATTATCTAACCACAAAGTTACAAATATATCGCTAATCAAACAAAACAAACCGCCAAAAATCATCAAATACCTAAATACTGCACAAACACCGAACAAAATTTCACTAACGACTAAACCTAATATGATCAGTCAACACAACTGAACACTAATTCCACCTCATTTCACACCAAATCATCAAATCAACTCCAAATTCACAATCATCGAACCGCGAATTTGCAACTCCATCCGAAATTGAATATAAAAAAAAACGCCTAAATCATCAAATACTTCTATCGGAATAGAGAGAAATGAAATTACTACTATACTAACAGTAAAATTTACCTATATTACTACTAACAAAATTACAAAAAAACGCCTAAATCATCAAATACTGCTATCGGAATACAGCGAAATGAAATTACTACTAACAATAACAAATTTACCTGAATTACTACTAACAAAATTACAAAAAAAACGCCTAAATCATCAAATACCTAAATAAATATACTTCACAAAAATAAACAAAAATCGTCAAAATCAAAACCTCGCAAAAATCATACTGATAAACTACAACTGAAATCCTCAAACGACATCGTAAAGAAGGAGATAGAAAATGAAATTACTACTAACAGTAAAAAAACCGCCTAAATCATCAAATACCTAAATACTTCACAAAAAATCAAACAAAAATCATCAAAATCAAAACGTCACAAAAATCATACCATTGAACTTCAACTGAAACGACGACGTATCGTAGGAGAGATAGAAAATGAAAAATTACCACTAACAGTAAAATTAACCGCCGAAAATTCTCTCACTAAATTTTTTACCTTGATAGAAATTTTTTTCGCCGTTTTTTAACGATGATTATAGATTAGATTTGAGTAATCGCGAAGAAATTGACGTCGAAAAAATGAGGGAAAAACGGAAGAAAAAGAAAGCAAAACGCAATAAGTTTGATTAATTTTTGGGTGATGTTTTGTTACTTTTCTTGTTTTTCAACAACCAATTGGAAAAAGATTGTTCGGACGTATAACGTGGGTTTAAATCCGGTTTATTATGGTGGGTTCAAGTCCGGTTTTGCTTTTTCACACGCTTTTGTTTTTTTTTTTTGGCGATTTTTTACGATATAAGTTGCGTCTGAGGTTTTGCTTAGTGTCAAGTTGTCAACTGTCTGTTGTGAAAACGAGCCAGTTCAGTCAAGGGATCATGGTAGAGGTTGCTAATTGTTTAACCGGGTCGGGTTTTGATCGGGTTAATTTGGGGCGGGTTATTTAAGGGTTGTCACACACTTTGTATCGAAGTTTTGGGGTCCACTTTGGATGTAAATCGTCAGGTCATTTTGGGTTTAGACCAATTTGGGTCATGTTATTTTCGCGTATGGGTCAGTTTGGGTAGGGTAAATGCTTAAAACATTGGGTCTTGCTCATTCATGGACATGATTTACTTAATCATGGACATAAATGACTATTGTATCCTTCTCATTTTTACATCCTCTTCTATCATTTTTCCTAATCTCTCAATAACAAACCAACACCATTAAATCACCAGGCACCCCCATCGCTGCCTCCCCTCATTGAACAGACTACATGAATCTGACCCCATTGTCGCCTCCCCTGTTTGACCGACTACCTGAGCCGGACCCTTGCATCGGACGACCTATCACGGAGCACCCCTAGCACCAGATTAGCCACACAATAATAAGGTCCACCACGTTCGCCGCCTTCGTCGCCTACCACACACCTGCCACCACCACCCTCCTCTCGTGGCTTACCCATACCCACGACCACCGACCATCGCCTACACTACCCACGACAGCATGCAACACCCACGGCCTCACCCCTGCGCGGCCTCCAACCCTGCCCTCTCCCCTTCCGCTGACCAACCTCCCCAACTTCAGCCCCTTTTTCTTTAATGTAACCCTAATTGTGAAATCTTAGCCTTATTTAATTGAATCTATGGAATTTTTGATGAAATTGAAGTACATAGTTAATAGATTTAGAATTATTATTACTTCAATATACAAATTAAGTGTTTAGTTAATAAATTTGGTTAGATTTTATCAATTTGGAAGGGTTAGAGGAGAAAGAGAACATTAGTTCTTGATTTTTATGTGAGGGGCATGTTATGGAAAAATAATGAAAAAGAGTCCATGAATGAGTAAAAGGTGTCCATGAATGAGCAATTACGTAAAACATTTGATTATTAATAACGTGATTAACTAAGAATATCTTACAAAACTAATTACTTCGTACTTATTATGGAGTGTTGCAACTAATAAAGCTTTTAATTTTGATGTAAATAAGACTTAATACTACAACTTCGTATCATTTTAGGGCAATTCGAATCGTTTTGAATCGGGTTAATTACGGGTTGGGTTAACATTGAGTCAATCAAGGTTCTGATCGAGTCAATTCGAGTTTCGGGCTATAACTGGTTAATCAATTTCGGATCACTTTTGGGTCTCAGGTTAGATGGTCGAGGTATCCGGGTCAGGTAAGCTTTGTCAAGTCTACTTACGGCCAAGTTAAAGCAGATCGAGTAATCATTTGTTTACGTAAGGCTTATGTTGAGTTTGGTTTTTAGTGGATAAGTATGGTTAGGTTCGGTTTAAATTATAATTGTGTCGAGTTATTAATATACTCTTGTCTTATATTTTATGTGTGGACAAGTAAGTAGATGTTAACTAACTTAGTTGGCAAATTTATGAGAGGTGGTAGTACTCATGACCTGAGTTCTAACTCGTTCGGCATTGTGGCTCCCTTTACACAACAAAGTTCAAACCCATCAGCATAAAAGTCGCCTTTGTAGCTTCTTTAACACCAAAATAAATATGTGGACAGGTAAAAATAAATGTAGTGTTATGTTAAAATTAAAGTTATTCTTTTGAATTTTTATTTCAGTTTTAATATAAACAATTTAAAAAATATAATCTCACTTTGATTTTACTAAGTTAGTTTGTTATCGCACCCATTGGATTGACTCATTGTCGGTTAATGAGTCACCTCGGCTGCAAGTTTTCTCGGGTTTGGTTTGGACAAAATAGGCGGTGGTTATCATGTCCGGTCGGTTATTTTGATTCACCAAATGTACAGTCATCTCTTGCAAGCTTTATCCTAGTCCTCGAATCAAGACCCTCTTCCAAGGAAATACGGGTGGGTGTCGATGGCTCCAATGTATATAGTAACTTCATTGCGAGATCATCCCACTACATGTCTTAATTGGAACTCATGTTAGTCATGCAACTAATGCAAGTATGGAATATTCACAATTTTATCCTCCTACAAATTCCAAACCTTAGTAGCTAGGTTATGCCCTATTGAATTAAGGTATTGTTTAAGAGAATAATAACGCCTAAAAAACGCACACCGTTACTGTATTCCGTAAACGTACACCGCTACTGTATACGGCAACTTGCTGCTACATAAGATTATTTTGAAAAAACTAACTTTCTAACTGTTCCAAGATACGATTCAAGTGGCAGACTCCAGTATACCCGGCATTCCGACCACCTTGACAGTGTGTACCTAGACGACCATATGTCTCGTAGTTTCAATTCGATTCTAGCTTCTCCGTAAGTACATGAAACATTCCTCTTATTACTTGGAAGAGTGATTACAACAACCTTAAATTCTAAACACATACCGAATGTTAGTCATTCACAAAGCAATGACAAACAACCAACAAAAGTAAGAAAACACCTTAAATTACAAGCATAAACAAAATGCAAAAACTAACTACACAACACACACTAAACTCTGAACTCCAAACTCTTAGTCCAAATCCATCATCATTTCCCTTCCTAGACCTCTTACAAACTTGGGAACATTCTCGATCATATCAGCCTTCCTATCTTCCTTGGTTTGCGTCTTCATCTTTGTCTCCACGTCCACGCCCGTTGGAGCAGCTCCCGGGGATGGCAAGATGATGGACTCCCTCTGAGCATCCACTAGGTCGTAATACCTGTCCTCGGTTAACCCGAACGCTGTTGCCATCTCGGGTCCCCGCATGCCTTTTAGAATTGAGGTGGCACCGACGAGGAACTGGGGACGGTTTCGGTGGGCTGAGGTGGTAAACCCGAAGAACTCAAATGGGCCGCTTCGGGAAGCAATTTGGCAGAATGGGAAGTACCTGGGTATCCAAAAGACGTCACCTTCTTTTACTTCTGTGTTCATTCCTGAGGTGCCATTAGGGAAGACGACTTGAATGGTTCCGACCCCACTTAGGACTATGCCGTATTCTGTAGCCGTCGGATTGATGTGAGGCGCCATCATGGCTCCCTGGTGGTGGTATAATGATTAGTCACAATTCGAAGAACAAGTAGAAAAACTCAAATTATGGTAAAAGCTGTGTTACCCCAACTCCCCGACTCTCCGACACAAGTGTGTCGTGTCTTGACACATGTCGCGTGTCAAATACAACTAATTTGTGCGAATTTTTCAATTTTTGGGACTAAAGGAAGTGTCGAAGGGTCGGTGTGTCGGTATCATGTCCGACACACAACACGAGTCGGTGTGTCGGTATCATGTTGGACACACAACACGACATCTAAGACTAAGACATCTAAGTGACGTGTCAGCGTAACATATAGGTAAAAGAAGAAGTGCAATACCGCGGTCAGGTTGACATAATAAAGCCCAATGCCAGACTTTTTAAGTGGATGGTAATCATGTTTATCAAGTGCAATACTCCATCCATAATCGTTATCGAAGCTATGCTTTCGATCAAACAAGTTACAGGAGTCCGGGGTCGAGCCTGCCCGTTTTGTGTCTCCCTTCTCTTCTTTCCTCTTATTCTCCGGTCCAAGGATCGGGTTAAGCATATCCCTCCAAGTCCATTTAGTTTCTTCTTCCTCTTCTTTTTGATCAACTTCTTCTCCATTTGCTGCAACCATCTTTAGGTGTTCTAGCCTCTCTTCCTCCTTAAGCTTGAGGAAATTTGCCCATAAGATTGGTGTGTCGGTTTCGTTGGTCGTGTCGGCAAACACGATCGGTCCTGCCCTTTGCTTAGTCATAGCTTCTTGTAACTCCCCAATTGACACCTGAAGAGCATTAAAAAACACCCGATACGGATTGTCTTGTTATCGTATTTCCAATCAATATTGGAGGCTTTGGAGCACAAGTTATTAACTGTATCTAGATGATATAAACGAACGTACCACTAATCTTAGTGTCTTATTGTGCTATGTTTTACGTTCTAGTTTATAAGTATGACTATGAGAGTCGTACTACTGGAATGTAAAACGCTTAATTTCCTACCGTCCAGAAACAAATATGGCCAAAATTATGAAAAAATAGAAATCTTAAAGCATAATCAACAAGGGTTTAACTTTGCATCAATTCAGGAATCAATTAAACACTCGATCGACAGAAATGACGGACAAATACTCACGTTAAAAGCAGTCGAGAGAGTTTGAGGATCAAATCCAGCAAGAACAGAAACCGGGTGGATCCCGCCGCCAATAAAGAAAGACTGCAATAATTAATACTCGTGAGAAACAAACAATGTAATTGACTGATTAAGGCTCAAGTACTGTTTCCGAGGAGGCGGTACCTGAAAGGGGCCTTGTCCGAAGCCTAAACCTTCGGACGCGTCAATGCTACAAATGATCTGAAGCCTTTGGGTTTCGCCAGTGTTAACAATGTAGAAGGTTGAACCAGCAGGAATTCTGTAGACGTCTCCCATCTTTAGAGGTCGCTCTCCCAACGCATCTTCATAGATCAACCCAATCTTTGCTTCACCTGAAAACTCAAACCGATACACACTACAATCGTATGGTAAACAATGTCACTCGGAGATCTTACTGAGTAAAGTGTGTCTCACACATTCTTTGATTTCTTACGAGGGGAATTTATACATTATAACAGTTCAAATCATCAGTTTATATAGACTTGCAGCATATACTATGACGGAATTAAAGCAAATGCCAGGATAAACTGGCGACGAAGCACAGTCACACAATCATACCGACAACAACTCCCTAGAGGTTCCATTGTTCCGCCATACACAATCATACAATGATACAATGATACCGACCACAACTCCCTAGAGGTTCCATAGTTCCGCAATACAAATGACCGTCAACAAATAAATGACCAATGACCAGGACGGAAAGAGTACATGATAAGTATGTGGAGGGTTAAGGCCTACAGAAATGCCAACTTTTCTTGCTAAACGTCGATAATAAGATCGCACATTAACACATTAAACAAGAATGATTATTACCGTACAGTTTCCACTTGAAACAAGGTCAATATTTGACAACTTTCGAGTACGTGAACGAAAACCCACCAAATGTAACTACTACTACTTTCCCTAGACCCGGTAATCTGACCATAGGAACCAAAAATGAACGGAATACAAATAATCTCGAAGTGAGCCATACAGTCCAAAACCAAAGTCTGAAACACACAAGTCAAAATGATACAAATGCAAAACATGCCTAAGATGACTCGAACCTAAACTGAACAAACCAGTAGAGCACACTTCAACTAACCCGTTTGACAGGTCTACCTAAATAACCAACAATCGCGCATGAAACCATACAAAAAAAAAAGAGCAAGACCGCCAACTGTCCAAATAATAACTATTTCCTCAGTCTATCTCAATCATTGGTATATCTTTGAATAGAATATCCGCCCAAAGAATAAAAAAAAAGTAAATAAATGATCACCGGTTCATACATAACATATGACTATATGAGATCTAGTAAACTGGTTTGTAATTTTTGAATTTTATAATAAAATATTTGACTTACGGGTTTAAAATAAAGTTAATAAAGTTGTTGAATTCATTCGCTAAAACTTGCTAAAAAAAATACAATTTTGCTAAAAAAACTACTCCCTCTGCCATATATAAAATTAAGTACTCCCTCCAATTAACCTATGTTGTTCCCTCTTTCTATTTTGAGCTCTTTCTATTTTGAGAAAAGTATGGTGATGTTCCCTCTTTCCTTATTTGTTAGTAGTTGTGTGGTCCAAATTTAGTTGAATGTGGGGTAGTGTGTTTTGTGTGGTCCAAATTGATTTCGTTAATCCTTGTGTCCAAAAGAAAAGGGAACAACATAGTTAATAGGAGGGAGTATTATGTGTATACTCATACGAAAAGCTCTCATAAGGAATTTAATGGTATCTTTTTTATAATTTTTGAAAAAATATATTTTAGTGGGTGGAAAAGGACAAGCCATTTGGGATTGCCGCCTATGCTTTGTCTTTTCTACCTAAGTGGGATAACTTGACTCAGTGAGACTTACTCTAAGAACATAATCAAAACAAGCTAAATGCATGAATCGAAATCACGACAATAAAAACAAGCTAAATTGAAGAAGCAAAATGAAGAAGACAAACCTCGACGAACAAAGATAATCAAAGAAGAATCAAGATACTGAGGAACAAACAAACTACGAGGCTCCATAGTAATAAACCCAATATGCAACGGTCTTTCAATAACCATTCCTCTACCAAACCCTCTTACAACCCTCATCTCTCCAGCTTCCGTGCTAAACACGCGTTTCGACTCGCGTAAAACAAACATTTCTTCTCTTCCTGATGGTCCGAAAGGAAGAGGTGGCATATCCCTCTCATCTTCCTCTTCCTCCTCCCTCTCCCTTTCCCTTTCTTCCTCCTCTCGCCGCCCTCGTCCAGCTCGTCGTCTCCGTTCCTCCTCCGCGGTCTTCACCTGTCGCCGCCACTCGGCTGCTTTGGCCTCCATCTCTTCCTCCTCGGAAGAAATCACTTCTCGCTCATCCGCCTCAACCTGACTCGCCGCTACCAACTGCATTGTGTAGCATAGGACTAGTAGTAGTAACACAATTCCCTGAAACTTTGCCATAATTTTACAAAATTTAGTATGTATGATTATTGTGTGATTTCTCTATGAATGAATGCATGCATGTATGATTATATAGTAATGTAATGTAATACGTGTCTTTCATGCAGGAAATTTACAACTTTTGCTGGCAGTTATTAACAAAGGACACCAGTTGAGCATAGAATCATCCCATGTTTTAGTCTTTCACTTATTTTATATCAAGAAAGAATATATTCATGGATTGAATTTTTTAGTCTTTGGATTTCGACACTTAACATTTGGATGGAAAATAGAACTTGGAGACATTTAAAAAGTGGTCCTTTCCAGCACCATTCATTTGGCAAAGCTTAAAGAAAGTTTTATATGAGACAGTTTTACAGTAAGATTATCGGTAAATCATCGTCTATATAGTGGTATATAGTGGTACGTTAAACAAAGTCATACTTCATGTACGTTGATCCTCCCGGCGATCAAGGCTCCCGAAAATCAACTTTCAGATTACCATCACTTCGTAAAGTGAGCGAATTCAAAGTCGCCTAAGTTCCGGAAGAAAGTTGCCTTTTTGTCGATAACAGGGAAGAGTACATGGAAGCTTGATTAAATTTGTATATATGCAACTAGTCTCACAACAAGTCTACAACATTAGGGTTATGGAGAATACGATCTACATCGGCTATTTAGCACCGTAAGTATAAACCAGTCAATGGAAATTTGGGTTAAAAACGATCAATTTTCTAGGCTCAGCAACGAAGTAACAGAATTGCGTCTGTGCATAAGAAATTTACATCCTGCGACATAATACGCATATAGGTTTTATGTAGCAAATTTCTTCCAATTTAACACAAAAAAAATGAATAAACTCACAGTTTCCTCAAATCATAAGCTCAGTCTACTGAAAAAACGGCATGACATGAGTAAACCCAATTAATACTTCTGGATGACCACAGAGTTAGAAAGGCCGGCTTGCTCAATGGTTTGGTCAAGTTCAGTCAACGGCTTAGGCGGAAATCCCATCAGTTGCAAGGTATAAGTACCTCCTCTAGTCGGCCTTGATGCGTCAATGAAGCCACGGATGTCTCTAATTGTATGATGGTGGTTGAAGCGTGAGACCATGCGAGTCCCATCGGCCAATCTTAGCTGAATTGAGGTTGAGGGTAGTTGGTCGTCCACGATAAGACCCATAACAGGGGGTGGAGCAGTGTTCAGCGCAGTGGATTCGTCAGGAGCAGAGGTGGTGCTACCCAGCGTCCTACCAACTCCCTGGAATGCAATTTGTCGCTTTTGAGGTTCCTGCACCTAAAGAAAAACGTTTATAATTAATTTATAATTATAATGTTGATGGTAGAAACAGGTTTTAAAGTATAGTATGAAAAGGAGAACATACAGGGCAATCTTCGTCCCTCCTTGTAAGATTGACACTGACTTTAGTTCTCCTGTCTTTCGGCTCCAACTCTTTTGGACACTCGGAATTTTTGATGCTCTATACAAGTATTTTGGGGAAAAATCAGCATGAATATATTGAAGTGCTAATAATGCTAGAGAAAACAGTGTAGCTTATAACATAAACCAGTTCTAAACAACAGAAAATGCTTAGTTATTGTAATGTCTTGTTAGAGTTGTAACTTATAAACCGAGTTAATGATGTTGAATAGGTATTGCAGCCGATGAGGTTAGCAAAGTAACCAATAGGTCACAGGCTGCATAAGAAAAAGAGCCTTCGATTATACGCTCAAATCACAATATGTGAACCCCACTGGCACAGCACCTAATTGCCTATGTTACTCCGACTTTTTAATATTACTCGCATACTCATGTACGACAGTACTACGACTCTTGTCGGATATGGCTATGCACGGCACCTAATTTTATCGCACAAAAACCACATTGCTAAATCAGCTACATTCCTGGGATATCATTAGAAGAAAAATGGTTGGTCTTTCGTGTGTCTAGTTGTCGGACTTCGGTATGCTAAGATAATATCCAAGATTGTTGGTTACAAATGAAGTGTCCAAGTTTCACAACTTGGTCATAATCAACGAGAGTCAGATGGGTTTCACATGAAGTCTCCAAGTTTCATACATTTGTCATAATCGTCAAGAGTCGGATATTGATATGCAAGGTATGTCGGAGTAACATAGGCCATTAGGCCATCACTCTCAATCCTTCTCCCTGGGACATCGAGACATTTGGGCTAGTGCCTCACTCAGCCTTGGACTTAAGCGGGCCTAAATGCCCATTTTCACACTAAGATGTGGAGGGTAGAAGGATTAAGGGTACATCGTGTATAATACAATGAAGAGGGAGATGCAAGGAAATAGGTAGCGCGCAAGTAAACAATGCAACTAGCCTCAAGCTCTGACTTGTCTTCCTTGTTGTCTATGTTACCCCTCTTAATTACAGTAATATTTTTCTCAATTTATCAAGTACACTATAACATACTCCCTCCATCCCGGTCATTTGTTTACCATTTTCATTTTAAGGTGTCTCATTCATTTGTTTACCTTTCTATATTAATATAGTAATGCATGAGTAATTTGATCACCCAATGAAACTATTGTCCACTTCTCATCCACCAAGTACAACCACAAATGGTCCCCTACCACTTCCTTAATAATTGTGGCAAAAGCAAAGGTAAACAAATGACCGGGACGGAGGGAGTACTTAACTTCAGTGTGGGCTGTTATACACTTATACCTGCACTTAAAAAGAACAGTAGCGTGCAGGTTTGAACATACTGTCTGCTTGTTAGTTGTTGCTACTACGTACAATGTGACAATATTCCATTAAGCCACTAGCTCAGTGGTACCACCGTACCAAATTCGTTATTTTGAGTGACAAGTAAAACCCAGTAGAGCAAACATTCCCCAACTAAATGAAACACAGACATAACAGGAACCACTTAAGCCTACAAATAATCATCCAATATCAAATCAACTAAATAAGTAGAACGAGGGATAGAATATAATTTTGTGGCTACATCAAGAGAAATTTAGTTGTAGGACAAAATGGGAAGAGCGTTTCAGAGATTACCTCCAAAAATGAAGCATTGTTTTCATCATCAAGCAACCTCAAAGGACCGTCATTGACAGTAAACCCATTGCGCCAGAAAGTAATGGTATGAGTAACCACTTCAGGAGGCGGTTCATGAGGTGAAGATGAGACTGTCTCTCCTGAAAGCAATCTGGCTGTTCCAGCAAAGCTTCTTGAGCTAGAAGATGGTTGATAAACATCGGCTGGTCCTTCCAAAGCTCCCACACGTCTAGCATGCTCAAATATTGCATCAACATTATTGTCTTTTGAAGGATCTTCCACAACCATGCCACTGCAAGCGTCAAACTGTTAGCAGCACATACTAACTAACTAGCATCTCACCGAAACATATCTAAAAGGCGAACGAGCTAGAAACTTCCAATCAATCAATACAACTTTAAGTTCTCACAATTTTCTATACAAAAATCCATCATACGGAGTATTATATCTTGCCTATTGTTCACGGCTTAGATAATCATTTTCTCTTTATCCTTCGTTTCCTCAGAGGCCACTTTTGTTTACTTTTTATTCCCACAAGTACTCTACTTGTTCGTTGAGGTTGGAAGTGATAATATCCTACGTGATGTCTGATTCACGATACACTGAGTATCAAGACTGGTTTTACTTCAGAAACATAATCCCAAACCAGTAATATGAACACACGGACACCTTCTAGTATCAATCATCAATTTCTCATATTTAACGCAATTATCTTACATCAAAGCCTACCTCTTGTCTTCCATTGCAACATTGCAAGTATACTAAAACTTTCCCGGAGTATCCCATTGTCTCACATTCTCAGCTTTCACTACACTCGCGAACATTCTACATTGTTCATCAGATAACTCAAGATCCACAAAGAATACACTAGTCCGTATAAATTCAGTCAATTGTTTCTTTAACTAACTAGATTGCTCGTAAATTACAACAAATGAACCGAAACACAAATCTACAAACAATGCAACAATTTAACGCATTCCAATTATTCTATTACCTCATTGTCAACCTAATTAAAATCAAATTAACGAACAACCGATAAATAAACTAAAATCAAAGCACATTATGTTCTTCTACTATCATTTAATCATCACATCAATGCCTAAAATCGTCATAATCAATCACGATTTAATGAAATCAAAGGAAAGGCACAAAGAAAGTATAATTAAAGGCTTAGAGCACAATACATATTTCAACTATATCTTATTAACAATCTACATTGTTCTCACGCCTTATTTAGACTCTACATACACAATTCTCTTGTTCTCACGCCTTCGCATTGCTCCATTTCACAAACTCATTAAACTCTAAACTGATCATCTGGCTACTCAAGATCAACAAAGAATACACACATCTGCAAAAATTCAGTCGCTTCTTTCTTTAACTAACTAGATTGCTCGAAATCAATAACAAAAGAACCAAAATCAATTCAATTAACAACTTATGAAACAACAAAGAACAAATCACTTCAATTAACAACTTCATAAGCAATAACAAGTAACTACAGTCGAAATCTAAATCTAAATCAAACTAAAAGAGACAAAGAAAGTATAATTAAAGCTACATTCCGTTCTTTAATCATCATTTCATCATCAAATCAATACAATTAACTAGCAATAAATCAATTCAATTAATAACTTCATAAACAATCACGAATAATTACAATCAAAATCATATTAAAGAAAATTCGACAGAGAAAGTACTGTAATTGAAGAACATTACGGAGTACTTTCTTCAATTATAATTTCATCACCAAATCAATACAATTAACAGCCTAACTAACAACGAATCACGAATAATCGCAACAAAAATCGAAATCAAAACAAAGTAAACGCGACAAAGAAAGGATAATTAAAGCACATTACATTCTTCAGTTATAATTTCATCATCAAATCAATCCAATTAACAACTTAACTAACAAGAAATCACAAAAACAACTAACATTAACTTTAAATTGAAAAATTCAACAGAAACTACCTTTTATGTCCACCAGTGAAGTACTGAGGAGGACGATCACCATCATCATCGCCGTCGTCGCTACCAGAACCATCATTATTAAGATCAGCCAAGGTGCGAACACCGCCGCGATTCGCGCGCGCTCGAAGATTATACTGCGACCTAGCTCCAGCAGCCGGCGGCGAGTGCGAGCGAGACCGCGAAGGCGACGGAGACGGCGATCGAGAGACGACAGTGGCGGAAGTGTTGGCGGTTTCAAAGGAGGAGATCGCGGCGGAGATTGTGGCGGTGTCAACGGCGGGGATTGCGGCGGTTTCGACAGTAGTGGACTCGAAGAAAGTGGAAACGGCGGCATCGAGGTCGAAATTATGGCTTTCGAGGAAGAATTGAGCTTCTTCTGGTGTGGAGGATGTGATTTCCATGAATGTATTCACCATAGGGTTAGGGTTAGGGTTTGGTTGTTCGTGTTGTTGTTGATCGGACGCCATTGATGGAGGAGTTGAAGCTTTGTGGTTTTAGGTTTCTTTTCTTTCAAGATCTTGTGTTGTTTTGATTGGAATTAGAGAGGATTAGAGACGGTCGATATTTTGTGATTTTGTGAGGGTTTTTGCGTATTCGTTGCTTGGCAAAGTGGCCAAGAGCACATGCACATCTAAATATCTAATTGGATTTAAGTCGAGTCTACGAGTGATAGTGTGACGAGACAACTCTCGAGCCAGATCGGCTCGGTTAAAGCTTGGCAGGGGTGAGCGCGGCTTAGGCTAGGGCTTGACTTGAGAGCTTAACGAGTCAAGTCGAACAAATGCTGTCTCGACTCGAAAAACTTGCGAGCAGCTCGAAATTGTGTAATTAGTTAAGATATTACTCATAATTTATAGTATATTTTATCATGCTTATATCTTTGGGTCACACAGCAAATATCTTACTTATTTGCAAATATTTTTACATATATTTTTTTAGACATGTTATTGAATCGGGCGAAAAAAGTAACAATTATATATAGGCTTTATTTGAGTTCGAGTTCGAGTCCGCGTTAAAACTCGCAAGTCGGATAACGAACATTTTTTTCAAACTCAAGTAAGCTCGTGTTTTGGTTCTTGAGCACAAGGCCAAGTTCGAGATCGGATCAGCTCGTTAACACCCTTAGTCGAGTATGAAATCATCAATAGTTTACTTGGAGGATGTTTGCCGAGATTATTAAAATTGAGTTTTTGTTTCTAGAGCTTAATTTGTTCGAAATTGCTTTCTTAAATATAAAAGCACAAAATTGATGCTATTTTTTAAAGGGAAAATAACACTTGTTGAGCTTGCAATAAGTTATTTTTAACTTTTCTAAAATTGTGTCTTTGACAAATTTGTGTTGTTTTGTACTTTTGTCAAAAAAGAAAAAACACTTTTAAAAGCCAGGTCAAATATAGTGTCAATATTCAAATGGTTTAGTGGTGTAGTTGTTCAAATACAAATTTGATGTCTCACTTTGGATTCAATTTTATACTCGTAATAACACATAATCACTTGTATATTCGTATAAATTTCAATAGAGTAGCATATGAGTAAGTACACTTTAATCCATGGCCACTAAATAAGCGGTTTTGGTCTAATATACTAACCCTAATACCTAAACATTGTTTTTATTAACGATGACTATTTAGAAATTATAAACTAGTCTCTGTATGGTAGAGCAGATCAAATGCGTGCTTGGTCCAGATATAAGCCGAGGTCATGTTAAATTTTTGGCCCACATGCGAATGGTTTGCAGTCTAGCACGGGTTAGTGGGTTGAGCCGTAAATCTTTTTTCTAAAATGCTTATTTATCAGACAGAATGCTCCCGATAACGGTTTCAATGACCGAGACTACCCATGAACTCTACTTTACCAGATTATTAAAAAATTCAAAATTGAAAATATCTCCAAAATTAGGAATATTTTATCAAACATGATGGGGACAATGGATAACCATTCTTAACCCATCTCACAGCTCAAAACTGTCCAATGGTCGTAATGAAGATCATAATTTCACATGCTTCATCAACTTGTTTCCCATTTTTTTAATCATTTCCATTTTCCTATAAACCAACTAATCAAATTTACTTTACATTTCTATTGATTTTCCTTAACAAAGAAGAAACACAGCTGAAAGTTACTTTGGGTATGGCTGATTTCATGCAATTTAATCAAAATTCTAATGATTCCCCATTAATATTTAGCAGGTTTGCTGATCTGGGTTCTTATTTAATTCCTGTTTTTTTGTTGTTTTTGTACCTTTTTTTCAATTTAAAGATGATTGTTGTTTCCTGTTTATGTACAAATGATATATAGAATAAGACCGTTTTACAGTAAAGTAACGGGTTTCTTTTTATTGGTTAAACGCTCATTTATTACAGTCGGTCTTACACTGTTTATGGGGTTAGTAAGTATCGTTTGTGACCGTCTTTTTTAAAAGACCTCTCACAACCCCTCCCTCACTTGCAGCTTGTGAGAAGTCTTTTTATAGTGAAGAAAAGTGTCCGTCTTTTATGAGAATTTGTGTTATGCGATTTATGCTTGATTGATGAGGTCCTGTTAAGTTTAATACAACTGTGAGCTTTCATTTTATGATTATTAGGAACAATTGTGGGTTAGATCATTATATGCAATTTAATGGAATTTGAAGTGGTTAAAGTTGAATCTTTTGCTGTAGAATGTTCTTTCAACATTTGTGGATTTAAAGCACATTTTGGTATAATGTTTTGATTATTGTGAGCAACTAACATAAAATTAAAGTGCTTAATCAAATGATGTTCTTGTATTTAGGAACTTTTACAGCTGAAAATTTCAGCTTTGATGTCTTTAGATATCCCGACTATTACGATACTCCTCGGAAAGAATAAAACACTAAACATATGAGTGGGTCGGGATGAGAATTGCTTTTTGAGTATCATAGAGCTTGGGATTCCGAAAAATTTAATGGAGACATGAAGTAAGTAGAGTTTATTAGATTCTTTTACCAGTGTAATCTTGGCCACAACACTATCGCGATAGCTTTATTATTTTTTTTTGAAGAATACTATGATGATATGGTGAGGTAGCTTCGGCTCAATATATGGCACAATCATCAAGATGGGTGTGCAAAATGTCTGTGATCAGCTGATCAGATCAGGGCACGACAACTGATTCCGCGGTCAGGGCTGCAAACGACATTTACTACCATAAAAACATGCAGATGACAACTAACTTAGTTGGTAAAGTTATGAGAGATGGTGTTGATGGGGTTCAGCATCAAAATCGCCCTTGTGGCTCTCTTTAGACCAAAAGAAAAAAATTACCATGAAGGCATGAATATATGCATTTTTGTGCCCAGTCTCCCTTGTTACGGAGTATTAATCGTCTACCAAAAAAATGTAACTATTGTTTTTGTGTATTTGTGTTGTATGGTTTTTGAGATTTGATTTGTTATCTACTCTTGGGTGTTTATTTCAGGGCTTTCATAAAAAAGAACATGAATCTCGATGCTGTCAACTTGAAAAAGAGGAAACTACTCCCCGGAGTTGCTGAAGATTTGGGACTCCCTGAGCCTAAGCATAAATGCTGTGAGGCGGTTGCTGATTCTAAATATGACTTGTCCCCCACGAGCTCCATGGTTACTGAGGATGTTCATACATGGGTAGATAGTGAGCCTGATATTATCAGTATGTCGGATACACAAGCGGAATCAACTCAAGATAGCAGTAGCGGTCTAGGAGCTACAAAATCAGGAATTGTTAATGTCAAAGTTAATGCAGGTTTCGGAAATGCAGATTCTTATTATGAGGCTTCTACTTGTACTGCCTGGGATAAATCAGGATCAGGCAGTTCAAGAAATGGCTCGGTTTCTGTTGATAGTAGCATTGCAAGTAATAAAAAGGATGGCAAAGAAGAAGAGAAATGTTTCAACCAAGATACTAGTTGGCTGGATAGCGATGATTTGGAGGTGTGCATAAGTTCGCAGTATGGCCATGATAACAGTGGACAAACAACTGAAGGAGGGCTTCATGAGTTTATTACCTCGAGCGGGGTGGATCCAAGTTTATTTGCGCTTGCATCCAAAGGGTGGGACGGTGAGCAAGGTAATTTGTTTAATTTCCTTAAACATCTTGATCTGTAATCAGTCGCTTGGTCGTAATTTACTTAGACTCAGGGGTTTCAAATTCGTAAATATCCAGAGTTGCTGAGAGTCGACTTTTTACATACAAGAACTTGAATGCTACTTTGAAATGTTTTTCATTTTCTAAACATGTTAATTTGATGCGTCTTAATCTATTGCTTGATGCAGATTCTCATCCTGGAAGACCCAAACCAACAATTGATCAAGAATTTGAACAGTACTTTTCAACACTTATGTTGTAAAGTAATTTTGTTTGCTTGTACTCGAACCTCAAATCGACGTTTAGACGTCTATCGTATTCTCGTGTCTGAATTTGTAAATAGGAATAATAGCGGCATCTCAGGTTCCTTTCTGTTCGACATTGTCCCGTAATGTCATTTGTGCTATACTGCTATAGTCTAGACTACCAGTTGTGCTACAAACGTAAATATGTTTGTTCGTTGAATACCAAGTGAGCTACCCCTGCCAATTAAATGAGAATTGACTGGGAAAATCTGAGCTCAAATTCTTGTTGAGAAGACGCCATTTTTGCATGATCTTGCGCAAAAAATGTGTAAGCCATTTTTGTTCACATCACCTGGCATCTGCATTTAATTGGCTTTTTTTTTAGTGTAAAGAGAGCCACAAGGGAGACTTTAATGCTAACGGGATTAAACCCGGTCATGAACACGACATTTCATGACTTTACCAAGTGAGTTGCATCTGCATTTAATTTTGGTACTATGGGAGTAATGTAGCACGAGATATGTAAAGTAAAAAAAGTCTACAGGTAGATTCGACTTATAACCATACAAATAACAGCGTCACCGACTAGTATTCCGTTCCAGCCAAAACTACAAACACCGTCTAAGAGTGCGACATTGCAGACTGCTTCCTTTCCGAGGAAGAGATAAAAAAAGAAAAGGCGCAAAAAAAAAAAACTCGGTTTGGAATGCGCACAAAAATATGTACATACATTTAACTTAACGTCACCCGGTGGTACTCATTCCAAAGTCTATAAACAAATACTTACGTGAGTATCACCGTTCTGAACACCCCTTGTACTCTTTAGCATTCTGTCTACTGTTGCCTGCCATTGCGACCGCGAATGATATTTCGTTCATCCCAGAGTCTACACTTGCAAGTTGGTTTCTTGTTCTTCCAGGCAGCTCCACAAATATAGCAAAATTCGTAGCCACATCTACAATGAAGATGATCGAGTATCATTAGCATTCGAGAATAATGAAACTGTAAGCTATTTAGAATGTCAACCAGAGAAACAAAAGCCTTTCTATTTCACGATGTCAGTGAGTATTAGGGATAACGATTTCCTCGGCTTGCATTTGTAACTATCGACCAAATCAAGAAGAAAGCGTATCATAGACCCAAAAACTGTTTTTGCAGTTTTATTATAATTTTTGTGCAAAAAACTTTAACACGTAAAGGACTAAAAGATAGAGATAATATGTCAAAGTGAAGGGCATAATAAAAGAAATAGAATGTTAAAAAAAAAATCGCATACTAGTAGCATAGCTAGTTGCGCTTGCGCCTTATCTACAAGACATGGAGGCATTTTGGCTATAGTGCCATCCAAGACACTCCTTTTCAAACAAAGACCGGTCTTAAATCGATACCACCACGGTTTAACCATTACTAACAAATTGCTTATAGGGAAAAGGATTCGAAACATGTGTTTATGCAAATTTTAAACGTATTTGAGCTGTTTCTCAAACCTGCGCTCATTAGATAGAAAAGAAACATCACAAACATAGAAAATCTGGTAAAATTTCATATCTGAAGGCTAAGTGAAGATTTAACGTATTTGATAAACATTTTTCCAACTAGCGGCAGCGACCTGTTACGTTATATCAATGCACCACCCACAAAGCCTATTAGAGACATAAGAAGTCGATGAAAAAATAGTAATGGAGTACCTGCAAGTGATATGGTAGCAACCTTCAGCGAGTTCAATCACATTTGCGCACTGAGGACACTGGGGCCATCTTTTT
Organism: Heliosperma pusillum; assembly: GCA_022085475.1. Taxonomy (NCBI): domain Eukaryota; kingdom Viridiplantae; phylum Streptophyta; class Magnoliopsida; order Caryophyllales; family Caryophyllaceae; genus Heliosperma; species Heliosperma pusillum. Next base: position 116,382 of record JAIUZE010069975.1, on the reverse strand, counting down.
TGTGTTGCAAGAGATCTCAGTTTTGTGTCGGAATTGTTTGAATTACTCTGGATGTATTGTTGGAAAGTATGGCATGACCTGGACGAATGCCAAGGGACTTTGCAATTAACACAGAAAAGTCCATGGCATTTGATGCATCTGCTTGAGCCATTTTCTTGATATCGTACTAACGTATTCCAAGTATACTCGTTAACCTCACTTATCGACATCAACATAGAGCACTTAGGGTTTGGGCAATAAACTTTCTCGGCCGCAGGAATAGTATCTTCTTTCATACGTTGGCTCATTATATCCAGCAATTTTGGTGACAATAGTTTTCGGCATCTTTCAATTGTTATACCAGATTTACAGCCTTCAGAAGGGCACTTGGGCAAGCTACCATTAAGCAACTTCGCCTCCAGATGTTGCTCGATGCAAAATGAGCAGAAACGGTGTCCACAACGATCAACGGAAAACATGAGCTTGGAAACCCTGTCTTCGAAGCATATAGAGCAAGTCTCTTTCACATTTTTTCCAGAGCTAGAACTAGCTAATGTTAAGAGCTGAGACGATAAGGATGCTCGAGCAAGCCTGAATGCAAACTTAACATCGCTACGAGCAATAAGGATTGGAGTACACTGAACGAATTGCCTTTGAAGAAGATTCACCCTCTCTATTATGTTTGCAATGCTGCGGTTAGTAGGTTGACGCCATCCACTCACCTGCAATAAACGATGTTTCATGAGTAGAAAACCAATAACTCAAGTGTAAGTTTTCAACGACGCTCACAGCAGAAATCCAATCGTACGGGAATGTAAAAAGAAGCTAAAGTGAGCTTGGCAGGTAAGAGAAATCTAAGAGGAAAGAAGAATTACTCTTACAACCGAGAATAGGCATGAGTTGTAGAACTTTCGAGATATAGACATGCTGAAATTGTCAAAATACAATGAACAATGTCCATGTTCGACAAATACGAAACATGGCTCACACTAGGTGCAGCTAAAAAATGAAAAGATCTTAACATTTAATTCCCCCGATCTCATGTACATAAAGATGCAATAGCTACAAGTTAAAACTATATAGTCCAACAAGATACAAGGATTTCTCGCATTTTGCGAGGCTTAAAACTATATAACCAAATTTTCCAAACTGAACCAAACACGTTATTAGGAAAAGAATTCCAACCCCAACCCGCATTTAATTCCTGATTCCATACTCATGCTATCATGCCAACCAGATGCCACCTATGTTCAACTTATATTTGCATAACTGTGCTACTATAAGAGCAGTTTCAGAACTACAGATTTTTATTCCGAGTCCATTTCCTACCGTGTTTGCAAATTAGTAATTACGTGTAAGAGCTGCATACATATACGCAAACATCTATTCCCAGTTCATTTACAAAAACCAAACAATAGCATTCAATTTCTACATAGCTGACATTGACACCTGAGGTTACAGTTGCACTCTTACGAGGGTAAGCAAGCAACAAATGCCGTATATCCTAAATCACATTTGTCGATTGATAGTAGGAAGCGCAGAGACTTTAATGAGCCATTTCTTTCGCAAAACAACTGTGCGAGAGTTTAGTATCATTACATGTGCTAAACAAACCTCGTGAAACCACATAGTAATCAGCTAAATTTGAACTAGTCAAACGACGACTGCACATGCAACAACAGCAGTAACAAAAAGTGCATTTAACAAATTCCGTCACATTGATCTGTTTGCAGTGCGCAACTCTCGCCACAATTAAAAACAAAGGCAAACAATTGACCGAATCAAATGATGAACTAAATCAAAATACTAGTCAAACAAAGAACAGTAAGTCCCATAGAAGACATACGTCTTCAGCTGAAGAAGGGCCAAATATATCCAGTTTAACGACAAATGCAACCAATAACATTTCTTCAGCTATAACCGGTTGTTTGTCACATGGTTACATTTTTCGTTAAACACAACATTTGGCCCGTCTTCAATAAGAACTAGTGAACAAAGAAACCCCGTTAAACAACAACAATAATCACATTTAATAAAGGTCCCTCATCCAAGTACTTCCTTCCGTCACATTTATTTATTTACTTTTCTAAAAACTCCCCTTACCACCAAAAAACAAAGGTAAACAATTGACGGAAATGAATGATGAACCAAACTAAAATAATAACGACAAAAAAGCAAAGGTAAACAATCGACAGAAATAGACAGACGATAGAATTAAACACTAAATAGAGAGTTTTGGAAACTCACAGCTTGGAAAAACATAAAATCATCACAAAAATATTCAACTCTCTTCAACTCTAACGCCATAGCAGCATCAAGTCCAGCAATCAAACCTTCAAATTCAACTCTTTCTCCACTCAATTCTCCCTCATCAACATCAATTACCGGTTTCGAAACCTCGAAAATTAAATTATCTCGCGGATCACAAATCGCAACACCAATCGCCGCAACCTTCTCCCTACCATTATAATCCAATATTCCCTTGAAATAAACCCTAAAACACTCATTTCCTAAAATTAAATCACTCGAATTCGACGAAGACGGTGAAAACGAAGAACTATACGGATTTTCGAAATTATCGCCGTATTTCTGCCAATCACTTTCAGCAAATTGAACAATTTCAGAAGCGAATTTATGATCATGCAATTGAATGCTTAGGTTTTGCTTAATTTTCTTCATTTCTAGCTTAGATTGCTCGTAATCGCGTTGTTCTTGCTCGTATTTCTCGATTTCGAGGAGAATTGCGTCGCTAAAATGCGCCGAATGAATTTCTTCGGCGATTATTGGTAATGGCGGAGGTTGTTGAGGAGTGAGAGCTTGAGATGCTGCCATGGCTTCCTGCATTTGGAGGTTGAATGCGACATCCATGTCGGAATCGTGGAGTTTTGCCGCCATTAATTCTTGACGTTGGAAGGAAATTAGGGTTTTGAGATCGTGTTCGTCTTCCATGGTTGCTCAGTGTAGGAATTTCACTGTGAGAGCACTAATAATAAAAGTAAAAAAAATTATCTTTCTACCGATGGTAAAAAAGTGGGAAATTAAAAAAAAAAAAAAAAGTGAAATGTTCGAGTTAAATAAAGTCGATAATTCGTGTATAAAACGGTTTTATGTTGAAGTTATCGTTTGATCACTTATATTACCTAAATGACTTATGTAGGTAGTTTATAAGAAGTGACTTAGGGTAAATAATTGTTACATAAATATTTCACAAAAACTCTGGAAAGATCGTCTGTGTCAGTACCTTTATAAAAGTTGTTTATTTATTTTGTATATTTGTTTTGATAGATAAACGATGGTCGATGGTTTGTATTAAGTTATTTTAAAACAATCTTATACTCCGTAAATCTCTATATTTTGAATGTTTCTTCGGGAATGAAAACTTTATTATAGAAGATGATAATTTGTTTGTTACAAATGTTATTTGTAGTAATTGAGAAAGATCTTTTGGGAAGAATATACGGGTTACAACTTACAAGGGACATTGTTAGTGATATTTATGATTTTGATATGGTAGGGATAAATGGATAATGCATATTTGCGTGATTTTACGCGTTTAAGAAAGTTGATTTATTATCAACCTTATACATTGTTATGCGCCTCTTTCTTGGTAATTTGAAAATCACTAACTTCCTCTCTTATTTATCATCTACCAGGATGTTGATATCAACTTTCTTTGCTGATAAAGTTATAAGATGATATACATATGACTTGGATCCACATCTCGTAAGCTTCAACTTTGGTTATCTATCTACGAGGATCCAAATAACATACTCGAACTTAAAATAACCTACCTTATCAATTAACGCGAATACAAACATACTCGACAGTCAAGATGGAAGAAGTCTTGATATATCTAATTAAAGAGTGAGAAGATCATTTTGGATACACAAATTCTTATTTCAGACGGACTAATTCCGTCTGAAAAATAAGACGGGATTATGTTGCCATTTTTTGATAAAATGTAACCACAGCTTATATCAACTTGTTTTCAATAATGGTTACATCTAACTGTAAAATGGTTACAAAATCTCGTCTTATTGCTTCAGACCAAAATGGTCCGTCTGAAGCAAGACCAACTGTTGTGGATAAGAGGAATAAGTTATAGCACATGACTCAAGAAGTCATGATTGACTTATCACATGTTTATAATTATAGTCACCAAAAAAAACATGTACCATCTAATTATAGTCGTTGTAGTGACAAATTAGGTAACCAAAAAGTTGGTTTAGTTTGAATTACATTGAGCCCAACTAAAAACAGAAACATTGACATCTCTCCTATAGTCTTTTAGGACAATGGAGGAATTTAACAAACTACACTAGTTTAGTTCTACTAACATCACTATCTCATATCCTAATTTCAACAAAGCCATCTTTGTTTTCTTACTATATGACCAAGCAATAGTTAACTACTTTGCATCATATACTAACTATACTACATATTATACACTTATATATATTATTACCGGCTCTCCTAGTACCATATATAATCGCGTAGCTTAACTTAATTAACTCGGATTAGGTACTGTCTGAAATCGAGTGATCAAGTCCAAAGTGGCTCCCAAAGCGATCCTAAACTGATATCGTCGATGAAACATGCATCATTAACTTGGAATGGGTTAAGGTGTTCGGGTGACTGCGATTCAGGTGAATCGTTAGGGACCGGAAATTGTTGGTTGGTCACTTTCATGCAAATTAAGGCTAAGAGATTAGTATGTTGGCATTTCATACTAACAACTTCGGCTTGAGTCTTGGCTAATTGTGCTTGGAGCTCACTAACTTGGTTTTGAAGTTGACAAATAGCTCCGGCACACCCGTAGACTGGGTCTCTAAGTCTTGCGTTGGCTTCATACACCATGCTACTCACTGCATCGGCCCTTTGCGACTCTGGGAGCTCCTGAAATTCAATTAATTGAAATTACATTTGGAACTCAGTAACCGATAATTTACATCTTTTCACAAATACTCAAATAAGACTGTCGTATATCAACCTATAGTCACATCATATGTCATACAGTCCTATATAAAAGACTAGCCTACAACATTTATATCATTCTTCTACTTTTGCTTGATCAATTAATTCATGATGGTCAAGATAATGATGGTCCAAAACAAATTTCCTTAGTTAAGGGGAACAATTGAATGAAAAAATTAGATGAGTAACTTCAACAATTAATTAGGATTGTGATTGTTACTAATTAAAAAAAGTTGGGATTGTGATTGAATAGCTAACAAAAATTAAAGCTCTTGACATATAGTATAGTACTACATACAAAGCAATAACCAGGACACCTACTAGAAATTTCTCTTGGATATCCTAACCTAACAATGATTTTGTTTTGATATGGGAAATTTCCAACTTAGCAAAAAATTTGTGCTTGACCTTATGCTCGACACTCGACACTCGACTCCATGTCTCAACCGGTTTTGACAATACTAGTAACTACTCCATAGTAAGTAATGAGGCCAGAAATGCCTCGAGCTAGGTCAAGATTTTACATATAGCCTGCTTTTGAGACGATCTTAAAAATGATCTTATCGTAAGTGTAGTAAAAGTTAGCTAGTTAATTTTTTTTCAGCTTATTCTTTATACATTAGTTAACTAACAATGTTGTTACTTGTTACTCCCTATTATATTCCTAAGCGTCACAATATTTTTACGTGAAACGGTCTCACCCGACTCTTAGTCAGTCTACATTTAGCAAGCAGCGGTTATATTAATCTCCTCGGTCAACTTCAGGATCTTAACCAAGGCACGTAATTAACTCATAGCCAAATAAGTAAGTCTTGCTTAAGACTGACAAAAAGCGGAAAAGTGTTAGAAATAAACTAGGAAGTTATCTCTTTGAATGGATAAGGTGTTGACCAAAGTCCATTTGTTCAAACATGATACACATCACACATGGATTCACTAGTGAACTACTGCCTAATTAACTTTGTCTTATCTTTCTTAACTTTCAACTTGGTGCTTTCCTTTGTAACTTACTAACCTATGCATGTGCAAATATCATGCTACACATGCGTTTGTCATTTTGTCCTTGTAAACTTAAGTCACCACAATTTCAAACATATCGTCTCAGGTGTGTTTCCATGAGCCACTTTGGTCATCTACACTTATTCATTAGTCTTAGTAACTTTATATGAGACGGTTTTACACTTAAGATCATCTCATTTCTCTGTATCTCTTGTTTAATCTCTATAGTCGTATAGTTACAAGCTATGTCATATCAGCGTCGTCTCTGAGATTTTAAGGAGAGCCAAAGGATTGTGAAAAAAAACTATTGTCTAGCTACATGGTCATCTACACTTATTCATCGGTTTTACATTAAATGAGACGGTTTAATGGATATAATCATCTAATTTTCCTATATATCTCGTTTAATTATAAAGCTACTAGGCTATTAGCTATATATGTCTCGCATAAAAGACTGTTTTATTCAGTGACGGTCTTAAAGTAAACAATAAGACCGTCACTGAATAAAAGACTGCATGGCCGGATTATTTAAGACTCAATCTCTGAGTCAAGAAAAACCGATTGTTAATTTTACATTGTAATATGAAAAATCTGGAAGGATCGGCCTTCCTATCAGCATAACTAAAGTCCTCCCGCGCTCTTATTTGTATATCCACCAAGTGGTTAAATAAAGCATAAAAAGTACAAAAGAAGTGGTGGTTTGGGACTTAGAAGAGCAAAATGATGCTATCAACAGACAAGATATCATTGACATGTTCTTCATTTGGTTGTAACTAACAATAAAGCAGTTTATAACAAAGAAATATTTGGTTGGTAGTTTGTCAATTTACCCCTCTTAGATTATATTGCCTACCAAAAGCTAGCTTAATATCATGAGGGGTATTTTGGTCATTTCATATCAAGGCTTTATTTGTTTTTTAAGAACATTACCCTTTTGGCTTTATTCTCTTGTGGAACATAATCCTAGACAATGCACGCTTTGCCTCTTGATGCATTCACACTAAATTTCAATTACATAAACATTATTTTTGTCATCTCCTTAATTAATCATCTATGTGTATTTTACTAATTCTTTAGAAAAAGTTTCGGGTATTTCAGTTGTACCACGCTAATTAGTACGGAGTATATATCAAGTGTATCATGTCAGTGTATATATATTTCGTCAGCGAGAAATTTAAGATTGAATTTCGGTATTTCAGTTGTACCACACTAATTAGTACGGAGTATATATCTGGTGTATCATATCACTGTACATTTCGCCAATGAGAAATTTAGAATCGACATCGTTGATTCATATACTCAAAGGTATCTTCGTTTGTCAATTCATTTCAATTGTCAAGTTTGTAAATTATGTTGATATTGGTAAAGTGTAACATCACATACAAAATCTTGTTGCCTAAAGTCATACTACCCATTAGTAATAGGCTATATTCTCTGTCACGATCATTTCAATACGTTTTTCTTATTTGGACGTGTTAGTCATTTATTTAACTTTCTATTTTAAGTATGTAAAAGTTAATTCCCTATACCTATACATGTCAATTTTTTCAATTTTATACTTCTTTAAAGTAAACGTAAATAATTGATCGATACATAAGGATACTAAACTACTAATTTATAAATAACGACACCTCCCAAGACTAATTTCAAAGGTATAGTAAATAAGTATCCTATGAAACATTAGTTGGTCTCCTATAAGGTCGACAATAATAATTTAACTATCGAAATAAAAGCAAAAGTTAGCTCAAGTGATAAGAGCTTTCTCACTTGAACTGTGAGGTCGAGGGTTCAATTCTTATCAATGAGTATACGACATATATTGCACTAATTTGAACCAAAAAATATAATAATAATAAACTACCGTAAAAACAAGTCTTAGCCTAGTAATTAAGATAAAACAATATTACAAACAATTTAAACATCTTTATTTACTTTTTGCATGTAAAATATATAGGCACAAAAGTTAACTAATATTCTATCATAGTGGTTAAAACGAAGGTATTACGTATAATACCTGGAGAAACTTGATAATATTACTAGCACCAAAAACACGATGAGCAATGGTAAATTTGAGAGGATCAGTAGGAGGAAAATAAGGTGCCAAAACACATTTTTCGACGCATCGTCGTCGAAGGATCTTACAAGCAGCACATGGACTTACAATCACAGGTGTTGGTTGCGGTGGTGGTGATGATGAAGACGATGGCGAAAGAGTAACTTCAATGGTGTTCATGGTCAAATTTCTAAAGGAAAAAAATTGGAGGGAAATTAAAGGACTACTTTAGTTGTAGTTATAGAGGGAGTGTGAAAAAGTAAAGGAATTTTGGTATTTTAAGGGGGACAAATTTAAAGTAGCAAGTTGTGTGTGTATATATATGAAAAGAAGAAAAGAAAAAAAAATAAATAGTTTGTTGAAGAATAAAGACTATATAGTATTAGATGATGTCATTTAGCATCATCAAGTTGGGACCACAAATCGTTTTATCACTTGTATAGTGGATATTGGATAATCCTCGAGTATAAATAGTATATAGTATTATGCAAACCACGCATACTAGTCCAGCCACTAATTTTACCAGAGTGATCTGCTTGAAGTGTAGAAAGCATAGCTTAAGCTAATAATAACCTCATAATCAGTGGTGGAACAAGGAGAAGCTAGCAACGGCCTCACCCCCGCTCACTCGCTGGCCTTTGAAAATTTCAAAATTTTAGTTAGAACTTTCGAATTTTTTTGAGGTTACCTTATACTATTACTGCTTTTGAAAACACTTGAACCTTAGAGGCTGAGGCCCCTTAAAAATTTTATTCAGATTCGTTTATTAAGATTGATGAATAAGTGTTTTTTATACCATATTGGTCTAATGGAGTAAAATGGTGGATTGAGAAAAGGTGTAAAATGATCATTTTCTAAATAAATTTTGCTACAATTGAAAATGGGGTCGGTCAAATGACTCAACCAAAATTCCTACAAAAAAAATTTTCAGTCATTGCAAAAATAGACCTGGAACTACCTACTGTATTTATCATTTTATCGTCCTAATAAATGAACTTGTTTTTCAGTCATTAATCTAATACTCTCGTATTCTCAATAACATTCCCCAATTCTATTTTCATCTATTTACAATAATTTTCCTATTTCCTTTTTTTGGTAAGTGTTTGTGTGATCCAAATTTAATTGTATGGTTGAGTAGTGTATTTGTGTGGTCCAAATTTAATTATATGGTAGGGTAGTGTATTTTCTTAATTTTTATTTTAAAGTGAAAGAGGAAGGTTATTGAGAATAGGAGGGAGTAATTATTATTGAACACGAGTCTCAAAATTGAATAGCAGCCTGTACTTCTATTTAATACTCCCTCCTAGTCGGTCATTTCTTCCCTCTTTCCTTATTGGGTAAGTCGGGTTTTCTTCCCTCTTTCCCTTTTTGGATATGGGGTAGTGTGTTTTGTGTGGTCTAAATTCATTTGTATGTGGGGTAGTGTGTTTTGTGTGGTCCAAATTCATTTCCTTAATTTTTGTGTAAAAAGAAAAGGAGAAGAAATGAGTGACTAGGAGGGAGTATAATTTTAGAAATATAAGAGAATTATATTCATAAAATAACTTGTTACGTGGATTTAATAGTTGGTCTTGCTTCAGACGGGACAACCTGTAACACTTTACTTTGGTCACTTGTGACGTGTCACGTGTCTGAACACAAGTCACGGCATTAAACCACCTTTGTAAAACAAAGATTTTGAAAACTTGGCGGAAAACAACCGTGTCCAACAACTCCAACACCGTATCGCGTCTGACACTTGGAGAGTGAGTAACCTATGCGGTTATTTTTCGAGTGAAGTTATCACTTTCATACAAGAAAAGTGCTCCATTCCATCTAGTCTCGAAAGTCCTAACAAATTACAAATGCAGCTTGTATATGCAAAAGACACATAACAAGTCTGCCTTTAGCAAAGCAGAAATACAAAAGCAGCTTGTAAAAGTAAAGTCCATACAATAAAACTGCTACATTACTCTTCAAGTCCTACAAAATATACATAATAGCGATAACTAGGATTTCTTGAGTGCAAAAGGGTCTTCCTTCAATCAGCTCTCAAGCTTTGACGACTCGGAACTCATACGATCTATCAAAATATAGAACAAAAACAATCAAGTCATGGTATGTAAGAAGATGATAGCAAACCAAAATGTGATTGTCTAGACCCGGCAAATGGGTCATTTGGGGTTAGGTACGCGTGCCAAGCGATTTAAGGTGGATTGATATGATAAGAGAATTGTAATCTACCCCTCCTCAACAAGCCAAACAACAAGGTTAATCCACCCGGTTGGAAACAATCAGGAGTCTGTCCTAGATTGCTCTCACCTTATCACCTCGGGTGAAAGGGAAATCAACATCCTAGAAAATGATGGCATCCAACATGGAGTACTTATGCTTTCTGTCACCGTAAGCAATATATTTTCCAAGTTACAAGGAGCCATTGACGACTTGAGCATGCAGCTTACTAACATAGAGGGTAAGTTCATCACCATTGGGTCAGATTCGGGGTCAACAAAAATTGGGTCGGATTGGGTCAAATCAGATCTCAGTCTGTAGTCTATTAACCTATTCAGTTACATTTTGGGGAGGGTTATTCAGGTCACGTTAATTTAACTACGTAATCAACAATAAAGTTATAAACTTGCCTGGTTTAAAGTTCTATTTTTGTGGCTTCTTCCACAAAACTCCGAACTTCTTCAAGACATTCCCATTCCCATTCTTCTTCTTGAACGAATCTTCATCATAGTCATCCAAGTAAGGTGAAAGAGGCAGTGGCCCAGTAGGGTCCACATACTTGCCATTGCTTCCTGGTGAAAGCATCGAAGCAGCAGCCTCTGCAGCTTTCCTCCACTGATCTGACTGCACTTTAAGTCTCCTCAGCTCAGCCTCCATCTCTCCATTTGTTGCCTGAGCCCTCTCCAGTTGCTCTGCCACCCTTGCTACCTTCGCCAAAGCATCCATCTCAGTAGCTCGAGAAGCGTCTAGCTTAGTGATCTCTAGCTTCAGTGTTTCATTCTTTTCTAAAACATTTTGTAATTCATTCTCCTTATCCGTCAAACTAGTTTTTATCTTCATCAGCTCAAATCCCAGTTCCTGATCTTTGTTGGGCTCCAACTCGGATTTCTCAAGCTTCGAGTTCAAGATATCATTCTCTTCTGAAATACCCTGCAATTCTGTTTCCTTATCCATCAAGCTTCCCTTTAACTCCTCGATATTTGCAGCCGCTTTTCTCAGCTCTTCCTTCAAATTGGCCTCTCTTAAGCTGAACTGGTCTTTGATCTGTGCCGAGATTTCAGACGCACTCCTAATTTGGGCCTCGGTAAGCAATCGCTCTTCCTCAGCTCGCGCCTCAGCAGCTTCTAGGGCAGATCTTAGCTGCCTTACCTCAAACTTAGCAGCTTCCAAATCCATTTGACACTGATCGCTATTAACAGTCTTGAGATTCTCGGCAAAACTTTCCAGAAAGCTTACATTGGCCCTCGACTGCTGTAATTCAGACACAACTGCATCATAAGCCTGTGTCGAATTCGCAATATCTGATCTGAGTGCATTGATGGTGTCCTTAGCAGCTTCTAGTTGGGCTAAAGTCTGCTTGACCGAATTTTGGGCCAGGGCTTCAGATTCTTTGACCTGCTCTAGCTCTTGTTTCATGGTATCGGCAAGGGAACGAGTTTCCGCCAAAGTATTCTTCAAGCTCTGAAGCTCAAAAAGGGAACTATTTTCCTCCGATTCAGAAGCCTTGTCAAGTTGTTGTTTAAGCCTCTCAATTTCATCCGAGACTGATGTTAACGAAGCAGCGTCATCAAGCTGTTGCTTAGTCAAAGCCTTGATTTTAGATTCCAACTCTTGGTCCTCTTGAGGATTGTCCTGTAAGTTTGTGGCGCTAGCTTCTTTCGAGGCACATAGCTCCAAAAGTTGCTTCTCAGATTCTTCGAGTTTTAACGAAACGTCTGAGAGTTGCTTTTTCAGATCCTCGGCATCTGCCTGAGCCTCCTTTTTTTGTGACTCAGAAGCAATCAACTGATCTTTCACCGTCTTCAAATCATTCTCGAGTTTGGAAATCTGGGATTCCAGTTCAGACAATTTGCTAGGACGCTTCTTCTGTAAATTGAATGCAGCAAAAGAAAGGCTGTGAAAAAACTAATTCTATTAACAGGCAAAAACACCATACAGCACTACACATCTTCATATTTAACGTATACCGTTCAGAAATGGTAAACGTACTATGGTAAAAAAAAATGGTGAGAGTTAAATAACGAGGTGAAAGTACCTCACAAATTGGGCTACTCCTAGGTGATCTACGTTCAATTACTTTTGGACTCTGATCTTTAGGCGTCTTGGCAGTTGCATTACTAGATGGAGAAGACGAGTTGCGCTCAAGTGGGTTGATGTTGAGTTGCCTTGCTGGTCGCAGAGAAACCTTTTTGGGCGACTCCTTGGGGCTTGCTCTGCTGAAAATTTGATTAAAATGACATTATTAACATAGATAATAAATAGCATAAATGAAATTATACAGACAGGATTAGTTATTTAATAAAGGACATAAAGCATATAACAACAACAAAGCCTTAGTCCCGACATAGGTTGAGGTCGGCTAACATGAATCAACATATCGAAGTACATAATTTAAACACAGATCTGTAGTGGATAAACATTCTGAGACTACATGTTGTAAGCTAAAAATACACTAAAGCTTATCCATTTATCAAATTTACTCATGTTGAAATTCATCGTCTACCTAAAACACCATTAATCAAGATAAGGAAATTACGTTCATGCTCCAATTTGTTATTCTTCACAAGAAAATTGTATTAGAGTGTTAAATTATAGTTGCAGTGTAACAACATACATTACACAAACTGCAAATCACTGGGTGACGCGGTCAAATAATGCAGTCTTAACTCTAAGCTAACTACCAAAGAGGCTATTTCGAAATGACTCCGGATGAAAACTGTTTCCGGAATTACATTGCTTGATTAGTACTTGCCAACAAAAGAAGTGCAAGTAGTTTGAGCCTTATAACTTTGCTAAAGAATAGTTCAGACTATTAAAAGCTCGAATATATCAAACTTGTAACGGATTTACTACTAGCCAAACTGAAATCAAGAGTCCGATATTGGATAAGGAAATCATCACTAACAGAAAGCGCTAGGCCTTATAATTCATACATTATACTACATATAGGTTTATCACTTGTGTTCCGTATACATAGCAGTAGCGGAGCCAAAATTTATAGATTGGGGGAGCTCATATTTATAATGAAACTTTCTGGGGACCGAACGTGTAAGCAAATAAGGAACAAAAAAAAAAGGTTAGAGAAATAGAATAATTTGACCACAAGTTTTATTTTTCTTGGCTTTTTTGGGGCAGCCCCAAATCGCGCACAGCGCACCCCCTCGGCCCACCACTGCTACATAGCCATCTTGGTTACAAAAAAACTTAATCCTCCTTATCCAGAAAGATGTATACAAATTGAAGCCTTAATGTGACGAAGACAGACCCTCATGCTATAACATGGTGACAAAATGGGAAGCAAGTGGTCCTATTTTATCTCTTCGGTGCATTCAAGAATTGTCTTCCTCAAGCAACTATTACAGTCAAGACAAAACCAATCCCATATAGCACAAACCAATGTTATTTGTAACCAAGGGTTGTCTAATAGAAGACATGGATGATTGCGACTGATAACATTCAACATTATCCTGAATATACTAACACAGATCACTCATTAAGGATGGATTAAAATGTTAAATGCGTAAAATCGACTACTGATCTTTAAGAGAAAGTTCTGCAACCTTGCATAACCTCCAAACTAAAAGAATGAAAAAACAAATACACAGCCAGGCTATATAAACATACTGCATAATAGGTATATTGCGTATCTCATGACGCATATAGGAACGTTGGTTCTAGTTGTGAATTAAACTCGACAATCTGACCGATAAGTTTAAAGAACAACATGGCATTTCTTACCTTCATTCACATGTGCATTGAAACTAAGTCGGAAAAAAACATGGCATTTCTTACCTTCATTTACATGCCCCAACCTTTTGGACGGAACTAAATCGGAAAAAACATGGCATTTCTTACCTTCATTCACATGTTCATAAACTGATAAACAAAAATGAACATAAAAAAAACAAAGCTTTAAGCCAAGGAAAAGACTACAAAAAGCAAACAATATACTACCTTCCTTTTGTAGACTGCATAGTGAATCTCCACTCCTTAAACACAACACAAGGTGGTAGATTTGCAAATGGTGTGTAAGATCTTCACACAATGACTGTTGTTTTGGACCCACAAACCTTACAAAGTTTAACACAAGTTAGTCATCCATAACCATAAACAATGTATCTACAAGAATCCAATGTAGATACACATGACATTATTTAATATGATTCACAAAAGTACTCATTAATAATTCCTCATCATGTTATATAAACACCAACAAACAAATTGAATGCCAAAAAAGATCATTCCTTTTCCATTTCATCTTGTTTTTTAGTGACCGTCTTACACTATGAGACGGTTTTATTCTATAACTTGTGTATATACTCTTGCATCTCATTCGTTTGTTTACCTTTGTTTATTCTTTGACATTCTGATCAAAGTTAAACAAATGATTGGGAGGAAGCGGAAATATAATATGATCAAGTTATTCAATGTTATCCAACGGTATGACAGAAGCAACATTATTGTAAGCACGAGGATTAGGTGGAGTAAAGCAAACAAATTTAACTGCCCATGTGAAATTACACTAACTACCCTTTTAAAAGGGTTCATGAATATGCACCAATAATCCAATAAAGCTAGAAAATGATGCATGATTGGTCACTTTATGGACCCAATATAAGGGCATTTTTGGAAGAACATTTTTGTATGCTAATATTTGGTCTTACATTGTGGCCGATAATTAAGGAGCATGGGCACATGCCAAAGAAAACATAATTCATACTGTAATAATATCAGATACTCATCTTCAAGACTTCAATTCATGTACATAGAGTACAAATAAACCATGTTTCGAGATAAAAATAACTCGTATAAGACCGTTATACATGTAAAACCGATGTACACCGACCTTGTAATGCTATAGATCTCGATTGTACGAATATAATGGTTTTACACAAGAGTAATCGATGCTACGAAACTTCAACATCATAATCGTCTTATACCATCTTTTATAACAAGACCCACCACTCAAACAGTAATGATTAACAGTAAATCGAGTGTAAAACTCATTTAAATGAGTTAAACTCAAAAGGGTCTAAAATAATTAACAGACATTATTCTTAAAAGTAAAAATCTTTAAAAAAGTACTCCATATATAAACTTTAACCACCAAAAAAACCCACATTTATATGAACTTAAAGAACAAAATTTTAACCTCTAAAATGAATGAATTAGAAAAAAAAAGTACCTCAAAAGTATCACTATTCAACTTTTAAGTGGTCTAGAAAACTGAAAATGACCCTACATTATTTTGGATAATAACCCACAACAAAAAAAAATGTTAAAACTTTTTCTAATCTTTTAAAAATCAGGATGTTTACCGTCCATAACAGTGTTTAATCCCTGACCTCATGGTTATGGAAAGAATAATGAGTACAATGTATGCAACCACCACACCAACTCACTTAAACCAGCATTGAAGACGGCATATTTCAATGAAGACGGGTCGGGTTGCAAGTCTCATTGAAATCGGCCATACCCGTTTTCTCGAGTTGCCTCTCACAAAGAGACAAGTGGGAAACCATTTGACTTTCTGTGAGAGGTAACCCGAACGGTGTTCATTGAAAACGGATATACCCGTTTCCAATGAGAATTAGTAAAATTAGACGGGTACGACGCAAAAATGTGCAAGACTATAAATCTTCACAAATTCTCATTCGTGACGGTCACTATCCGTCACAAGGGGTGGAATTCCTCTCACAAAGTTGCAAGTGGGAGGACAAGTGGGAAACCCTTGGTTTTCTACCTGTCCTTCTACTTGCAAGCTTGTGAGAGGGATTCGACCCGTCACAAGTAAGACTAATTGATAAATCTTATAAACCCCATTTCCCCCTCAAAAAAATCATTAAAAAAGTGTAAGAAAACACACAAAAAAATGAGATTATTCCATGAAATAGCAAATAATTAGAATTAGAAGAATAAGAGTATGTCTCACCTTTGCAGAGGGAAAATAGGAGGAAATAATAATAATGTGAAAAAAGTTTTTCAAGTTTTGGAGTTTGGTAAAAGAGTAAAGGAGGGTGTGGAAGTGCAGATGAAAGAGTGTGTGTGTGTGTTGTGTATAAAACTGACACAATGTGGGGGGTAAGAGAGAGAGAGAAGGAGAGTGTGTGGGAGCGCGGAGTTGTTGTTGTTAATGTTGCCGTTTCATAGTTTTCATTTCAAAATTCAAGTGTGCTTTGTGTCTTCCTTCATAGTCCTCTTTCACGTCCGCCAATTTTTCAAGCACGTAGTCTCACCGAAGACGGATATTATTCGATTATCTGTCACAAGCTGAACACGGATAGTTTCCCTCTCATAATATGTAAGTGGGAGAACAAGTGGGGTGATCCATTTGTCATCCACTTGCCCTACCACTTGCATATTGTGAGAGAGGACACTATCTATCTTCAGCTTGTGACGGATAGTGCTCGTCTTCAATGAGAATTTGTATTTTTCAAGTCGAATTTAATGGTTGGATAAGGAATCACGAGGGAGTTTGAAACCGCTACCTTTTTTTTTTATTAAAAGTATATAGGATCCGAGCATAATGCGTGATACAAATTTACCTTTATGAATATCACCTGACCCGAATATTTTATTTTGACATAATAACCATTATTCCTAAAGAACTTGACTCTGAAATGATCGACCACGCCTAATCTAACCAAGAGTTCTTGCAACCCTAAAAAATGACTTACCCCGAACCTCGTTTGTCATGTCTATATGTGCTAATCTACACACTATTTAAGTATTTATACCAGGTTACGTCACCTTTTTTAAATAGAGGTCACAAACTCAAAGTTTATAAGGTCTAATCTCATTCTCAACTATGAGTAACACCCCGCGAGGACCCGAGGGCCGAGGGGGTCGAGCTTAGATCTAAAAATTTTACTCAAGTAGTAGAAATTCGAATCGACCCTCGCCGGATACACAGTTGTAGTGATCGAACAAAATTATACGAGAATATTTGATTTCAAAGTAAATCCAATTCACACTATTATTTATGCTACATTTCTCGCTTCCTTTAAAAATGACGCTAACTTTTGTTGTTATTTTTGTATTACATTGATACTTTATTAAATTTCTTTCGTTTAAGATGACAAACTATTGGAGTTTCTTCGTATTACATTAATTCTCTCTATTAACTTTCTTTCAAGACCGACCCAAGGATATGGTGGTTGTCTTGTCGACAAAAATGGTCTACAAAGCCATGGTGACGGCATGACCAAAAGAACTAACAAAAGAAGGATCGCATATTGAAAGAATCGTCACTATGTATAATGGCATAACGCCGTGAAATCTCTGCAATACGCTAAGGTAACGCATTCAGAAACAAATGAGTCCCAACAAAATACGCCTAAAAATCATGTATACTTGAGGTTTACCCGGCTACTAACGGTAGCTGCTAGCCTGCTATGCCCACCATTTAAAAAAAAAAAAAAAAAAAAGGGACCTGAGGTTCCTAGAGCTTAGAAATTTATATATTAAAAAAATTTATCACCAGAATAATTTGAGGTCCATTAACCTAATGCAGTAATGCATCGCTCTAAACCGTTAATAGTAATACCCGGTACGACACTGAAAAACTGAGACGGCAAAATTGTGATGACAGGACAGCAAACTCTCCAATGTCACCAAGCCTGCAATTTGAACTAAAACTGCAAGTCTGCAACAAACTGCATGCATGATTCACACTGGATTAGGATAAAATGACACTTCTTCTCACAAAATTAGAGAGCATGAACAAATAATGTCAATCCACTTCGTGATGATTAATTTGCTTCGACTTTTCTACAAATACAGAATACAATATGTAGAGTAGCGACGAAGTTAGGGGCGCTAATTTGGCCATAATAATAAGCCTTCAGCTGAATTATGAGGTACATTCAAGTATTCAACGCCTACATAGGAAGCCCGAGGGGTTGAGGAGAAAGAGAAAAAAGACTTTGAGAGTTCCGGCCCATAGAGGGAGAGCGACATCACCAAAATGAGTAAAGATAGTTACTTCACATCTCAATCAAGGTCGTGTCAGGTCACGACTCACAACTACAAACATGACAAGTGACAAGCTACCGTCATACTAATGTAATACTCCCGCCAGGTTGTTTCCGTCATACCAATGTAATACTCCCGCCAGGTTGTTAGCAACAAATTGGAAATTCATAATGGAGATGGCAAACGTAACAAACAAACAAAAAGAGTATTTGGCATAACATTGTCAAAATGCTTCAACCTCACAAAATGAAAAAAATCTTCAACCCCACACAATGAAGCTTGAATTATGATCTATCTCGCAATTGCTTCAAATCAGGTCCATTCATAAGTCCAATAGTATTCCTAAACTGCCTTTTGGCACTAATTTAGCAAACAAGGTATGATTTTTCCTGTTTGCCAAACGATCAAATTCTCAGCTGGACAAGTATGCCAAGGCTACATCCATCACGTTCCTCGACACAGCTTCCCTTAACTGGAAAACTAATGGCCTATTGTTT
Source organism: Heliosperma pusillum (assembly GCA_022085475.1). Classification (NCBI taxonomy): domain Eukaryota; kingdom Viridiplantae; phylum Streptophyta; class Magnoliopsida; order Caryophyllales; family Caryophyllaceae; genus Heliosperma; species Heliosperma pusillum. The sequence continues at coordinate 97,695 of JAIUZE010069975.1, read as the reverse complement.
ACTGACCCATGATGGGTTTCAGAAAGGAAATATATTTTCAGTTTGAACCCAATAATATCATGGTCGATGTCTATTATGTCTAAAAACAGCCATCATAATATCCAATGCGCATCAGGCAGTATAACCACCTGACAGGCGAAATTTCCTAAGCCTAGAAAAAGAGGATTCAACAAATATTCATTCCCTGGATAAAATATTTGACGGTAAAATTATGCTTGGTACGACATGCATAATGGCCAGTATAAACTATAAAAGCCATGCTTTTACAAATTAGAATTTTCATTAAAATTAAAGATAAGAGTACAGCCAAATTCCCCCGTCTTCACTCTTCAACAAGGATAAAACAACTACTCCGTACTTAATATTGAAGAAGCCTCTTCTAAGTCCATGTCTCGTGTAATTCTATGAGACTCTTCCTTTTTGTCATCTAAAAATATTCTAGGGTTATAATAAAGCTAGGCTCTTTCCTATAGAAAGCCAAACACAATCACTTTGTCGTTATGTGAGACTCTTCCCTTATGTTATCTAAAAATAAAGTGTTAAAATATTTCGAGCATGTTGACCAGACTCCTTCCTCCCATATATCGGATGTAAAAGTGTAACACAGAAAACATCACGATACACTCAAGATATGAGATAAAAATTAAGGAGCAAGTGTTTCATATAAAAGTTCAAAGTAGTATCCTACCAAAAATTTCACATATCTTTCGTGTCTGCCGGATAACTCCCGAGCACCCGTAGAAGAGTGGCAAACTCCTGTAACAAAGAGAGAACCATTATTTTCGTCAAAATAATCAGTATGCAAAAATGAATGTGTAATAAATGAATAATGGTCAGCAGTTCGGTGCCAAATTACCTCAAGATTGCTAAGGGCCCTCTGCGCATTGAGGTCGGCCGTTGAACCTTCGAAATCCAAGTAAAAGTAATAGTCGAAAATCCTAGTAAAAATGAAGGTAAAACAGTAAATACCAACATCACACCAAACTGATAAACCTTTCATGGAGAAACAAAGGGCGAAAAGAAGTGATTGACTCATAATGGTTAGAAAAACTACTTTGAAGAACCATTATTGCCCTTCCGCAGAGGCCGACTTTCAATCTGGCGCAAGAGGAAACAAAAAAAAACTTTGTTAGCTAAAACGGAGTTATATCAACCTATTAACCTGATGATCTTGCTCTCTAGTCTCTACCACTCAATTGATAGAGAAAGATCAGCAAACCAGTTATTCCAGACACAACAGCAGTAAATAATTGATATCTTTGTTGATTACCTTAATTAGATTGATTTTTCGCATAGCAAAGGCAGCAAGAGCGTTGAAAAGTGTCCCCGGACCCTCTGCCAGAGAGAAAACTATGCTGGTCTAGAATTGGAGGAAATACTTGCATCAGCAAAAAACATTGCCTTAAGCAGAGTAAACAAAAGATGTACTACTCCATTCAAAATTTATTATCATCATACGACTTTGGTGGCTAATGACATCAACTTCGACAAATAATTTGCCTTAATATATGTAGAAATACAATGTGAACTTTGTCAAGTTTGCATTATTAAAACGACTATTTTCATACGAGCAATTATCATTTTCAAAATGTTGCCATTATTGCCTATAGCACGAAAATATCAGTCAAAGTCACATTGTTTGACCAGCAATGTCAAACGGATACAAAAAAAATGAGATGCAGGAAGTACTAATTAGTCAACGTTTGGTAATTGGTCTTGCCTTGAAAGGTCTATCACTTCCACGAATTACGGGCTCAGGAATTATGGGATCCCTCGCAAGCATTAGGAATCTTGTGACATTGTCAGGATCATCCTGAGGAAAAAATAGTTATTATACAAAACATTATACGATCCATTAAAGTTGACTCAGCGTGAAGTCAAAATGCACCTGTATATCTTCGGCCAGTATATTCAAGCCATAGATCCTTGCAGCAGCGGCACTCGCAACTGCTCCTGCGTCTTCAAGTTTGTTGCGGGCCACAAACTGCAAGCAAAATTAAATGAAAAGTAGTTAAACCTATTTTTGTGATTAATAAGTTTCAAATTGTTAAAAGAAAAACCTTAATGACTGATGATGGACTTACCTGCGCGGCACCAGCAGTATCATCCACGGCTACTCTTGTTACTCCAAATTTGGCCAACGTATGCTCACATTGAGCAAGAGCCTACATGAAACACAAAAATCCATTACTCATCCACCAGAACATAAAGCAATATTATATTCTAAAACAAATATTTTGACGACTCCTGCACGGTTTTTTAACCATTTGATACGGACTTTAAAATACCTGAGGATGGCTTAAAACCCTTTTCAAATCTTCAATTTTGACACCGGGATTAGCCATCAAGCAATGTCGAATGGGGAGCTTCACTTCACCGACTATATGCAAGTTGTGTCTTAGAAGTAGATCATAATTTCTATGAATGCTCCCCCCAAGAGAATTTTCAATAGGTAAAACGGCTCGATCAACAAGCCAGCGCTCTACAGCCTACAGGAAGATGAAAGCAGGTATGAAAAATATCATAATGCATGAACAAAAGGAATCCTTATAGCTTTCTATGACTATGGAGAAAACATGCATAACATCAAGTTATGCACAATGTAACATACAAGGCCAGAAGCGGCATTCAAATAGTTACGAATGAGGTCAAAGGACTTACTTGAAAAGCTGTATCAAACTGCTCACAGGGAACTGGTTCACAATTTGGATAAGCAGTTTCCGCAGCCGCCTCACTGTTTGCTCCACTTACACCCTGTAATAGCTAAAAGGTCGGATGAGCAACAAAATACGTTTCCAGTAATTATCTCATGCCAAGAGATATTACACACGTATGGCTTGTGACCATCCTAGAAATCTTATAATAGTAAAAGGTGGCAATTCAAGCAGTGCATATCACGAAATTGAAGTCATCTCTTGGAGCATGCTGGGTGCAGTGAAGTTCTATAGGCAGTATTCTAGATTATTAACCTCTATGTTAGAGTGCATATAAAATGCCGTCTTCTTTAAAAAGAGCAACTTGATTACTCATAGTAATTCGTCACGATTTACTCCCTGCATCCCATCTTAACTTAGTCCCCATTTGACTAACGATTATATTTAATAAGAAACAATGAAATGATAACATCGTCATCATCACAAGATCTCACTCTGACTAACAGAAGATTTAGAAAACATAAACAGACTGGAATGTTGACTGAGGATAATATACGATATTCATAAATTTATTTGACTTGACTTGCAAGTTGCAAAGGGGGTAGTACTTTTGGACGGCTCGACAGGGAAATGGAGAAGATATAATTGGGATGGAAGGCGTAAAACAGAAAATTTTTCCGCTTTCATCAACTCCACAGCAAAATATAGCAATTCTACTAAGCAATTGAATAATACCATTAACAAAGTGGCCGGTTAATTACTCGTTCAGAATTATTACATTTTCTTGAGCAGATAAACTGAGCTACAGGAGTCTCTACACAAAACAAAAACAACCTCTCAAACCCATCTCAAAATCATAGGCAATATCCCGCTACCTCACCATAACCGAGAGCCCTTAAGACAATGAAGTAATGCTAGAAACAGTTTAGGTTCCCTTAAGCCTCTCACACCCTTCAAAACAGAAGCTATTTGCTCGATTAAATCACTCAGTAATGCCACAAACGCATTGGCCGCTTACCAAAACATGCTAGGTTCGCACAAGAAGATTAAACAGAAAGCAATCGTCTTATGCTAAAAATGGTCTTAAAACGGTCTTAACCTTAAAGCGTAGTACCTATAGCTATCAGCCTATCATTAAGTCCATATAACATGAAAAAAAATCGTCTTATGCTTAAAACGGACTCAAGCGAGATTCTGCAATAACTAAACAAATAAACAGAATTAAATCAGGAAGTAAAACTAAAAGAGAGAAAAAATGACCTGGTAAGCCACTCGAAGACGAGGGCCATCAGATGCAGGCGTTAAACAATTCGTCGACGACAATGGCTCTATAAAATACAAAGTAATTAATACTCCTTAATTATCTCAAAAACACTACGATTAATTAATTAAACGCAACATTAGTATAAACAAAAGGCGATGATAACGTCACTACACTTTTGTTTAATGTCTACAAGCTAATTATATGAACACAAATTCTTATTTCAGACGGACTAATTCCGTCTGAAAAATAAGACGGGATTATATTGCCACTTTTTGATAAAATGTAACCACAGCTTATATCAACTTGTTTTCAATAGTGGTTACATCTAACTGTGAAATGTTTACAAAATCTCGTCTTATTGCTTCAGACCAAAATGGTCCGTCTGAAGCAAAACCAACTGTTATATGAATGTATTACCCTAAACAAAAGGCAATGATAACGTCACTACACTTTTATTTAATGTCACTTATTGACATTAGTAAAAACGGTAGTGAATTTGTGGTGAATTTATCATTACCCTAAACAAAAGGCGGTTTCAATGAAACAAATCATATTTTCAAATTCTATCGTATAAAAGAAAACAAAATCATTAGAAGTAGTAATTAACGCAGTTAAGATTAACTTAAAAGTGTGCATTGAATAAATGAATTTTATATGGTGTAATTAGTAGTATATGTTAGAATTCGAAAAAACACGAGAGTTCATAAATAAAATACGGAGTAAAACAGTAGAATAACCGTTAGTCTTTTGTGAGTTGGTTTTACACTAAAATTCCGTAAAACAGCAAATTGGTTTTAATAAGGCTGCCTTACACGAGAATTTATTATATTATTAGTTCAATAGAGAAAAAAATCCGAAATTAAAAAGTGAAAAGAGAGAGTTACTAGGAAGAGAAGGGGAAGAAACGACGTCGTTGGAAGGATGATGATGAGTAGATTGGTGTTGCGAAAGGGGTATAAAACGGCGTCGTGTAAGGTGGAGGAAGGAGAGATGCTGACGTGGCGGATGGTGATGGTTGTTATGAAAGGAGAAGAGTGGAGATGGTGACGTGGCGGTGGAGGAGGAGGTGGTGGTCATGGTGAGTGTGAGTTCATTTAGGAAGTGTGACATTCCTCTTCTGGTGACTGACTGACTGCGTGACAAAGAAAAATGATGTACAAGGTTGCGTTACAATCCAACTACACCAAATTTGTGAGAGTACACAAAAGGGTAAAAGGTCTCTAGTACTCTCTATATATATATATCCAATTAGTCTTGCTTGTGACGGATCAATGTGACGTGTCAAATTTCTGTCACAAGCTTGCAAGTGGGAGGGCAAGTGGAAAATCAATGCTTGTGAGAGGGATTCGACCTGTCATAAGCTTGTGATGGATAGTGACCGTCACAAATGAGAATTTGTGATATATGTCAAATTCTAATTGTATACGGGGATATTCGTCTACAATCATAAACAGGTCGGATTCCTCTTACCTAGAAGCAAGTAGAGGGCAAGTGGGAAACCAATTGAATACCCACTTGGGCTCTCACTTACTCCCTCGGTCCTGGTTAATTGTTCTCTTATCCCTTTTTGCGTGTCTCAGTCAATTGTTGTCGTTTCTATATTTGGAAGGTTTTTTATGTCTAATTTGATCACCCAATGGGACTAGTGTTCATTTGTCATCCACTAAGTGAAACCACAAATAGACTCCCGCTCTTTTTTTGATTTTTATGCCAAAATAAAAGGATAAGCTGGATAACAATTGACCAAGACGGAGAGAGTATATTTTTGTGAAAGGGATCTGACTCGTCTGCAATTATAGACACAGATATGCTCATTCTACAATGAGAATTTGTGATATAAATATTTGATTGCAAAACCGTATTTCTTGTCCGGATTAATCTCAACTACCTCTATTTACCTTTTAAATTTGTAGATTAGAGTGATTAGTATACTATAGAAAGGATTGAGAAACTGTTTTCATGCAAGGCCACGTTAGTTCAGTGACCACCAGTCCAGTTTCCAACCACACGAAAGCTATAAAGGATTACAAATTCTCATTTGTGACCGGGCGACCCGTCACAAGTTTATGACGGGTCAAGCTCTCCTCACAAAGAGCAAGTGGGGATAAATGGATCCCCCACTTGCCCCCCACTCGCTCTTTGTGAGGAGGGCTTGACCAGTCACAAGCATGCGACGGGTCACAAGCCCCCGTCGCAAGTAAGACTTCGAGTTAAGTCATACAGTCAGAAAGGTACCAAAATCTTAAGTTGAAACAACAACAAATATTACATAACTACGAGTTTAACTTGATACGGAATACGCCTAAGTTATCAGTTCAATAGTTCAGCCAACTTCGATAACTATCTCTCACTCTTATCACACATGAGATCGGTAACTAGACCAAGTATCTCTTTCCGAAACTCAGAAACAGTAGATTGTGTGACCTGTTGCTCCACACTACTAAACCAAAGATGTTCCTCATCTACACGATTGCTACTTGCATACCAATTGCATACAACCCTTGCTATGGAGACGACAAATAATCCACAATCGTAACCATTATTTTGTTGGGGAGAAGATTTGTGCTCGATATACTGGACATCGGAGTTTGAGCCAGAAAAGAATCCTGCTACATTTGCATATAGCATTCTTGAATATGTAGAATTTGATGCTCGGAAGCTATCGTGATGGACAAACACATTAGCGGGTCTGTAAAACACAAGAAGACTCCAATGACTCCCAGCCTCAGCTTGGGTCACATCTTCATTGTTGTTGACTGGAAAAAAGATGAGATTTTTTGCGGGAAAATTCAGAGGTTCGATGAAGGTTTTGAGAGTTTCTTTATCTGGGCAATTCTGTAACCAGAAAGCGATTGAAGGTGGAACTAACTGGATGTCTTCAGTAGGATAGGTTGATGATAGGTAGCTGAAGTAGAACTCAATTATACGATCATTGAGGTACTGGGGCCCACTAAGGATATCTAAATCAGATCGGCGTAGTACTGTGTCGTTGTAGCTAAGGATCATATCGTCCCCAGATGGTCTGACCATTTTCCGTAAGTTGATGCAGCGCTACTGCAAGAAAGCTATAAGACATTATATTATGGAATTTTGACCTCAAAATGAATAAAAGACACTTAGATAGCCAGTAAGCTCCAGCATGACCGGGAAGAAAGCACGAGAAATACAAATTGAACACAATGGTTTGTAAGCTTGGCATTTCAAGCAGGTAGCACAAAGTACAAGTTTATCGAAAACGTCGAAAAATAAAATAAATGAAAGCACAGTCAGACAATCTCACCCAAGTGGGTATGATGCTTTAACTAAGTGACGGTCTCACACGTTAGACAAATCCAAATCCTTATATCTTCCTCATCATTACAAGGTTAACGATTTCATCTAATGTATAAGACCGTTAAATATAAGTTACGGTGCTATGAGAAATACTTGACCATTTGGATCTCCTTCTGATTGAATCCACATTTTTCATAAAACGCTTTGTTCTCAGAACTACAGTCAAGAATAACCTTGTAGCATCCGACCGATTCCGCGTGTGCAGTGAGGAAATCGATCATTTTCTTCCCCAAGTTCATTCCTCGGGCACTAACATCAACAACCACGTCTTCTATATGGCCGACCATACCACAGTTCCTGATAAATTTCTTCTCAATAAATATACTTCCAGTAGCTATTATCATTCCCGTGTTTTCATCTTCTATTACACATATAACATGATTGTCTCCCTCGGTAACGAGTTCCTGAAATCTATCTTGAAATTGTGTTTCTGAGACGGAATCACAAACTGTCAGCTGGCGCAAAAGCTCTATGAAACCCTTGCTTATATCGGTGACCTCAAGTCTTCTGATTTTATGGGTATGATTGTTATTGGGGGTGTCTGGTTGCATATTTACCCTGGAAGGTTATTCAACTTTCAAAACAAGAATACCGCAATATCATTGTATGAGATAGTCTTACATATAACACCAACCCAGTTCGTTATGTACTTATGTATTACTCAAACATGCATATGCAATCATAGGGTTAATAAGTTGGTTAAAACACTCAAAATTGTAACTCTCTCATATGAGATATATACCAGTTTTAATTTCTTCTTAATTTTGTCATCATTTGTTCCCGTCCATCATAGAATTCATTCAGCCATAAACCAAACAATCTGAGACCTCGTAACCGGTCACACTCACACCAGAGTTCATACTCCATAACAAAACAAGGAATAAATTAGGGCACTAATCTTTCATAACTGATATCCACATTCACGTTGACAGCTAGAGTTCATTGACACCAAACCGGCAAACCGTATTAAGTATCTACCAACAAAGGTGGGTAGTAATATTATATAGACTTTCTTTCTTGATGAGCTATGATGCACTGATTTTAGCATGAACCCCAGTACGCACACAATAAAGAACTACAATACACTGAGGTCACTGACTACAGTATGAAACTATGAACCGAAGGTAGAACAGACATACAACAGACAAACAACTAGAAGAGATACACTCTTCAAAATCTCACTGTAACAAGACCGCTGAATTGTACTTTAAAGTTTAGAAACATCTGATCAAAGTCTATAGACGAAAGTCGATTTTGAACAACCAAGAAAAGCTACACTTTCTGCGGGTAGCAAATGACAACAGACAACATTACCAGAATGTCAGATAAGCACTAATCACTAATACCCCAATGTAGCAAACATGGAGAGAAAGCTACAGTATCTATACGCGTAATGTGATACTCAGCTCCATGAATCAACAATGTAAGCTCCAAAAAGGCAAAAAGACCATCACACAACATTAGAACAAGGATAAGACCGAACATTTACATTGCTCAAACACATCACAGCACTTCCATTAACTTAACTTATAGAAATTCTCGACTGCAGGCGGCTTTTTTGATACAGCACAATACCACATTAAAGATTCGTACGCCTACAAATGGCCCTACCTTAAATTATACAAAATACTTCCAATGTTCCATTTAAGAGTTGGTCTTTCTTCATACGGCTTATTTTAGTCTGAAATAAAGACGGAAAATTTGTGACCTCTTTGGGAAAACAAGTTATCGTAAACTGTAACACTACGCACTAGCTAGACTATTGTGGTTACATTTGGCCATGAAATGGTCACAAAACCCCATCTTTATTTCAGACGGATTTGGGCCTTTACAGGACACTAATGACTAATCCGATAATACATATTCTTATTTAAGACGGTTGTAAATAAAAACCGGGTATAAACTACTCCGTAACACATAAGGAGTACATCCGATTAATAATAAAAGGAAAAACTTCGTATTAATTAATGTTAAAGGTATCAAGTATGTTTTAGAAACAGAGTTACACTACGGCTGTCTTAAGAGATAATTACTTATCCGACAAATAATATCTCAAGCAAAAATTTGGATATAGTATACATACGTATAATTGAATAAATCAAAGAGAAAGCTGCAAATTAAAAATCGAAATAAATAGATTAGAGTTAAAAGACTACTCACAAAATAGGTCGAATACGGTGACGGCGGTAGAGGCGGGGGCGATCTGGTGGCTGGTGCGGTGATGATTGATGAAGGTCGGGCAGACTCACTGATGAAGGTGATTAGGAACTGATTCTCTTGACTCACTGATGAAAGTCTTCTTCGTTTTTTTTAAAGGAAAATGATACTTCATACAACCACGGATTGTATTTAACGGTTTAAAAGAGGAAATAAAAGCTTAAAACAACCATTAATGATATTAATATACGCGTAATTTTGTCATAAATTCCAACTTTAATTGTACTTAAGAAAATATATTAAATTCTTAAATAAATTATGGTTAATAAAAAATTTCCAAAGTCATATTTTCTACAATTTCTACAATATTGCATCTTTTCTCAAAAAAAACTTTGAACGATCATACGGAGTAATTTTTAGCTATCGGTAGTGTAGGCAGTGGGTTGTGTCGTGCCGGCCCGCGTCCAGGCCCGTCGGGCCAGCCATAAAATTTGGCCCGATCCAAGCACGGTCAGTCGGACCAGCGGGTCGTGTCGTGCCAGCCCGACCACCACAAACCGCAGCTGCAGCACGGCCTTGAATTTTGCTTACACACGTTGAAGCTTCAACAAGTCGATAACTACTTTGTGAGATTGCTAATCTTCTATTTTATCTTGACGATTGTGCAATACCTTGTTTTGATTTTTCGATTTCAACTTAGTTAGGTGTATAGCTAATTAAGGTTTATATTAGCTCGTATACTGTATTTGATTAACAAATTAGTTTGCCTGATTAACCTTTTTACGATAGCTATTATGACTAACTTATTGTACTGAGTTTGTCTTGGTTTCTCAATTGTTTGTTTTCTTTATTATTACTCGAATTTGAACTGTGTAATTTAGGTTAATAACTGAGGGGGCGAGTTAGGAAAACCAATTTGACATATTCCACTGAACTATACGAAAAATTAATATCTAAATAATTGAACAGTGCTAGATATCGTAATAAAATGCACAAGGTTGAAAATCGATCGTAATTGATGATAAGAGTATTTTATCGTTAATGTATACTAATTCGAGTCAAAACGTTTCCCAACACCTGATCCACACATCATATCTATTACTTGTTTTCGTTTCATTCTCAGTTTATAGTTCTTAAACAATTCAAAATCCCCTTTGATTGCTTATTACGATCGTTGATTTATCGAATATCGCTATTTTCTACACTTTAACTACATTTACATATTCCGATTTCCCGTGGATTCGACACTTTTTCCTGCTTGACTAATTGTTTAGCCGTTGGACTTAACTAATACTCTAAATTGTTAATTTTAGGCATACGACTTTAACATGTCATTTTCTTCGAATTATATTGTACATTTATGTCAAAATTTATTCGAATCTACTATATACTAATCCTGAAACATTTAGAGTCTTCCTATTGGCTGCTGGATTTCAGGATTAGTGGGCCCCACAGCAAAACAAAAACTTTAATTACCCTCTCTCCTCTTCTTTTTTTCTGATTTATTTAGACTATGTTCTTCGAATGTTTTTGGACTTTGCATTAGTTTATTAATTATCGACTTTGCATTAGTTTTTCTGAAAACAATAATGACTTTGCATTAATTTTTCTGAAAAAAAATAATGAAAAAAATAATGGAATTAATTATTAATATCGACTTTGCATTAGTTTTTCTGATTTATTAATAATCTACCGATGAAACACAAACCATTAAATCTATCTTATTCTTCAGGAATATGTTAGCTACTAAATTTAACTATAATCTCACAATAATAATTATAATGGAACATAAAAAAATGATTTTCTCAACAAAAAAAACTGAACAGCTGGAATTTCGGCCAAAAAAAAAATACTGATGAATCTTTTCAAACTTAATTGATTTTTTTTCAAAGCACCATAATAATTATATAATTATTAACAAAACATAACAAATAGTACAATAGATCATATAACGAAAAATATATTTACATAAAAAAAGTTTAATTAAAAAAATATGCAATTGAAATACATCCAAGTTCATATTAAAAAAATCCATATGTAAGCTTCGGATTATACTTGCATAAATTTTTTCAGATTATATCACTCTAATACTTACATGAAATCCGTTAAATTCGCATATAGAGGGTCTTATAGAGAATATATATTGATGCAAATTGAAGATGTGAGGAAAATTAAAGGGAGATTTTTGAGTTAGGTGAGAAGGACTGATGAGAGGGGCAAAATATGTGACTGAGGTGAGACGTTTAGGGTATAGGAAATTAGGAAGGGAAAAATGAAGAAGAGAAATTGATAGAGGGGGTCGGCGGATGGGAGATCAAATTTTAGGGGTTTTATCTTAAATTTATATTTTTGGGTTGATATTTTAATTGAGATTCATAAGACCTTTTGGGTTGGGTTTTGTTGTATACTAATTTTTTTTCTAATATAAAATCAAATATCAAATATTTATTGGAGGCCAAATCTATCTCCAAATTTGGGTTAATTCTTTTTAAACATAATGTAATTGAGATATTTTTCTTTTAATGTGAGTAAGATAAATGTTGGTTACTTGGACATGACAAAAATAAATTTGTCAATGTTATAAATTAATAAGTTATTAAACATATACTAAATGTTAAATAATAAAAAATAAAAAAAATTTGTTTTCGGTCTATGTTTTACTTCCTCCATCTCAGTCATTTATTTACCTTTACTTTTCACTAATATAATTTATTAAAGTAAATAAAATTTGAATTCATTGATTTTTATTTGTACATTGAAAATTCCGTTACAAAAATATCACATTCTATTAGTTTGTTCATTTAAGACATGAAAGTTATCTTTATCATAAACTAGATTTAATACCCGTGTGATTGCACGGGTCGACATTAATGTCATTTTCTTAAGTTTTTTTACAACAATTAACTTATAGAAATAAGTTTGTCCTTTTTAACTTTTACGAAATAACTATTAAGTACTTAATTATGAATTTGACCCTTAACTTATAATATTGATTTAAGTAAAATCTTAATTCTTTCTTACGGTTATCTTAGACTATAAACATTATAACATAATCTTTAAATAATACTCGTGCAATTTTGCACGGGCTTAAAACTAATAAATAGAAAAGTGAAAAATGACATAAACTACCAAAAAATTGATAACAAGTAAAAACAAAAAATCTACTATATACTAAAGCAATAACATTTACACTCTTCCTATTGGCTGCTTAATTTAAGGGAATGAAAAAATAAAAGGGCCCCACAATTATTTCTCTTAATTAATTATCCTTTTTTTCTTTTCCTACTTAATTAATTTCTACTGTTTCTTCAATTCTTCTATCGTCTGATTCTTCTCTACTTATGCTCCTTAATTTAGCAACTCCAATACCGAGATTAAAAATATAAATAAACATAAAACTAAAAATTAAACTTAAATAAATTTGTTATTTAACAGTTTCAAACAAATAAAAAATAAAAAATTGTCAATGATTAATCCATTACCCATCAAATATTTTACCAACAATAATATAAAAAATAAAGGAAACAAGAGTAATTTGAGAACGGAAAATTTTGAATATGACATTTTTGCAGCATCAGCCACATCAAAATATTACTCATAATAAATTACATTTATTTTTTTCATAGTAGAATATTAATATTTGGTCATATACCTTATAAATATCATATGTACTAAAAGAATTCAAAAGCTAAATAAAAAATTATACGGTTGCTTTGACGGTTTAAAATAATTCGAGGCAACGTACCGGCTCTTAATAACTTAATTTAATAATGCCTAAAAATTAATGATTAATAGAAACATTTGAAATTTAATTAATAACCATTGTGAAAAAAAATGTAAAATCAATGTTTGAATTTTTAGGAATATTTTGACGAGATCGAATTAATCAAATTATTTATATAAAATGTAAATAAAAAAATCACCTTTTGTAGATTCATCTTCTATCCAATTTCCTCATATAGCCTCATACAGGTTTAACTTAAGGAAAACCAAAAATCATTTGGACTAATTTTTCAATAACCTTACAAAATCCTAAAAACATTTGTCTGACTAATTTGAAGCTAAGGTGACATTATAACTAGGGATGTGAAAACGCCACTACAACTTTTGTTAAAGTCACTCAAATAAAAGTTACATACTGTATGAAGTATCTTACTATTCACTCTCACATATTTTGAGTGGCGTTGGTGATAATGGTTGTAGCGTTACCATCTCTCTCTATAACTAGGGGCAGAATATAGAGAGTGATGAAGACGATATGTGACAGTCTAAGCTAGGGTATAACATTTTAGGATATATTAATACAGAGTCTTTAAACTGGCGAAGTGACTCTGAATGGTATGTGAAATGGGCTTAGGGTATCAGTAAATCAATGACTTATTTTCCTCCATCAGGTTTTCCGGCCAAGTTATGGTCCAATAGCTTACTGTCCTTCTAAAAATTTAGTGAGACGGTTCATGCGTTCACTTTATTTTTTCTCTCACAAAATAAAAAAATACATAAACTATTAACTTAGACAAAGGAAATATATTTCATTTTTGTTATCTTTTACAAATTTTACATAATGATCATAAATACCTCTTTTACTACATAAATTCATAACACGCTACGTTGTTTTATAAAATTTAAAATTCAAGACAATAATATATCAGATAAAGTAATCTATAAATTTATGTATATTTCTATATAAATTTGATATTCATAATGCACTCTGTAAGACAATTAAAAATAATGTATGACATAACTATTTTTTTATATTACACATTAGAAGTTATATTGAATATTCTCATCACTTATAAATAGTGCGTAAAAAGTAAACGTCAACATTTCAATGAATCCAACGAAGTAGTATTGCAATTATACACTTATAATTTCAAGTAGGTGATTCATAGGTAGCACGGATACTTCTACCATCTGACGTGTCTGTGTCGGACACCGACACCGCACGACACTTCCAAATACGTGTCGGACACCTAATGAACCCTATTCAGATATTTATGTTTCAACTAATTAGCATATAGTACTTATTTGAATATTTATTCTAAATTTAATATAAGTACTTTTATAAAAATAAAGTTGTACTTTTATAACTATAAATATATTTTTTTATTAAATTTAAGAAACATGACGACATCTCAGGGGAGACCGTATTATGTGTTTGTGTCCGTTTTGGTGCTACCTAGGTAATAGTTGGTATTTTTGATTTATTTTTGTCATATAGATATGTTACATATTATAATAATTGATTTTGAAGAACAACTTATGGATTTTTTATACGAAATATATGCACATCTTCGAGAAGTTAGAAAAAGATATGGCCGGACGATGAGGTCATTAGGAAATATTTTTCCAAGTCTGTTCAATTTTTTTTACTTCTTTTTAATTTAATAATTTTGTATGTTTGTTTGCAAAGTTTCTTCGGTATTACAGATCGCAGTGGAAATTTCACATATAATTGATTTTATTCTTATATTAAAAAATTTCATTTCAAAAAATATTGAAATTTAAGAAAATTTGTAATCTTCTTTTTATATAAACACGGCATCTTTTTGTTAACTATACATGTCCTTGATTATAATTATTATTATTCTTAAATTATTACTCTATTTTTTTGCATTTTAATTCTAATATTTATATATTTAATTAGATTTTGTTTATTGCTCATTTAATAACAAAACCCGTGCAATTCTGCATGGGTTTAAAACTAGTTATAACATTATAACTCAAATTTAAAAGTCAAAATATAAAAAGAAGTCCACATGATTCAAATACTCCACAAAAGCTAGTGTATAACGTTACCTCCCTTTGTTTCTCCCGCTCAACCCCATTTCAAACTCTCCACCGCAACAACCACCGCAGTTTGCGAAAATGGAGTCGTCGGAATTAACCCTAATTGAAATCGCAGCCGAAGACGACTCACTTCTTCGTCAATTACCTTCAAACGACGTCGTCTCCGCTTCCAATTTTGCTTTCGATTTCTCTCCTCTCCAAATCCCTAGATCTCGCCTTCCTTCTTCCCCTTCTGGTTGATTTCTCTTACTCTCTTCGTTACATTATACTGTTTGATTTGTTTTTTTTTTGCTTTAATTATATAATACAATTATGTGTATTTTATTTTGTGTTAATTACTTTGTTTTATTATATGATTTGCGAAATTTTGATGATAAGGTTGTGCATTTTTTGAACAATGTTGAAAGTTAGTGCAATCATGTGAAGTTAGGTAGTGTTAATTGCGTTTTTATTCGTCTGATTTACGAGAATTTGTGTATTAGATTGAGCATTTTTGAATGATGTTGGAATTTAGTGTAATCATGTGGAGTTAGGAAGTGTTAATCATTGCGTTTGATCGTCTGATTTGCGAGGTTTTGATTGTTAAATCAAGCATTTTTCTAAAAATTCTCAAAGTTAGTGCAATCAACTGGAGTTAAGTGGTGTTAATTACGCTGTTTATACGTATGATTTGCGAGAATTTGAGTATTAGATTGAGCATTCTTTTAATGATGTTGGAAGTTAGTGTAATCATGTGGAGTTAAGAAGTGTTAATCATCGCGTTTGATCGTCTAACTTGCGATGTTTTGATTGGTAAATCTAGCATTTTTTTAACAATGCTTGAAGTTAGTGCAATCAACTGGATTACTGGAGTTAGGTAGTCGCCTGATTTGCGTGAATTTGAGTTTTAGAGCATTTTTTTAATGTTGAAAGTTAGTGCAATCATGTGGAGTTAAGAAATTTGAGCATTAGGTTGAGAATGTTTTAAATAATGATGGAAGTTTGTGATTCAATCCGAATGAGAGATCGCGTTCTAGGTCCATTTGTTAGTTGTGGCTAGTAACTGGCTATAATGAAGACTTGAGAATCAACTAGAGGATCGTGTTTTATGTTTGAATTGAAGTTGTGTGTGTTTCATGACCGAGTGTCAAATGCTAACCATGACTTCATGAGGCATCAAGTTATATGTATGGGTTTGTGTAATGAGGGGCCATGTTTTAGTTTGATGATGTGTTAGTTGGCCAGAATGGATCAACGTAGGCCTTAAACACTGACAGTTAGTTGTATGTAGGTTATGTCAGCTTACGGTGGTTTGAATTGAAATTTGAAGCTGTGTGATTTCATGTTCGAGTGTCAAATGATAATTGTGAGGTATCAAGTTATACGTTTGAGTTCGTGTATGTAATATATGGCGGCTGTAGTTGCTCACATTTTGAGCTTAGCACGCTGGCGAGACTGATCTTATTCGGTCATGCCATGAATTTGGAACCCTTTACCATGGTTGTGTAGTTGATTTGAGTTTCCCCGCATTTCAAACGCTCTCAAAGTGTAGATCAATTATGATTAGGTCAATTGTTTTCCTGCTGAATGGGCTGTTCCTTATGGTTCATTTAAAGCACTGAACATGGATATTGGTTGGCTTTAGTTTAAGAGGTTGACCTCTTAAGGAGAAAATTAACAGGTTTGAGGTTTAGCTATGCTAGGTTTTGAGCCTTGCCCGCCCCCTCCCTCGAACTTTGTTCCAGTAAGTGATCAAATAATGGAGAAAGAAAAGAGAAGTCGGATGCTATTATCTCGTTAGTTGAAGTTGATTAATAAATAGAAGAATAGTAGGTCATTGGATGAAATGAATTTTGAACTATTGACAGTCGTCATTTGTTTTCAATTGGCCTTTCTCATTCACACAGACACACAGTTTGTCTCTGTGACCTATAGTGCATCTGGTACAACATGCGCAAGTAAGTTACGAGGCTAAGTAAAATTACAAGTATAGCTTAACTCGGATATCCTGGATTCCGGGTACTTGATAGAAGAGAAAAAGCCAATTTCACAGTCTAGATCAAGTAAAGACTTTTTTGGGTTACCAGCAAGCTGCAAGATGTGAAATTACTATGCAATGCTTAGTATGTGCCTATGTGGCTGGTGACTGTTGTAGGGATTAGGCTATGTATGTCCTGTTTCGGTTGATTTCATGCTCACGAATTTTGACTCGGTGATTATTTATTTGACTATTCTGATTGGATATGTTGACGAGGATATTGTATTGTAAATATTTTCTACTCACGTGTTAAGTTTCAGCGTAATGAAAATCAGATCACTTGGGACTTGGGAGGCATTTTGCTTAAAAAACCTACAGTATATGATTCAGAAAAATATAGGAAAATTTTGTTTTTAACTGATGGTCTTAACTGCAATATCCCTTATGGACCATCCAGAACTAGGCCCCCTCTATTGTTAAACATAGGGTAAGGCTGTGTACAGCGACCCTCACATACCCCGCTAATGTTAATGTTAATGTTTATGGTCTCAAATCTTAACCGCAGGTAAAAAAAGTAATGTTGACAGCAGCGTTCTTGGTAGTGGTTCATCTCGCAGCAACAAAGAAAATATGAATGCTATTGACAAATCTGGAACGCGTAATCTAAGTGTTGAACGACAAAAGATGAAGAAGAGCAGGAAAGGATACAATATGAGAAAAAGCCTAGCATGGGACAAGGCTTTTTTCACTGAAGAAGGTATCTTCAAGTTTGCCTCAGAATTCACTATTATTCGGGTAGATAGTTGGAGAAACAAACTGACTGGTTTTTCTCTCAGGTGTCCTCGATTCTGAAGAGTTATCTATGATTAGCGGAATGAGTCATGTTGGCAGTCTGTCTGTCATAGATGAAGAACGGAAAGACTCTTTGACTATGACCTCTGATGTCGCTAGTGGTTCAGCTAAGATCGAAACCCTTGAAAATTTATATAAAGAGTTGCCGCCTGCTCAACTCAACAAATCAAGTACCAGTAGTTCACTTCTGAAGAGGGACTCCGTGTCTGGAAGCCGTCTACCTATGATTTCAAGAGTCAGTATTTGGCTGCCTTTCATAGTTCTCATTCCAGATTTGCTATAATGCTTCTTTTTTCACATGTTACGTCTTTGTTTGTTGCTATTTGCAGTCATCACAGAAAGCACTGGCTAATCGAGGACTCTGCCAATCTGGGTCAAAACCGGGAGTTTGTCTTACTCCCGTTGCTCCTTCTTCATATCCTTTTTGGTTCGTTAGTAGAATGTTACTGTATTTGTTATCAGTATAGGTCACCTAAGTATATATCGAATATTTCTTAACTTTTTGCTACTCAGAAAAGACCTCTAAATACAGGGACAGCAAAAGTTATGACTAAAAACTCGAAAATTCCTAGAGTTCCAATTTCAAAGCATCCTCCTTTACCGTCCACATGTATGCGTGCTCCATCGGGTGGAAGCCACCTAAAGTCTCCTGGTATTGCTCAGCCGGGTTAGTTTCTGGCTCTTACAGAAACCTTTTAACTTTGATACCCGTGGTTCCGTTTGTCATTGCTATCTTACTAAAGATGAAGTTTACTGTCTACGTCAGTTACGTAGTATTCTTTTTTAAAGGATCTGCGTTCTGTCGCTATTTACTATTCAAACTTTTATTTGCTTGTGTTTCATGTCTTATAAGTAATTTTATGGTTTAGTTATATTCATTCAGCTGCGCAGAAAAGGACAAGCTTGATACTTCCCTCAAATATAAAATCTGCTTCTAAAGTCGCCAACATCAGTTCAGGAGGTACATTTAAATCTAATAAGCATTTGGCTGCAAATGCTAGAAAATATTCGGTGAGTTTCTGTATGCCAAATGCATTTAGGCAACTGACTTGTTCAACAGAAGCCAATTTTTGTTTAAAGAAGCTTTTTGCTTTTCAAGTTATTGAGCACAGTTCTTGCTTTTGATCAGACTTGCTCAAGCTCGGAAATCGTCTCATCTACTAGCCACAAAGATCAAAGCACTGGCAAAGTTAGCAACTGTCTTCAGAACAACTCCAAGCAAAGTATTCCAATTAAAATGAATGAGTCTGTTAATGGAACAAGCAGGTCTAAAGTTTCATCTCACCTTCCGTCTGATAACGGTGGTGGTAACAAGAAGGATGCACAATCTCAAGGAATTAAACAGTCAGGATTACGGATGCCATCACCATCTATGAAGTTCTTTAGTGAGGTATGCTTAAGAAAAACTTTATTAATGCCTTCATTGTATTTTAGGGTGCTGAGGATTGGTATATCTGAAACTAAAAGGTCAAGGAATCTACTGCAACTACTTGTGCAATTGATAACAGTCAAACTACTTTTGTCTATACTTCCATTGCAGGGCAATAAGAAGTCATCTAACCTCAAGTCTAGCATCCCAATTTCAAAAATACCCGAAGCTGCAGATCACATTTCTGACTTGAACCAAATAAAAGTTCGGAATGTATTCCTTAATCACGATGCAGTGTCTAAGAAAAGGCTGAGCTCACAAGTGACGGAATTATGTTCCACTGCATCACTCGTTGACCGTATATCACATGCTGAAGCCAAGCATGGAGAACAACATCAGCATGTAGTGCTACAAGAAGTTCCGCTTGAAGATAAGGTTCCCCAACCAACAAACAATGCTGAATACCTCAAGAATTCTCTCAACGATTTTAATATCCAGCGCAGCAATGAGAATTCAACTTCACTAACAATTGAAGAGCAAGATATGAATAAGTTTGTGGATACAAACAGCAATGATCCCATTTTACTTCAAAAGAGAAATGGTGACGGTAACATGATGAAGACCTCCATAGCATCTTCTAGTGAAGGGAAGCTTACTCCTGCTTCTTCAGCAATTGGAGAAGTTTCTCCAACAGTTGATGAGGAAACGGGTTGTCGTTCGTCAGCCATGAATGTTGGGGATTTCCTTGAATCTGACATTGATTCCAATAGCCAACACAATAATTATACATTGGCGGCTGACAATAATCCATCAACTAGCATGCTTTATAACGAGAAAAATCCTGGTGAATGCATGATTAATTATTTAGGGCAGTCCAATACTGAAGGAAACATCAATCTTCAGCTTGATGATAGTAAACTATTTGCAGATGACCATAGTTCATCAGATATGGATGAAAGTGACTCTGACAGTGAGGAAACGAGAAGCTGCATCCTGAAGTGTGAGATAGATGCAGGAGCTGCATATGAGCACGTTAATAAAGAACAAGATGATGCGATGCTTTATGGGGATTTGTCAGCCATAAAATTTGGTGAATGCTCGATAAAACAAGATATCGTAAGTAACCATGTTCCACATGATGAAAACAGCAATATTTCATCCGCGACCCTGAAGATAAGTGGCGGCAAAGAGATATCTGATGTAGATTCAATTTTGAGTGAGCCTGAATTAACAGATATATCCAATCATTCTAGGACGAGTTTTCTGGAGCTGTCTAACAATGATGCCAACCAATTACCTTATTTATCCTCCTCTCTCCAAGGTGCAGAAGAACCACCCTTGTTCGGTGGACTTGAAACAATGGATAGTGGGTGCCAATATGCTTCCTTAGTAGCTTCTAATAATGGGACAGAAGCTACTATTAACAAAGAAGCTGAATTAACACAAGACGAGAGTGATGATCCGATTGTTAAATTGGCAGTATCTGAAAGAGATGATATGGAATTGAGTAATTGCATACAACTGAAGGACATTATTCTCAATAGACACCAAGCAGAAAGTAACATTAAGATATTGGAAGACGTACATCAAGTGAACAGCAGTGTGCAGGAAGTAGAGTTCCAGATTGATTCAATTAGCTGTCTTTCCGATAAAGGCAACAGTTCCACATTCCAAACTGATGGCAGCATCTCTGCAGAACCTAAAAGTAATTGCAATATGGAGGGCATATGCTCTGACTATGGTACAGAAGCTAATTTTAACAGAGACGCTGAATTTTCACAAGTACTGAATGATGATTCAATGGTCAACTTGGCAACATCTGAAAGAGAGATGCTAGAATTGAACAACGGGGTACTACTGAAGGACTGTTCTCCCAGTAGAGACAAAGAAGGAAGTAACATGGAGATTTCTGATGACATACGTCAAGTGCACATCAGCTTGGAGGAAGTAAAAACTCAAACTGATTCCGATAAAGGCAACAATTCGACTTTCCAAACTGATGGCAGCGTCTTTGCAGAAGAACCTGAAACTAATTGCCATATGGAAGGCGTATGGTCTGACTCTGGCACAGAAGTTAATACTAACAGTGACATTGAATTATCACAAGTACTGAATGATGATTCAATGGGCAACTTGGCATTATCTAAAAGAGACGTTTTGGAATTGAATGATGGTGTACTACAGAAGGACTGTTCTCGCAGCAGAGACCAAGAAGGAAATAACATTGAGATTTCTGATGACATGCATCAAGTGCACGTCAGTGTGGAGGAAGTAGAAAATAAAACTGATTCTGTTGGCTGTCTTTCTTGCAAGGGCAACAATTACACTTCCCAAACTGATGGCAGCGTCTCTTCAGGAGTACCTGAGACTGCATGTGATACGGAGGGCATATGCTCTAATTACGGCACAGAAGCTACTATTAACAGAAGCACTGAATTTACACAAGTAGTGAATGATGATTCGATTGTGAACATGGCAACACCTGAAAGAGATGATACAGATTTGAACAATGGTGTAGTACTGAACGACAGTTTTCTCAAAAGAGACCGATCTGGAAGTAACATTGAGATTACCGGCGACATATGCCAAGGGCACAGCTGTGTGGAGCACTTAGAGTTCCAAACTGACTCCATTAGCTGTCTTTCGGGCAAGGGCAACGGTGTTGCTCATCATATTGACGGCAGTGTCTCTGCAGAAGAATCCGAGAGTAAGTGCAATATGGAGGTCATATGCTCTGACTGTGGCACAGAAGCTACCATTAACAGAAACATTGAAATCTCACAAGGAATGAATGATGATTCAATTGTCAACTCTGCAACATCTAAAAGTGAAGATGTGGATTTGAACAATGGCGTACCACTGAAGGACAGTTTTCTCAAAACAGACCGAGGTGGATGTAACATTGAGATTCCCGGTGACATACATCAAGTGCACAGCAGTGCCGAGGAAGTAGAGTTACAAACCGATTCAGTCAGCTGTCTTTCTAGCAAGGGCAACAATTCTAATTATCAAACTGATGGCACTGGCAGCGTCTCTGTAGAAGAATATGAGAATAAATGCAATACGGAGGGCATAGGCTCCTTCGAAGAGGTTAATGCAAATTTAGAAAGGTAATTCAGACTTTTTGATTCCATTGATAATTTGATACAATGTAGTCGCTGCCTTTAAAGCACAACTGAATGTTCTTGAATGGCAGGCAGAATGTGACGATACCACCACCACATGCCGTTCCATTCTCAGATGAGTGGCTAGCTGCTATAGAGTCTGCTGGAGAGGTAATCAATTTTCTTACATATAATAAAAGATACCTGTATAGTGCATTCTTAACAAAGTCACTTTTAAAAAATTTCCAATCTGTTGGAACTTGTGACGAGATCTCTGTACAAATTCGCAAACTACTTCTATCATATTACAAATGTCAAATTGGTGGCCTGTATAAACTTCCCTGCTAAGTTGTTTGGTTAAGACCACCTGTTGAACCATGTTGGGGATCGGTCTTGGCTTATTTAAGATTGTATCAACTACCAAGATTGTTTTCTCAGAAAATAATTACTTACTGTAAAAAAATATTACTGTTAGTTACTTAGTTACATATATGTCTTTCCAGTCTCCAAGCAAATTGTTCCTACGACGTTACAAGCACATAAATTGTGAAGCAGTCGCTAAACTGATTCCGCTCTCTTAATATTTTGAGTTGAAGTTCTGGTCTTTGATCCATCATGTTTCATGCCTCATGCTTACCCATCTTAAAATCCTTTTGGCAGGAAATTTTGACCATGAAAACTGGTGCTGTTCAACATTCACCTACCGATAAGTCAGTTCCTGAACCAAGTCCTTGGTCACCGGTATGGATCATACTTACTAATATTCCTTATACATTTAAGATACATTAAAAAAACTCTAAATTCAACTTCTAGCTATTCTTTTATTTTTATGGCATGTTCTCCCACTTTATTGTGTCTTTGAATTTTATTAATTGAGTAATGCCGAGCTCTGCCCATGGATATATACTCGAGTCTGAATAACATTAATCGGTGAATTTTCTAGCTATGCCGAGCTCTGTCTCATGTTCTTTCGGCGGACTTCTTTAAGCAGAAATCGGTGAATTTTCTAACTAATTAACGAAATTCTAGTATTAGCTAACTGCCCAGATTTTCAATGAGCGTCCACAGTACATTGCATTTGACAAAATATATTTGGAGCCGAATCCTTTACCTACTATTTCACACAAAAACTATGGAGAGACGGTCTCTCATTAATTTACTCAGAGCCTGTCTATATGGAACTGACAATTGACTTTCTTTCTTCTCTAGCTGTGTGTGACTGTATGATGTATGCCTCATGCTCACTTCTACAAAATGCAAAGATGTCTGTAAAAGCAAGAAAATTTATTTATCAAAAAGCGCGCTAGTCTAAGCAATATTAAGGACATTATTTATATTTTTTTTTTATTTGACCTCCTCTCACATGAACATACAAAAATTTAGAATGTACTTGTATGTTTTACTTAGATTGATGACAAGTATATGTGACCTAAGTAGTAAGGAGTAATATTTTACGTTCCTCTTCGCCTTACTAGTGACTTAAATCTTAATACATTCACTCTCGGGATAATAATTGATTTTTTGTAGTGAATTTGAACCTATTTTTATAATCTTACTGCCCTTTTCAGGTGAAAAGAAAAACCAGTCAAATGATAGGACCTTTTGATTGCACCAAACATACACATACTCAGCCTGATCAATCTGAATAGGCTTGGTGATTGCTGGGTAATTTTTAGTCTGTTTATTCTTCCACATTTGTCATTCTACTTTGACGAATTCTCTGTACATTTCTTACAACTTATATAATACGCGGTATGTGATTTGTTTCTACTTCGGCTGAGTATTTCATCTTGACAACTGACGACCATCCAGACATCTAAGTAGCGGTGGAATTGAACTAAGACCCTCTCTGTTTCTTCGGAAAAATAGATGGATTATAGGCAATAGACATAGGGAATGGAGAAGGAGTAGATTTGTCTAAGATTAAATCTCGGAGGTAATGGAGAGAAAGAAACGGAGAAAATCCTACGTCCTAACTTACGGACACTGGGAAGTGAGAATTTGCTGCCGCCTAATGTTCTTTTCATTTTTGACAAATGTTGATTTGCTGCAGAATGTTTAATCTACAACGAAGCAGTCTATACGTGTTGGATGTTGTTCACTACGAATTATGCTTGGATGAACTGAGCAATGTAGGGATGGTAAAACACAGCATAAAATGAGCAATACACTTGTTATTTCTTCATTTCATTTTAGAGTAATTCTTGTGTTCTCTTGGAGCACGGTCCTCCTTACACCGAAGTTATTATATATTTCACTTTATTTCTCCTCTTTTAGGTGTAAGGAGGACCATATTAAGGACACGATAATTTTTCGTCATTTTAAAGGGACTTGTTCGGAGAAGCAGCATAGCCAGTAATCTAGCACATGTTAAAGTTACCACATTAGGTTTTATTTTCACCACAAAAATAGCGATTTTGTACCACATAAGACACTTAGACTATCGGATACTTTTGAACCGAGCTCGAGCAACATACATTAGGGGTACTCTTTCTGTTTATTTCATTTGGTTTTTTTTTTTTTTTTTTAAATTTTTTTTTTACACTTTTTTGTCAACCCTTCTTTTAATCTCTCCCATATAAATGGTCCACCTATTTTATATCCCATCTACTTTTTGTATAGATTATAATCTGAACCTTAAGACGGGGTTTTATATCCATTTTATTGTCAAAATTTAACCGCTATGGTTCAGGTATTGTCACAGCTAATGGTAACTTTTTTTTCCAGACGTGGTTACATTTAGCTGAAAACTGGGTATAAACCTCGTATTATTGGTTCATACCAAAAATAGCCCGTCTGTAGAGAGACCAACTCGATAAGTAATGTCCTACACTCTTACTTTACTTTAAAATTGAATAAGATCAAGGAAATGGAGGTGGCACTACCGCACTAAGTTGGTAGTTGCCAATCAACGATATTACCTGTCACAAAGGAGACTTATTATATTACACGAGATTCATTGATAATTTTCAAATACACGAGGTCTATAGTCGAATCTCGACCAAATTATGTAAACTTAATTTTACGCGTAAAAGAATCTAGAATATAGTCTAACAAATAAAAAAACACACCTCTTAAACTACAAAATCTCAATTAAGACCGTCTCACCACGAGACTTTCAGAAACCATTTAAACCGTACATAAACATTTATTTATGTGTGTTGCCTGTTGCTGAGCTCCTATCAAACAACCTCAAGTCTCATTTGCGACGGGATGATCCGTCGCAAGATTAAAACGGATCTAATTCCTTTCATAAAAAGCAAGTGGACAGTAAGTGAGGGACTTTATTTGCCCCCACTTACTATTAGTGATAAAATTTAACCCGTTTTAAGCTTGCAATCAGTCAGTCCATCAAAAACGGAAATTTGTGACCAAACAATATGTATTGGTCATTTGGTCATTTGGTACACTTCAAAGGAATGGAATCTTGGTACTTAGAATGTGTTCACATTGAGAAATTGACGTTAGTGGGACAAAATGAGGACACACCTTTTAGTTCCCCAAATCCCCGATTGTGACCTCCATGATTTACCAATTACGACCCGTTAATGCATGTCATGACTCTTCTCCGCCCCTAGTTTAACGAGTAATTTAGAGTGATGTCACGTATTCGTTTTCAACACTCGACACTCGGATAATGGTATGATATTTAATAATTACTTTATTTTAAGTTAAAATATGCATATTTTACATTAAAATAGTTAAGTGCGATATTTAAACACACACCCTTATTGACACTAGACTATGAATATCAATGACGTTGGTAATTTAAGTGTTATGAATATAAAATTAATATTCTTATCCTTAGTAATTTTCCACTTCAATAATATTCACTCTTAATTTATACTCTCCATTGATAACTTTATCATAAGACTCACTTATTATTACTATTATTATTATTATTATTATTATTATTATTATTATATCACACATCTCATTCTCTAATATATTACCCTAGAGATCGCTGACATGTAGCAGAGAGAAATCACAATGTCACAACCCAATATTACCATACAAGTAAATCAAGTAATATATTACTATACAAGGGTTATTTTATTATTGAATGTTATTGATGAATATAGTCTTATAAACGAGTCTGAGTAACATACTAACATTGCTTGCAAACCCGATTTATCCTAGTATAATAAAAAGTTGAGAAGTCAATAGACTATAATAATTATACTTGTGATTTATTTGTGAAATGATTATCAGTAATAATAAAATTATTAGAAATTAAAGTCATCAATAATAAACTTTAAATAAACCTGGAAACTAACATTTTCATGACAAACTAATGTGTGATTTGTTAATACGACTCTAGTTAATACGGAGTATAATGTACATCAATAAACAATGATTTGCTTATAAATTTTCAAATATGCTAATAAATAATTCTATAGCTTATACTTTTTATATGATCATGTAGTAATATACTTCCTTTTACTTCTAGTTTTATTCCTCTTTTGTCTATCTTTTATAATTATTATCATTAGTGACTCCTCATGT
This sequence comes from Heliosperma pusillum, assembly GCA_022085475.1. Classification (NCBI taxonomy): domain Eukaryota; kingdom Viridiplantae; phylum Streptophyta; class Magnoliopsida; order Caryophyllales; family Caryophyllaceae; genus Heliosperma; species Heliosperma pusillum. The sequence goes on along the minus strand of JAIUZE010069975.1, from coordinate 70,709 downwards.
AGTCATGTTTTCCAAGTTTTAATTCCGTCCACGCGTTATTACTCTCTATATATTTTGCACGTGAAAAATGTCAATATTATTAAGAACCTGAGTAAATATTATTCATAAACACCAATCAATTGGCCTTTTTATAAACCGATTTACTTTAAATGAGTTTAAAACCGGTCATAAGGATTTACTTACAATCATTAAAAAATAAGTAATGTAAGGATGATTTAGGTAAAATATAAGGTCAATTTAAAATAAGTTTTATCATACATTAGAATTTGTGCATACCATGATATCACAAAAGGAAAAAACATATTGAGAATAAAAATACTCATAAAACGATATAGACAAAAATCAACCAAAAATGCCAAGCTTTACAATGTAAGGATCTGAGTAAAGCTATTAATTTCTTTTTCCCTATTTTCAGTGTGAAAGAGCCACTCTGACATTATATAGTTAACGAAATTCGAATTACCAATTAAATTAGTGACATTTGCACTTTAAAATAGTACACAAACTATTATTTACAACATAAAATATTCGTATTATTAAGCTTACGAGTCAAATATGCTAAATTGTACTTCTTTCATTCCAATTAGAGATGATCAAATGCAGGCTTGGGCCGGGCTAATGTTAAATTTTTGGCACATGGACAAGCAAGTTAGCGAGTTTGGGGCGGGGTTAGTGGGCCGGGCATTTGTATTTTTCTTAAAATGCCTGGTTCGTGTCCGCTTATTTAGCGGGCGAGATGGAACAAGTTTAATGGATGAGATGACTCATGAACAACTCTAATTCCAATCAATTCTATATATGAGTTATCACAAATTCTTATTTAAGACGGAGGTATCCGTCTTAAGCTTAAGACGGATATCATATTCTCTCACAAAATACCCATCAAGGGTGAGTGGAGAGCACATAGGGGGTGCCCACCTTGTCCCCTCTACCCATTTCTTCTCACAAAATACCCGTTGTAAGATCCGACCCGTCTTAAGCAAGACCTACTGATGAGTTATATATTATTTGTATTTAACTCGTTTTGAATTTAAGACGGATATCTCGACCTGTAACGGGATCAATTAAAAATAGTAATAAACCCCCTGCCCACTCCTCTTCCAAAACTCTCACCAACCAACCACCATTTCAGCACTATATAACTACTACACTCTCTCTACTTGTGTTCACCTCACGCTTCTCAAATCTCCATCTCCATAATATAATATAATATTCTTAGGGTTCTTCTTTTTCCCATTTGTTCATACATTATTCTTCAGGTTTATTATCCTTCTTCTTTTCACTGCATTATTTTCACTTAATTATTTTGTATTATATCCTAGTTTTTTTTGTTCTTGTTATTGTTGTTAAATCGATTTTCTACGTATTTTTTCGTTTCGTATTTGTTGATTTTTCTGTTTTTGTTCGTTTATATGATCGTTTTTTTATGTTATTTGATGATTATGATGATTAAATTCGTTGAATTTTCGTTATTTGTTGAAAGTATTATTGTTGATATTCGTTCAATTATTTGCGATTTTTTATTTGATTATGATGATGAATTGATGATGATGATGTTTTGCATCGGCGATTTTTGTTGACTGAATGTTGACTTTTTGCTTCGTTTTTTGATCATTTGCGATTTTATTAGTTGATTTGTTGCTATTTTATGATGAAAATGATGATTGATTTCGCCGATTTTCGCTGTTTGTTGAATGAAGTGTTCATATGTTTTTCGATTATTTGCGATTTAGTTAGCTGAACAGTTGTTTGTTTGTTAATCGTACGATCTTTTGTGCTATTTTAATGATATGATGGATTTCACCGATTTTCATTGTTTGTTGAAAGTATTGTTGATAAATGTTTCGATTATTTGCGATTTTGTTAGTTTAATTGTTGTTTGTTTGTGGATCGTATTTTCGTGTTCCGGTTATAATGTTGTTGAAATTGTTCGATCATTTGCGATTTAGTTAGTTAAATAGTTTGTTTATGGATCGTATGAGTATTTGAATGCTACTTGATGATGTTTGTTTTGGTCAATTGTCGTTATTTGTTGAAACATCGTGTCATTTGCAAAATTTTTAAAAACTTTAATAGTTGTTTTTTTTGTGGTTCATACGAGTGTATGATGATTTGTTTGCTATTTGATGATGATTGATTTTGCCGATAATTGAAATCATTCGATCATTTGCAATTTATGATTTAAACTGTTGTTTGTTTGTGGATCTGTATATTTGGTGGCTGATTATTAGTCGCGGTTTTGGTGATGGTATTACTGTTTCGTAGTGTTTGGTCATGAGAATTTTTATTTTTGGAAATTGTATTTTTTTTGTTTATGTGATGAATTTTTGATAGTGATTCTTCTATAGTGTTGTGTGATGCTATTTTGTTGTTTGAGAAATAGCAAGCTTGTCTATACAGAGAGACCGTCTTATAGAAGACCGTTTTTTTAACACATCACTAAAATCTTGTTAGGTGATGCTATTGTTCTTGGATCGAGAACAATATCGATTAATTTGTTATGTTACCCTGCTCTCTTTCATGATCTTTGATATTTTATATGAAAATTAAATTTTCGTGTATATTTTGAAGTTATAATTATCATTACATATGAAGAAAAAAATGATTTATTTATTTTCCTTGGATAAATTCACGTGAAACTTGAATTATTGCGTCTGTTATTTGTGGGATTGACTATTTTATTTTATACCGAGTAATGATGGAAGTATATGTGGATTATCAATTACGATCTCGTGGGTCTTTCTTTCTTCAGTGTTAAAATGTTAAAATGATCTGTTCCACTATCTATATTTTATAGAGCTTGTATTTTGATTTACTTAGATTGGTACGGCCGTATATGAATTAAGCTGTTCCCCGCTTGTTTTCGCTTTTCGTGTTATTAAATACGGTCTCAATTGGTTTGTCCTCGATGCAATCCAAGCTGGTTTTTCTTATAGTTAAGATGTTTCACTTGGAAATTGTGACATCTTGATTGAGGTTAATCATAAGTTTCATCATCATTGATAAATCACACTATTTTGACAATAGCTAATTAATTTAATTTTGGTTTGTCTATTCAGATTCTTTAACCATGGCAAAGAACTACCCAACTGTGAGCGAGGACTACCAAAAGGCCATTGAGAAGGCAAAGAAGAAGCTCAGAGGTCTTATCGCTGAGAAGAAATGTGCTCCACTCATGCTTCGTATTGCGTAAGCTTTCATCTTCTATGCTATCAAGAGCTCACTCGTCAATCTTATCATCCATCATTCGTAATTGATTGGTATATGCTCTGCAGATGGCATTCCGCTGGTACCTTTGATTGCGCATCAAAGACCGGAGGACCTTTCGGAACAATGAGGTTCAAGGAAGAGCTGGGTCACGGAGCCAACAACGGGGTTGACATTGCTGTCAGGTTGTTGGAGCCTATCAAGGAACAATTCCCCACCATCACTTACGCCGACTTTTATCAGGTATAATTACATAGAGAGATGAAGAATGCCATACATGTGTTTTGTAATTTTTTTTTTAAAATTACACGTATTGATCTTTTTCACTGCTTGCGTGTTTGAAGTTGGCTGGTGTTGTGGCTGTTGAAATTACTGGAGGACCTGAAGTTCCCTTCCACCCTGGCCGAGAGGTTTGTTATTGTTGAAATTGAGATTTCGCTCCACAGTTGTCTTTAAGTCGTTCTCTATGTTCTCTTCGTTACATCACTTGTAATGTTATTTGCAATTTTGATGCCAACCATTGTCGATTTCTTTTCCAGGACAAGCCAGAGCCTCCACAGGAGGGTCGTCTCCCTGATGCTACAAAGGGTATGCCTTTTCTTTCAACCTCTTGCTTTTCTGCCTTTTATGTTTTTCTTTTGACTATTCAATTTTCGAAACCGATGTTTAGATATTTAGTATTGTATTGAACTGTGTTGCAGGTTGTGACCATCTGAGAGACGTGTTCGTCAAGCAAATGGGTCTTTCTGACCAAGACATTGTTGCTCTCTCTGGAGGCCACACCTTGGTGCGTTCCAAATTCTCTGACGTTGCCTAATGTTTGGTTGGCTTACTTTGCTTGTCTTGGCCTATGCTGATGTGCTTTGACTTATGATAATCTCACAGGGAAGGTGCCACAAGGAGCGTTCGGGCTTTGAAGGAGCTTGGACCGCTAACCCTCTGATCTTTGACAACACCTACTTCACGTAAGCACCGATTTATATTCTGTGACCTGTGGTTTGTTTCAATGACTGTCATGGCATTTATTTTTCTCTCAAAATGTGATAGGGAGCTTTTGAGCGGTGAGAAGGAAGGTCTCCTGCAACTACCATCTGACAAGGCTCTTCTGGCAGACCCTGTCTTTCGTCCTCTCGTTGAGAAATACGCAGCGGTACTTTTTCACTTTGATCTCTTGTTTTTTCAATACCTTTTCCCCAATAGGAAATGTTGTTCTATCTCCAAGCTTCTACCTCCCTTTTTACGCTTCCATGTGAACCTCCGAGGAAAAGAAACAGTGTTGAGTCAATAAAATTTTCTTCACGGTGTCTCGTTAAAAATGTTGGATATTGTAATTTTTTTTCGTAATTATAGATTTTAGCAGTGAAGAATAAAATACACAAGTAAGAATTAAATTATTTTTCTTGTGTCCTGCCAAAAAAAAAATCCGGGTCCTAAAATGAAGCAACATACCTTGAAAAATGATTTTTTTCACTTGTATACTATCCAAAATTTCAAATGAAGTAACAAACCTCGAAAACAAAAGCATTCAAATGGAGGGAGTAACAATAAATGAGGAGTGAAAGATATTGTAAGCCTCACAAGATTAATGACTCTTGGAATGGAATCTTGGTGCCAAGAATGTGTTCACACTCAGAAAGCGATGTTCATAAGACAAAATGAGCACACATCTTTTGGTTCCCCGTATCCCCGATAAGCGATAGTGACTTCCATGATTTAGGACCCATTAATGCACGTCGTACTCTTTAAATGGAGTTAACAAATAACAATACTCGAAAACACGAGCATCCAAATAGTTTGTCAACTAATAACCACATCAATAACATTGGTGTTGCACTCCTTTGAAATCAGGATGAAGATGCATTCTTTGCCGACTATGCTGAGGCTCACATGAAGCTGTCCGAGCTTGGGTAATGCTCTTACTCTGTTCATATTTGAATTCTCAACTTTTACGGCACGATACACATTTTTAATGAAAGCGCTTTCATTTCATCTTTTAGGTTTGCTGATGCTTAAGAAGTGTGATTCAAGGGCTTTACAGGCGACCAGCAACACAGTTATGGGATCATTTTTTGTTGTTTGTTTTAGAACGGAAACTGTCCTTTTAGCACAGTTCTTCGGATTCCACAATTGAAGTTTGGGAATGTGTTGTTAGTTTGTATTGCTGAATGATGTTTTGTTATATGAAGCTAAACTTTTCGTTTTGAGGATTTGCTAATGGTATTTTCATGTGCTTCACTAATAAATTATGACCGACTATTTTAGCGTAAACATGGTCTTCTAGCTGATGTGATTTTGAATACGTCATGTAGTATTTCCGTATCCTAATAATTTGTTTACCTTTAGTTAAAATAGTGCTTACAAAGAATAAAAAGAGAGTTTAACAAATTTTTTAAGACGGAGGGAGTAATACTAATGCACTGCTGATGGTGTTGGGAGTTCATGGTGGAAATCTCAAAATATAACCATTGTTTTCTTTATATTCCGCAAACAAAATTATGAGTAACGACTCTGATAGTCCCATCTCCGTATAACATTGATCATCACCTGCTCGGCAGCTGCGCTCGATTATGAGTTACGACTCTATTCACAACCCATGTTTACACCTCTTGCATCCCAGTAAGCGCCGTCCAGATTTGCGCTTCCTGCTTCCCTCGGTTCACAGTTTTCTCCTCTGATACAACATTAAATTTCTGTTATCGGCTTCCACCTCACCTCATATTTACCTCGAAGATGCTCAACTGTCACGCCTTCCAAATAACCCGATATATCGTCATGAAATTGCTTCGAGTTTTCATTCTTCCAAGAACTATCTCACGTTCGATAACATTTCAAATAAAACCGTGGGCAGACTAAGTCCAGAGTAGTATAATATTACTACTCACTTAAAGGCTGAAGCCTTCAACTGTTTTCAGCTGTCATCTCAGAAACGTACGTAACATTGAAAACCATGAAGAACAAATGATCAATCAATCTCTGATGGCAGAGGCGTCATCAAATGCAGACTGCCCTGCGTCGTTAACGTACGAAGGTCGCTACATTCAGTACAACGTCTACGGCAACAACGTCGTGGTTACTTCCAAATACCGGCCTCCTATTAAGCCTATTGGTCAGGGCGCTTTTGGCATTGTTTGGTAAGTTCTCTTCCTTCTGTTCCGGTCAATGATTATCTATTTACGTATTTGGGTTTGTCGGAAATACTACAAGTGATGTTTGTTTTTGAGATTTTCATGTAGTTATTGTAGACTAATGATTATTTTCTGATGCGTAGCTCTGTGTTAAACTCGGAAACCAACGAGATGGTCGCAATAAAGAAGATTGCACGCGCATTTGATAATGATATGGATGCTACGCGCACTCTTCGTGAGATCAAAATCCTCCGTTATTTCAACCATGAAAATGTATGCATTTCTTAGCTTCTTCTGTGATGTTTTATTCATCCATTATCTATCTTATTATGACAAGCAACTTTCTTGTACTACAAATTCGAGGATAAACATTACTTGCTTTGTATGTGATTTCGACTAGATCATAGCCTTAAGAGATGTTGTTCCTCCACCTTCATTGAGAAATTTCTCGGATGTCTACTTGGTAACTGAGTTAATGGACACTGACATGCATCAAATAATTCGAACTGACCAGGTTTTATCCGAAGACCATAATCAGGTAATCTTACTATTGAACTTCTGCATTTTCCAGTCAGCATCAAAACCGTCCCCGTGGCTCCCTTTATTACCAACAAAAACATCAAATCAATTTTTTTTTGATAGATTGAGGCGGGTTTAACATGTTTATATCATGGTTGTCGCGTTCAGCAAAAAAATGTACTTGTAACTAACATTCAATTCTTTATGCATTCGACTGTGTGCCAGTGCGCAGCTGGCTTGATATGTTGTACACCGTATATGTTTGCAGTACTTTCTTTACCAGATACTCCGCGGCCTGAAGTACATGCATTCAGCAAATGTCATCCACAGAGATTTAAAACCAAGCAATCTACTGCTTAATGCAAATGCTGATCTCAAAATCTGTGATTTTGGCCTTGCTCGCCCGGTTTCAGAAGCTGAAATGACCATGTATGTAGTCACCAGATACTACAGGGCACCCGAGCTTTTGCTCCACTCTTCTAATTATACTGCTGCGATTGATATTTGGTCTGTCGGTTGTATACTTATGGAGCTCATGACCCGAAAACCTTTGTTTCCTGGCAAAGATCGCGACCACCAAATGCGACTAGTGACAGAGGTACAGTTTTATGAGTTACGACTAATAAACTCCTGAGCCATCTGGTTCTATACATTTTTTTTTTTTGCGAGGAGTTTTTAAATTGAAGGTAAAGAATCAGATGAAGTATTACTTTTTTAAATGATGATCATTATTATCTCTTGTTAAGTTTTAACATAACTTCAATTATCAGCTTCTTGGTACGCCTAGTGAACTAGATCTTCAAAGTCTTACCAATGAATGGGGGAGAAGATACGTCCACCACCTTCCGGCAAAACCTCGTCAACCATTATCACAAGTTTATCCCCACCTCAATCCCCTTGCGATTGATCTTGTCGAGAAAATGCTAATTTTCAATCCAACCCAAAGAATCACAGGTAATTACACCTACATAACTTTTCGACAATTAACTACTTAGATGTTAATTTGCTATTTCGTATATTGGTGCCTAATCCGCGACAGTATATAATCTGTCGTGGATTAGGACCAGTTTTGTGACCATAATAATTCGGTACTTTTTTTAGACCAAAATTAAATTGGCTGCTAAATAGCATTCAAATTTAGTACTACCAACAAATTGATCGCCCTCATCTTACTACTAACATATATTTGATCGCTAGTCACCGACTAATTTGTTACGCCCTCTATTCCCGTCATTTGTTATCTTTGATCACAAAATGCAAATATTATTCTATTTAATTATAATTTGGCTATGTTGTTAGTAAATATTGTTCCTTTGCAAAATATGCAGTAGAGGAAGCACTCTCACATCCATATTTAGCAGGATTGCGTGACATATCAGATGAGCCTACATGTTCAGAACCATTCTCTTTTGATTTGGAATTGGCAACTTTGGAAGTTGAAGATATCAAAGAAATGATATACAATGAAGCTTTGGCATTTAATCCTACTTTAAATCCTCAATATGCTTAATGTGTCTTGTATATGGATCGCTTTATTAGTATTTATTTAGGCAATTTTGATGCTGACGGGATTTGATATATGTGAATAGTATGATCGCCCAGTTATCAAGTTTTACGGACTTCAGCAATTAAACTAGGTGACATGAGTATAAAAATTGAGAGTTTAATTTGTACTGTGATGGTAAAGCATTGTTAACGTTTGATTTATTGACTTAAATTTTCAAAAATTCATTCTCATCAAAATAATGTCAACATACTTGCCTACTTGGTGTTGGGAACTAGTTTTTGGCCTAATAAGATCCATAATACGGAGTAATTGTTTTTTAGACTCAATAGTTCTTGTTAGTTATGACAACCTATTTTGACAATTTGTTATTTAATGATAACTCCTAATGTGGAATGAGATTTTCAATAGAGGATTCGACACTTAATTCTTTTCAATAGAATGTGAAATAATGTGTGATTTCAAATGAAAAATGGGCAACTTGAACGATATAAAATTTTGAATTCCTGCATGACTGTAATAACGTTTCAAAAGTCTATCTTGATACGTCAGCATGCAATCCACCTAAAAACTCTAATTAACAAGATCCTCATTCTCACATGAAAAACGCACATCCTTGTCGTTATCGTATTTACTTACCCATATTATTAGTCTTCTCATTTCCTTTAGATACATCCATTATTTGTGAGAACTCATATACCCCAAAACTTAAAACTTTATTATATTAAAAGCATATGAGTCTTCCTACTAGCACTTCCCTCGTGAAGTTGTTTTTGGTCTAAGATAAAACCTTTCAAATTCAGAAGTTCGTAATTTATAAAAATGAACACTAACATGATATAAATGCTTTATTTAAAGATACCAAACGATTAAAATAAAGGGTGCTCAATATCAATACACCCAAAACTGCCGATGACAGATAAAACTTTGGTTTCAAGTCTCTTTATCGAGCTATGGAGTTGCTCACAGCATGAAACTACGCATTGTGCATTTCGAGCCCGTCATTTTATATATATATATAAAAAGATTATTAAGGCCCACTTCAGTTCAAATCTTAAAATTTCAATTCAATTCATATCATATAAATCCAATTTATTTCAATTAGAAAATTGAAATCCCAATAAATAAAGACCTAATATATACATAATTTAAAGGCTATTAGATTAATCACCACACTTTCCTATTTCCGACAACCCAAATCAATATGAAATGAAAACCGGGCTTTTGTGACCATTTTCAGGTCAAATACTCAGATGTAACCACATTAGTGCAGCATGTGCTAATGTGGTTACAACTTATGGTAACTTATTTTCTAAAAATGATCTCATTTCTACCGCAAAATGATAACAAAATCCCCGTTTGAAGAGATACCAACTCACATACCCGGACAAGAGTTTCAACCGTTACTAGAATAAAAAACCACAAAATAAAAACTACAAATACCATTCCTATTCCTATGTCTATCCCATACCCTTCTTAGTTCTTACCCTAATTATTATTCCAGCAAACTATACACAAATCGCATCACATAACCACAATTTCACAAAATCACATCACAAATCATTTCATTTTGGGTAATTAGTACTTTTAGTAGTATATATAATTTTATTTATATTTATATTTATATATATTTCCCCTTTTTCTATCTCTCTCTCTTTCTTCTCTCTTTATTTCCCCATCTCGCGTTTCTCATCCTCATCTTCATCTTCATTTTCTTCATCGCACTTTCTCTCTCTTCATCGCCGCAGATTCATCTCTCTTTCTCTCTCTACTTTTCTCTCTCCACTGTAAGTCTCCTTCTCACTATCTTTCTTTTTCTCTCAATTTTTTCACTTCATTTTTTTATCGATTCTTCGTTAAACGATTCGCTTTACCTAATTTCGCCGATTTTAATCGATTTATCGCGTTTTTGTTCCAGATTTGTTGTGGTTAGTAGTGTTGCATGTTGTTGTTTCCGATTTTTAGGGTTTTATTTTGTGATGCGCGGAATCTTTTGTTCGATTGTGTGTGTTTTTGCGCTGAATTGTTTTCCTCGATCTTTAGGGTTTGTACGTGAATTTGATTGAATTGTTTGATTTTTTGAATTATTGTGTTGCCGACAGTGTAAAGATTTGGTGTTTTGTATGAATCGTGTCGGTTTTTTGGTGATTTTTGGATAGTTGATTGGTGTATCTGTTTGTAACCCTAATTTTTTTCAACAGTGATGTAATTCGGTCTAATAGAGAAAAATACAGTGTTATGTGGCGGCTCCTCGATCTTTGAGTTCCGAGTTGGTGCTGATTTTTACTTGTTCTCAAATCTGCAATTAAATGTGATTTTTTATGATGAATTTTGGCTAGTTGATTGACCTGTCAGTTAATAACCTAAATTGTTTTCAAGAATAGGTTTCTCTATAATATTCCCTCAGTTTTTCCAATGGAGCCAAAGACTCTTTACTCTTTGGTTCCGTATTATGATGGAATAAAGCAAAACGGCTTACTTAAGTGACTTCACCTTCTTTCTTTTGTGAAGTACCAGTGGTTAGATGTAGTTTCGACGCAATTTTCATTTTGTTGTGATTGTTGTTCTATAACTTGTCGGTTGAGGTCCTTAGGTCTGGCGATGTAATTGTATGCAATTCAGTGTAATAGATAAAAAAATCAGTGTATATTGTGACTCCTTGATGTTTGAGATCAGAGTTGTGTTGATTTTGTCTCGTTTTACGGACCGGCAATTAAATGTGATTTTCTTGTATGAATTTTGGCGAGTTTATTGCTCTATTTGTGTGTAACCTAAACTTTGATACTTGAGTCGTAAGGTCTGAGGATGTGATGTGAATGTATGCAATTCAGTGTACTAGAGAAAAATTCATTGTATATCGCGGCTCTTTGACATTTGAGTTAGGAGTTATGATGATTTTGGTTTGTTATGGGAATCTGCAATAAAATGTGAAGTGTTTTACCTTGAAAATGAGGGTAGACTTTTACGTTGCTAATATTTATATTTATTTAATTAGTAATTAGGTTTTGTTGTATCAGTTTTTCTAGGAGCAATCATGAGTGACGAAGGGGAGAAGACTTGCCCTCTTTGCGCTGAGGAGATGGATTTGACTGATCAACAATTGAAGCCATGCAGATGTGGCTATGAGGTTGAGCTGGCCACCTTTCCGTTGCACTTGAAATTCGTCCTTATTTGCATTATAATGATTTTGATATGATTACCTGCCTGCACATTACTCTGGTCTTAATTCCGTGGATTTTTTATCTCCCATGTCATCTGATTATTATCCTTGAAGCTAGTTAATGGAGTAATTAACTGATAGTTGTGCTTACGGACTTTAAGGAGTTGATGATTATTTGATAATCACTCAACTTTGAACATGCAACAAGGATTTGTTTTAGTTGTGCATACCTGCTTTTTCTTTTCATGTTAAAAGATTAGCTGGTTAGTTTTATGCTTAGTACTTGATCAACACAGTTTTTGACACCATTTAGGATTAGGTTATCTAGAAATTCAGATTTTAGACTGAGAGTATGTAAATTCGTAATCTGTAACCTGTCATCGTGGGCTGATATGAAGGTTCATGTTGGCGGACTCAAATTAAGACTTCTTCATTTAGTGCTAATTATCCTTTAATAAATTGACTTTTGTCCTCTCAATCCTTCACCTTTTTGGTTGCCTATTTGCTTTAAGAAGCTTTTTTTGGAAGTATATATGAGGGCCCTTATTTTTTCGGCGTCATAATGTACATTTTATGGGTCATCCATCCCTTTTGTTGACACAAGGTAGGGTTACACGGGTCCAACTCTGACATTGTTTACCCTGTCAAGTGCGGGAGCCCTTATTCACTTTGGTAATTTTATAAAGTGCTTTTTGCCGCTCAACTTTTTCGAATAATTTTATTAGACATGCCAAGTATGCAGTTAGCTATTGTAGTTGAGCTCTTGCTTGTGCCTTTGAGATGGGTTTGTTACGTTTTACCGAAAATGCAATCCACTTAATAAGTCATTCATTCAGGTTTGTGTTTGGTGCTGGCATCACATTATGGAAATGGCGGAGAAGGAGGAGACAGAAGGAAGGTGTCCTGCTTGCCGCACTCCATACGATAAGGAAAAAATAGTTGGAACAGCTGCTAATTGTGAAAGGTTATACTTTGCCTCAGTCTTGTGAGATCATGCTTTGCAACCCACTTAATATAATATAATTATTTCCGGCTTCTGTTCACCATTTTGAGTAGTCTTCGTATCCCTTCCCTTATAAAATTAATGCTTTGATTTTTCATTGTTTTACTTATGGTTTTCACTTGAACTTTTTCGTAAATAGGTTGGCAGCGGAAGTTAGTATGGAAAAGAAGCACAAATCTCAAAAAGCCAAGTCTAAAACATCTGAAAACCGAAAACAGCTTACTAGTGTTCGTGTTATTCAGAGGAATCTTGTCTACATCGTGGGTTTGCCTCTAGATCTTGCGGATGAAGATGTGAGTGCTCCCTTGATGTCCTCTCAGCATCGTTTTCTCTTGTATCTGTCGTTGTTCTTCTCTGCTATATTGTTCCTCTTTTTAATGGTCGTATTCATTTATGATTCTCATTTTTGTTACCCCTTTTATATTTTGTGAGCAGCTTCTGCAGAGTAAAGAGTATTTTGGTCAGTATGGGAAGGTCTTAAAGGTGTCAATATCCCGTACTTCTGCTGGCACCATCCAACAGTTTCAACACAATACCTGTAGCGTGTAAGTCAAATTTTACGTTAAAGTCATGTTAACGTATCCTTTTATGGCCTATACTGTTCTCGGTTCGTGTTTTGTTATTTCTTCATTTTTCTGTTAGGTCAAGATGGAATTGGGAAAATAAGATGTGTTTAGCCGTATTTTTAGTCTTCCTAGCTGACCACTCATGTAATTTGGAATAAACGATGTAACTACGTTTATCCGTGTTTCATCATAGGTGGGGCCATTAAAGATTGATGTTGCCTGTTGAAATAAAATTTGATCATGAACTATTCGTCTGCAATAAGCATTTGTGTGATTTTTGTATAAGGTTCTAAGTCTAAAGACTAAGGTGTTAAAAAAGGCGTGTCTGCTAAAATTTGTTGACCTGTTGAGCCTGATAATATGACGTAAACTTAAGCTCAACAGCCTTATTGAAGGCGAGTATTTTATTGCATTCACTTATTTCAGATATATAACGTATGCAAGAGAAGATGAAGCTTTCCGTTGCATTCAGTCAGTTCATGGATTTATATTGGATGGTAGATCGTTAAGGTACGGTGTTTATGGAGTGGACGAAACAGTATATTTGTTATGGACCCATTTGGTTTGTTCTTTTGATGACTGTAGATTTGTTTTATAGGGCATGTTTTGGAACCACAAAATACTGTCATGCATGGCTAAGAAATGTGGTATGACATCTGCTTACAATTAATGTGAGTTTGTTGACAACAATTGGTATTTTCGAAATTAACTCAATTTCTTTTAATGTTCCCAGCCATGCACCAATCCTGATTGTCTGTACTTGCATGAGATTGGTTCACAGCAGGATAGCTTTACTAAAGATGAAGAAAGCTCAGCATACTCGAGGTAATGTAAAATATCGCAACTGGTACTTTTTAGGGCTTTAGTTTTATGGTAAAACTGGAAGGTATTGGTTCAGGACATTGAGTTAGTTGTGTAAACAAAGGCTTTTTCCCATGAACTCAGACCGTTTTACTTCTGACCTAATGTGTAATTGATGTCATAAGAGGTGGGGGCAGTGGTGCTTTGAACTCCTTTTGTCTGCGTTTTCTTTTTACGGTCTCTGAGGTAAATTTATGATTTGCCTTGCTTGTTGGATTTGCTCTCTCTGCTTGAGCTCATTTTACTAAATTCTCCGAGGAGTGCATCTTATTTTCTGGCTCTGTACTTGTGGTGGCTTAATTGATGTAACTTGACTTCTAGTTTATGTTACATTTGTACCCAGCCTACTTTGATATCCGTAAATGTTTTTGAGGTCTTGTTGTAGGGACATTTAGTGTTCTTGGCACCAATATTAATATTAAATTTATCTGACCCTTTTTCTTGTTAAATCTACCAATAATGAGCAGAGTTCAGGAAATTACTGGGATTAGTAATAACATGCAGCGGCGTTCAGGAAATGTTTTGCCAGCTCCAACTGATGGATATTGCTATAGCTCTACTGTGATTGGGAATCATGTGGTCAAAAGTTCTTCAAATGTAAGAGTTTTATTCCGTCTCTACCCTTCATTCTTATTGAATTTATGCAATTCAACTGATGGATATTGCAGTAGCTCTACTGATGGATATTGCAATAGGTCCTTTGATTGTGGTTTAAATTGGTCTCTTGGAGATTAGCCATTAGCTAAGATTTGTATGGTCAAGTGGCAGTATTATATTATCTGCTATATCTAATGAAAAGTCTGCATATGTTTTGAGATTCATGATTGACTGTAAGTAATCTCGAATGATTGGTTTGTTGAATGACTCGCAGAATTCAGTAAGCAGTACAAGAGTTTCACCCCCTTCTAGCAGTTCTGGTAGATCTGGTGGTCTTCCCCCGGCTGCTTCATGGTAAGCATGTTTCCTTTCATATTAGTAGCTTTGTGAATTTGTCCCTAATGGGGTTCTTGTTTAAATTTGAGTATATTAAAAGTGAGTATTACAATCAAAGTTATAATGCCACTATCTGGATGATTGAATAAATTCTGAAGCGGATCTTTATTCAGAATTGAGTTGCCAGTACTGTTTTTTCTAAGTTTCAATGTATCAGGGGAACACGCGCATCCAATCACAATCCACCTATAGCGAGCTTAGCTTCTTCAAATGGACCTACCAAACAGAGTGCTGAAGCAACGTATGGTCCGACTGTGATTGCATCAGTTGTTTCTAGTAGTGCAGAAACTTCTCATGTACCCAATAATGTCGGGAAGAGGCATGTAGTAAGTGAAGAAACTCGGGCAAGGCAATCCAAAAGTAAAATGGAGGCTTCAAGTACTGTTAAGCATCATTCAGGTGCAAACTCTCATGCATGTATCACGGAGGCATCTACTACATGTTCAGAAGCTCTAGACACCAAGTCAACAAGCCAGATGCCATCTCCATTGCCAGCTAATGAAGGGGAAAATAGTATGCCGCTAGATATGAGAAATTCTATTGTTGAACGACCTGAGCTTGAGGGTGATAGGTCTACTGCAGACGTAAATATACAGAAACTTTCTGACGGCGTATCATCCATGGGTATTGATAAACAATTAAATAATGAATACTCGGAGGTTTATAGGCCTGATTGCTCGACTGGAGATACTTCTGTCTTACATAGGGATCAGGATTTACAATGGCATGAACCTGAGAAAACTAGTCTGGCAATGCAAACTCTGACTTCTGAAACAGAAGATGATTTCGATAACCAAAGACTTAGAGATGCTATAGTCAGTCAGGCACCCTTGCCTGCCACATCTCCACTTCATATTTTAAGTAATTTTAGGGTTCCTTTACAGCCACAGGTTAGTGCAGATGGCACAGGCAATTATTCTCTAAATCCTCCAATTGTACATAAAGCATCTGGCGAACGTTTGGGATTACATCTTCCTAGTACATCGGTCTCATCTAATGGATTCATGGAGCATCTTATGAACCATGCTTCTGGCCAGAGTAATTCTTGGGTAAATGGTACTCAGGGACATCATTTTGGACCATTCAATGGTGGGGCTGCCCATTTTGAACGGCCTCCTTTGGACATGGGAGAGAGCCACATAATATCAAATATTTTGTCATTGGACCTGGATTCTTGGGGCGACTCTTTGACATCTCAGAATCTTGCTAAGTTGCTCAGCGAAAATGATAAACAGGAGGGCTCTTTAAAATCGCCGAACTCTTGGAGAAGTCAAATTAGCAATCAGTCCAGGTTTTCTTTTGCGAGGCAAGAAGACTCTAAAAATCATTTATTTGGTGTTGAGCCTACACTTAACAACATCAACCACACTGCAAACAATCCCTCTTTTGGCCAAGGATTTGTAGACAATAGAGATCCATATCTGGATAGACTTGGCAATGGGTTTGGATATCATCATCGTAATATGGAGCTAGCAGATAATTCTTTAGGTGGTCATACTGCTCTTCCATCCAGTAAACTCCCTGGTGCGTATCAATCAGTTTTCTTGCATTAAAAATGGCTTGCTTGAATACGAGTAAAACAGTAGACTCAAAGTTTCTAATTAGCATGTGTTATGTAAAACGAACTGACAATTGTTCCTGCTCTTGAACTCAGCGTCAAGATCTCAGATTTCTGCTCCCCCGGGCTTCACGTCCCCAAGTAGACCACCACCCCCTGGCTTTACTTCACATGAGAGAATTGATCCAAGTTTTGACTTTCTTAAGTCTGGTCAGTGTCATCCGTCCTACTTCTTTGCCCTTTCCTATCGAATTAGATCATTTCTATATAGAATATCATTTTTGGTTTGCTCTTTGCAGGATCTCAGTTGCAAGAAATATCCCCGTTCATGAGAAATCCTTATCAGGCATCTCCTAGTGGTAATTCAAGTACCAATGATTTTGAATTTATGGATCCTGCTATTCTGGCAGTTGGAAAAGGGAGGCTTCCTACTGGAGTTAACAGCTCAGGCATTGATATGAGGCAAAATTTCCATGTACAAGCTCCTGGTTTTGAAAACGAGTTCAGACTTCAGTTGATGCAAAGATCTCATTCCCCTTCTCAGAATCTTAGATATAATGATGCTAGAGATAATTTCTCTCCTCCAAATAATGCTTATGGTTTTACCTCTCAACATATGGAGCATTCACAAGCCAATAATGCTTCCTCACAATTTTCACTCCAACAACCGAGGAACACGGTAATCTCAAATGGCCAATGGGATGGATGGAGTGAATTACAATCTCCCAATGATATGGGTATTACAGAGCTGCTTAGAAATGATAGAGTGGGCTTGGATAAGCTATATGGTGGGTATGAAAATTCTAAATTCCAGATGACAAATTCAGGAGATATATACAACAGGAGCTTTGGGATGTAATTCTCTTTATTATTACTCTTTGCCTGTGAGCTAGCTTCCATAGATGGAGACACATGAACATCACGTTCCACAGAATGGCCTTGTACAAGAAGAAGATTACTGGCTACTAGTTTCCGTGGGCATTTTTGAGGAACTGTCTCGCTGTAACCTACAGCTAAGCGAGAAGCTTTTGCTTTGTTTGTGGTATGTGGGTGCAGTGCATGGAAGAACATGGAGATTTATTTTGCTTATGTGAAGAAGTGACTTGCATTCAACTTTGGACATGACACAATGTTATTTTGCTTATGTCGAGGAACCAGATGTTTGTTTCGGTGCAAGTGACAAGAATTAGCTGAATCTGAAAGAGGTGCTAACTTCTCTAGACAAGGTGATTTTCTACATTTTTGTTACAGCTCCATAGTTTCCGTGATGACATTTATCTTCCCACATTTTCTGGTCATTTTTTTTATTAATCTTTCCATTTATTTTTTTCCCTCGTTTTAGCACCTTTCCATATCATTTTTTCCAAATTGCTCTTAAATATGTAGTTGGCTGAGGATTGAGAGGGGTAAAATAGTCTTATGAATCATTTTCTTAAACAATGTGCATAAGCAAATGGGAAGATTAATAAAAAAGCAAGTAATTTTTTTAACATACTGGGCCTACTACCCTTTTGCTTTCCTAAAAAAAAGATGATGATAGTGAAACTGACTAGGTTAGTTGATATGATGCAATGTCTGCTGAACTAGTTAAACATTGAGGTGCGTTGGAAAAGGGTGGTATTTTTTTGTAGTTAACTAATGGCTTTACTCGTCGGTCCTTTCCAAGGCCTGCAAGAGTCCTTGAGACATTGAGATAATCTTCTTCTTGTTGTTTGTTGTGTGCTTTTTACACATCTGCTTTCTAAAATATGAAGTGCATCATGAAACTATTGTGGTTACTTAGGGGGGCGTGGGGGTAAGGAGAAATGGACGATTGCAGTTAGCGGCGTAGTGGTGCAGGGCTGGCACCGGCGATGGTGATGGAGTGGTTGGTGGAAGATGAGGGTAATGGGGAAAGTGCCCTTGGGCCTTGGGGAGGGGGGGGTAAATGGGATTATGCGAGGTAAGTCCATTCAATGGACAAAGAGAATGAAATAATCAGCAACCATCATCAAAGGAAATTGGAATATTTCGTTACTTTTCCGGAAAGCCCAAATTAAACAACCCCTTAATTATTTGCGTGCTTCGTTGTGCACTAATTCTCCTATGAGACGGTCTCACATTAACAGTATCGTGAGACCTTTCACATAAGAGGTGGTTACTTTTTCTATTTTTTTTGTCCTTTTTGGTTAGTTATTAGTGTCTTAACATGAGACCTACTGTTCTTTGTGTGAGAAATTGAGAAATTCAATTTGCAAAGCTCTGAAGTAATTCAATAAAATACATTGAGAAATTGAGCTCACAAATATTTTTCTTCTTGCTCTCAGATTTAAGGCTGCATTGTTGCAAACTAACAAGCGATAGCTAAAACCTCGGCTTTTTTTTTCGGAGCTTGTGCTTATTGCTATCTTCTCTTATGACTGTCATGGTTCAAAGTTTTGGAAGCGAGAATGGACATACAGAAATTTTTACGTCGATTATTTGGTAAATACCTTAACATCTCTATTTGTCCATGGTTACCGAATGGTATAGTTCAAAATTTTGCTAAGCATTTGTCATGAGCAATGAATGTATGGTTAAATCCTCAGATGATGATGCCTTCTTGACTGCCTTTTATGTACTTCTCTTGTGGCTCGTGTATTCTTTTGATATTTCAAGGACATGGTGTGCGAATTTGAGCTGTTTTTGCCATTTTCTAAGATTTCTGAGAGACGACTTTACGTGATTGCGGCTCTATGAAGGTATTGTTAGACGGGGTCCTTTGGTTTGAGCAACTATTGTGTGACGGTTTTGAGACGGTCGTATTATGTTTAGGACAACTCATTTATTAGCATTATCTGAGTATATTTATATACATATTTTGTTTTTTTTCTAAAAGTTGTCCGTCTCACTGTGTAAGACCCTCTTTTAGTCTAGACGATGCTTCTTTGCATTCCTCGGGAAAAATCTTGGTTTGGAGTATACAGTGGATTACAGCTTGTAATCTTTAAACAATCATCTATTACTTTCCGGTTCATTTGAAATCAATACAAGTGAGAATGCTGAAAATTGCTTTCTATATACCTGATTGAACAGAATAATGGTACCCACCATATCAACTTGCTACTGGTTTATTGTACTCGTATCTGCTTGACCAGGCAAATCGGATTATATAAGGTTTGTTTATGTTCTACAAAGATTTACGGTAAAATAGTGAAAGCTTATAGGAAGCGGTTTCGGAGGCATGAGGGTACGACAGATCTATAAATCAATTGTAATTCTTTTGTGTCGTTTCTAGAACACCATTCTCGAGGAACTGGACTTCAGCGATTCACCGGGGCCGAACGAGTAATGATAAAAGGGAAATTCGGAAATTTTAACTAGAACTTTTCATCTCAAGCGAGGGTCGAGCTCGAGCACCCTCTGCTAGAGTAGCATCCCTAGCCCCAATCACTGAATATTTCGACCTGTATTTCATCTCAACTAGACAATCACCCACTTGATCATAAGTGGAGTATATTGCTTTTATTTATATATTTTGTAAACCGTTCAGTATTTCGTAAAGGGTTATTTACATTTCTTAAATCGTATACTACATACCATTTGTATTTCAGAAATGGTGTTGACTTTTTCAGTACACCTTTTACTCAATTAGAGTATCCATTTTCCTATATTACCCTTTCATTTCCCCGTCATTTCCACTTCAGTAGTCTATACCAACCTCCCTAAACCTTCTTCCACCACCACCACCACCACCACCACCACCTTAAACATCTCAACCACCAAACTTCCCGGCCATCCACCACTCCACCGGCAACCATACGATGGCAAACTGAAAACCGCCTACCGATCCACCAATGCCCTAGTAATGTTTGATCCGAGTCCCAACCCCCTCTACGAGCCATCTACGTTGGAGGCCTTAAAAATCTCTCCCCCTATCGCCTGCCAACCACCACTTCTCCTCACCGCCTACTTCATCCATCGTAGATGAGTTGGTAGGTGTCCGGTGACTTAAGCGACCCACGCAAAAAAGAAACCTTGATACCCGTCTCATCAGTGCGCTTGTGATAACACCGATAAACCTGATACCAGCCGCTCCTACCCCCACACGCGCTACCATGCCACCCACCATGTGGCGCCCTCTACCCACTTTGCCACCTGACCACCACCCAAAAACCACTCTCTTATCCTAAATATCCCAATACCCTACATAAACATACAAAGATCTTACAAATGATTAATTTCATCTATAAATTATAATCAATGAACTAAAATTCATGCTCTTAAATCAAATTAAGACCCTTGAAGAATTTTAAAAAACTTGTTGATCTTATTATTGGAATTTGAGAGAACTAGTTTTATTTTCTTTTGGTTCAAATGTATACAAATAAAATGTATTTATTACTATAACGAATAAAAATATGTAATGCGAAAATAAACTGCTGAAACTATTTAATGCATGGAGAGATGATAAAAAAACAGCTCAAAAAAAATATTTTGACACTAATTATTGAAGATTTTAAGGCTATTTCCTGTCTTCTACACCCTTACAAAAGTGAGTTTAATTATCATACAACCATTCCTACATCTACTATTGCAACAGGTGATGATGGATATACTCTGTTCACCGATCTATTCCTAGTAATCAACATTCCAAGTGAAGTGTCGAATGATGAAAACACATTATTCACTACTTCTTCATTAACCTCTTCCAACAATTCAGCCAAGCTTCTCGAAAACTCTTCGGTCGCTACTGTTTCATCCACTACATTTGTAGCTACGAAACGATCAACTCTGTCTTTCACTCTCAACTCATCCACCGCTACTTGTGCTCGACAAATAGGGCAAGTAGAGTGAGAGTAAAGCCACATGTCAATGCATTCAACGTGGAACGCGTGAGAGCACCTTGGTAAGCTTCTACCGACTTCTTTATCCGTGAATATGCTCAAGCAAATCGCGCATTCCAAATGTGGTTCGGGTTCTTGCCCTTTTGACTCGTATATGAATATGGGTATGGATTCGAGTACTGATATATCGAGTCCTTGAGTTTGTTTACTCGATTGGGAAGTTATGTCATATGTGTATGTGGTTGAGTGTTCTTGGCCGAGGCGAACCTGACTCAATACTCGTGCCATAGATATTGTGGCACGGGTTTGACGTTGCTGAGCCTCGGCCAGGAACCACCTAGCGTAGATTTGGAGGAGAAGGACAAAGAGGATTACTAGGATGAGACATAGAATGGCCGCCAACATTATGTTGCTCTCGTACGAAATAATGCTCTCCCTTAACATGGTGGACAATGACAGTTAAAACCTACAACACAAGATCAACAAATATACTCCTTTTTAGTATGGTTTATAAAGGTAGAGAAAAGAACAACAAATTTACACTTTATATAGAGTAAAGCCAGCAAACATTAAGACGACCCGAACCCGACGCGAATTAATTGATAACAGGCTTAGACTGAGGTTTAATGATCCATTTATGTAAGTGGGCTGACACAAAACCAACACGAGAATTACTTAATCAGGTTTGGGTTAAGGGTATGTGACCAGTTTATATGTGACACGAACCTAACACGGTCTGTTTGCCGAATCAAACATAGTTACTTCCTATCTCTCACAACAAATACAAATGGTAAACAAATGACTGAGGCATAGTGAATATTACAGAATGTTGGAGAGGAGATTGAGAATTGGTCGTAAACTCATAGGGTACGAACCAAACACGATCTGTTTGCCGGGTCAAACATAATGTTACTTTCTAAATCCTACCTCTCACAACAGATACAAATGGTAAACAAATGATTGAGACAGACTGAGCATTAAAGAATGTTGGAGAGGAGATTGGGAATTGGTCATAAACTCATAGGATACTATCATGAATGAAGATTATAAGGTAGAAACATGAGTAGATCCTAAGTAAGTGAAGGTAGCTAAGTACGTACGTTAGAGCGTGGCTTTTGTAGTTTTGTGTGTAATAATGTAATGTATATATATACATATAAATATATAATGTGATGTTTTCCTCAAAGTCAAAAGTTGGAGAGGAAATAAAGGACTCGTCAACCTAACGGCAGACATGTGACCACCAATGGTCTTTGGTCATTTTTTTTACACAAATTCTTATTTCAGACGGAGGTATCCGTCTTAAGCTTAAGACGGATACCATATTCTCTCACAAAATACCCATTAAGGGTGAGTGGAGAGCACATGGGGGGAGCCCACTTTGTCCCCTCTACCCATTTCCTCTCACAAAATACCCGTTGTAATATCCGACCCGTCTTAAGCAAGACCTACTGTTTTTTTTAATGTGTATGTTGTAGATCCCAATCTTCCAAGGAACAAATGTAGAGTAAATAATAACTATGGTGTGACATTGTGAAACGATGTAGATGAACCATCTCAACCAAAATCTTATAATTATGGTTGAAATTTATATATTATATTTATATTCTATTATTCACAATGTGAAAATAATTCATTATACTACTCCGTGTAAAAAGACAGATCACTTGACACTAAATGAATAAATATTTTATAAAAATAGATCATCTCGTCTTATTTTATATTCTGTGTAGACCAAATGATGCATTCTTATAGAGTTATAGTCAAAGTTTGTGGAAAAATTCTCAAGCAAGATCGCTGTATCAGTTGTACGGTTTACAATAACGTATTCCTTTTCCACAAGTCTCAACCGATTATATTTTGTACTGAAACAATGTCGTTAGGGCTGATATGCCTTAATACGATTATTGTGTCTTGAGATCCCTTCGAAAGGACTTAAAATGGAGGATACAACTTATTCAGTCTGTTTTTGACACGACTAAAAATACTTTTAAAGGTTTTAGATGTCTCTGTTTTAAACTATATATTCCCCTCATATTACCCTAGGTTGTTTTTTAATGATGATGAGCAATTGATATGAATTTCGAGTATTTTTTTTCAAGGATCCAGTTGGCTTGATAACCGTGGATAAATTGTGAATTTGTGACAATCTTCTGAACTGGCGAGAGTTTTGATGAAACCTTGTTAAGAGGGTCATTTTAGTATATTAAGAAAACTCTAAAACATACCATCCTGCATTCAACCCCACTTTACCACTTTACATTTTCACGTTTGTCAACGCGTGTTTTACGCGGTAAATATCGTTAGCTACGTATTTGAAAAAATTATAAAAGTTAGATATTCTTAATGTACTCGTAAAGACAGATCAAACAAGATCCCACATGAATATATTTGCACTTATTTATTGAGAGAAAAATGCAATTAAATGTTCACACATGAATAGTGTAAAAAAGTGAATATGGTAGAGTGGAGTTGAAGGGAGGTAGTATGAAACAAAGTATAGATCTTATTTCGTCTATTTTCGACACAGTACGAAAATACTCGTCAAGATATCTCTATTTCAAACCATATGCCTCTTTAGTTAATCTGTGTCATTTCTAACGGTTCTAACGGTATAATAGAGTTCCGAACACCTGGTAGTCAACTTCAGGTATAATGGCCTTACTAACAAGGGTTTACCTAAAAGTCTCCTTGATTCAAACGAATGTTGAAAACTCTCAAAATTCATATAACGATAACTCATTACCAAATGATTTTTTTTATGGTAATAGAATCAGGAGGTCGAACCGAGGCACATTTATTTTTCTCTTGGTTTTCCACCATTTGCCTGACTGGTTTATCTGAACTGAGAAACCATTTGTTGGATTACCATAAATTTGTGTTCCGAGACGCCGGAATCTCCAAAAATCGTGTATATACACTTCCATTTGAGCCATTCGGGAGGTCGCACCGGGTCATATTTGTTATTCTCCCAGTCTTTCTAGCAAGGGCCCGAGTTCGCTTCAGGAGGTATCTTATTATTTTTCAAGCGCAAAACAATAAGTATACATCACTTTTGCACGATTAACGATTTTCGGCCGAGGATGATATATCGCATAACGGCGTCCTCAAATGTCCTCAGTTGCATCTCAAAAGTTGTGTTGCCGCTTTATCTAAGCCCAGGAACTTCCCTTGCGATTCTGGGACGTTTTTATTCCGGGACCCCGGAATTGTGAAAACCGTGTATTATTATACACTCAATTTTACAATTATGCGATTTTCATTTTCCCACTTTTTTTCTACCATGTCTCGGGTCTCTTCTAGAGGTACCTTATTCGATTTCAATTCCAAACAACAAGTATACATCACTCTTCCACGATTGTTCGATTTTTCAGCTAAGGATTGTCTATCCCTAACTGGCATGCTGAAATTTCCACCGCTGCGCCTCAAAATTTTTATGGCTGCTTTATCTTATCCCCAAGGAACCCTACAAACAACTTTAGTGAAAAATGATCAATACTTAATATTTGAGGTTATAATCAAATAAGATAATTTATAAAGTGACTTTTGACATGTGTTAGAAAAAAGGGGATAAAAAGAAGTATGACCTATATAGTACGACCTCCCGAACTACCCAAATTTAAGTGTATAATACATACGTTTTTGGATTCCAGGGTCGTGGAAACCCAAATATCTTTAATTAACACAAACGATTCACCGTGTAAGATAAAGCGCCCACAAAATTGTTAGAAGCAACGGAAGACATTGGAACGCGATAAACCACCCTCGTGCAAAACTCGCATGATCGTGAAAATGGTGTAATACTTGTTATTAAGGGAAATAATCGAATAGGTAATTCATGTAGCGACCGCGAAATTGAGGTAAAAAAACCGGGTTAAAAAGATATGTCTCGCGATATGACCTCCTGAACGGGCCCCATTGAAGTGTATCATACACGGTTTTCGGAAATCTTAGTATCAGAACAAAAATGTCCATAAAGCACATGAACTGTTTTACGGGTCAGATTAAGTCACCACAGAAATTTGTAGAAGCAAACGGAGTACATTTGAAGCAAATGGATTACATTTGATGGTGGTTGTACGCGATAAACCAGCCTGCGGCGAAACCGTAATATTCGTGAAAATGATCAATACTTATATTCGAGGTTATCATCGAATAAGGTAACTTATAAGTTGACTTTTTGACACGTAGTAGAAAACTAAGATAAAAAGAAAAATGACCAGGTACGACCTCTCCAAAGAACCAAATTGAAGTGTAATATACATCCGTTTTAAGTATTCCACGGTCCTCGATAAAAAATATCCTTATTTCACACAAACGAATTACCGAGTAAGATAAAGCTGCCACAAATTTTTTATAGAAGCAACGGAGGACAGTTGGCAATGTTAATTCGCGATAAACCAGCCTCGTGCACAACTCGCATGATTTTGAAAAGTGGATTTGTACATGTTATTAGGGGATATAATCGGATATGATAACTCATGAAGCAATCTTGGATTTGTGGTAGAAAAACCGATCTAAAAAAAACGTGACTTGGTCCGACCTTCTGAATAGCCCTTATTAAAGTGTATAATACATAGTTTTCGGGATTCCAGAGTCCCGGGACTTGAATGTCTTTAAATCACACGAACGGTATAACGTGTGAGATCATGAGACCGGAGATATTTGTAGAAGAAAAGTAGGACATTTGAGGGGTCTAGTATGCGTTAAACAAGTCTCTGGCAAAACTCGGCTAATCATGAAAATATTAAGACCTCTTTTTTGAGGTTATAATCGAGCAAGGTAACTCATGAAGAACTATGGACACGTGGTAGAAAAAAAAGGGATGAAAAGAAACGTAACCACGTACGACATTTGAACGACCCAAATTAATGTGTATAATACACAGTGTTCGAGATTCCAAAGTTCTGGAATAAAAATGTTTGTAGATCATATAATCAATTTATCTGGTTAGATTAAAAGGTAAAATATATTTCTAGAAGCAACGGCCAACAGGTGATAATTGACATTGTTGGTCCGCGAAAAATAAGCATGGTGCAAAATTCGCATGATTGTGAAAATTTGACTAATACTTGTTATTACGGCTATAATCAAATAGGATAACTCATGAAGCGGCCTTGGATTTGTGGTTGAAAAACCGTGTTAAAAAGAAACGTGTCCTTCTACGACCTTCCTAACGGCCCACATGGAAGTGTGTAATGCACATTTTCGGGATTTCAGAGTCTCAGAACTTAAGTGTCTGTAAATCACACGAACGGTTTTACGGGCGGATAAAGCGACCGCAGACTTTTGTAGAAGCAACAAATGACATTTGAGGATAGTGGTATGTTATAAACCAGTATGAGGCAAAACTCAGATCATCGTGAGAAACGATCAATACTTGTTATTTGAGGTTATAATCGAATAAAGTAACTTATGCAGTGACTTTTGACACGTAGTTTAAAAAACATGATAAAAAAATGACCAAGTACGACGTCCCGAAAGACCCAAATTGAAGTGTATTATACATGCGTTTTCAGGATTCCAGGGTCCTGAAAAAAATATTCTCAATTTTTAAAATCAACGAAAGACATTTGACGGTGTCGGTACTCGATGAACCAATCACGTGCAACACTCACATGATCGTGAAAATAGAGTAATACTTGTTATTAGGGGATACAACCGAATAGTCTAGCTCATGTAGCGACCTCGGCTTTGTGGTAGAAAAATCGGGTTAAAAATATACTTTTCCCAATACGACCTCCCGAACGACCAACATTGTAGTATATAATACACGGTTTTCAGTATTTTGTGGCCCTGGGTCAGAAATAGCAGTAAATCAGACAAACATTTTATTAGCTCAGAAAAAAACTCCCACGCAAATTTTGAACATAAACGGAGGAGATTTGAGGGTGTTGGTATGCGACAAACGTTTTTCAGGGGTAACTCGGTTTATCGAGAAAATGGATAAATACGTGTTATCTGATAGTTTAATCGAACATGGTAGCGTCTACCATGGCCTAGGACACTTGGTTCAAAAATCATGAGAAACTAAAACGCAGCCCAGTACGACCTCCCGAACGGCCCAAATTACAGCCTACACGATTTTCGGTATTTTGTGGCCCTGGGTCAGAAATGGCTGTAAATCAGACAAACATTTTATTGGCTTAGATAAAGCTCCCACGCAAATTTTGAGCATAAACGAGGAGATTTGAGGGTGTCCGTATGCGATAAACGTTTTTCGAGGGTAACTCGGTTTATCGAAAAAATGGATAAATACGTGTTATCTGATGGTTTAATCGAACATGGTAACTTCTACCACGTCCCAGGACACGTGGTACAAAAATTGTGAGAAACTGAAACGCAGCCTAGCACGACCTCCCGAACGGCCCAAACTACAGCCTATATAAATATATAATACACGTTTTTCAGTATTTTGTGGCCCCGGGTCAGAAATAGCAGTAAATCACACGAACATTTTATTAGATCAGATAAAGCTCCCACGCAAATTTTGAGCATAAACGGAGGAGATTTAAGGGTGTCGGTATGCGATAAACGTTTTTCAGGGGGTAACTCGGTTTATCGAGAAAATGGATAAATACGTGTTATCTGATGGTTTAATCGAACATGGTAACTTCTACCACGGCCCAGGACACGTGGTTCTAAAATCATGAGAAACATAAACTCAGCCCAGTACGACCTCCCGAACGGCCCAAATTACAGCTTATAATACACGATTTTCGGTATATTGTGGCCCAGGGTCAGAAATGGCAGTAAATCATACAAACATTTTATTGGCTCGAATAAAGCTCCCACGCAAATTTTGAGCATAAACGAAGGAGATTTGAGTGTGTCTTTATGCAATAAACGTTTTTCAAAGGGTAACTCGGTTTATCGAGAAAATGGATAAATATGTGTTATCTGATGGTTTAATCGAACATGATAACTTATACATCGGCCCAGGACACGTGGTTCAAAAATCATGAGAAAATGAAACGCAGCCCAGTACGACCTCCCGAACGGCCCAAATTACAGCCTATAATACACGATTTTCGATATTTTGTGACCCTGGGTCAGAAATGGCATTAAATCATACAAATATTTTATTGGTTCAGATAAAGCTCCCACGCAAATTTTTAGCTTATACGGAGGAGATTTGGTGGTGTCCGTATGCGATAAACGTTTTTCGGAGGTAACTCGGTTTATCGAGAAAATGGATAAATACGTGTTATCTAATGGGTTAATCGAACATGATAACTTCTACAACATCCCAGGACACGTGGTACAAAAATCGTGAGAAACTGAAACGCAGCCTAGTACGACCTCCCGAGCGGCCCAAATTACAGCCTATAATACACGATTTTCGGTATTTTGTGGCCCCGGGTCAGAAATGGAAGTAAATCACACAAACATTTAAGTGGCTTAGATAAAGCTCCCGCGCAAATTTAGAGCATAAACAGAGGAGATTTGAGGGTGTCGGTATGAGATAAACGTTTTTCAGGGGTAACTCGGTTTATCGAGAAAATGGATAAATACGTGTTATCTGATGGTTTAATCGAACATGATAACTTCTACCACGGCCCAGGACACTTGGTTCAAAAATCATGAGAAACTAAAACGCAGTCCAATACGACCTCCCGAACGGCCCAAATTACAGCCTATAATACACGATTTTCGGTATTTTGTGGCCCCGGGTAAGAAATGGCAGTAAATCACACAAACATTTTAGTGGCTTAGATAAAGCTCCCGTGCAAATTTAGAGCATAAACGGAGGAGATTTGAGGGTGTCCGTATGCGATAAACGTTTTTCGGAGGTAACTCGGTTTATCGAGAAAATGGATAAATACGTGTTATCTGATGGTTTAATCGAACATAGTAAATTCTACCACGTCGCAAGACACGTGGTACAAAAATCGTGAGAAACTGAAACGCGGCCTAGTACGACCTCCCGAACGGCCAAAATTACAACCTATATATCACACGGTTTTCAGTATTTTGTGGCTCTGGGTCAGAAATGGCAGTAAATCACACAAACATTTTACTAGCTCAGATAAAGCACCAACGCAAATTTTGAGCATAAACAGAGGAGATTTGAGGGTGTCAGTATGCGATAAAAGTTTTTCATGGGTAACTCGGTTTATCGAGAAAATGGATAAATACGTGTTATCTGATGGTTTAATCGAACATGGTAATTTCTACCACGGCCCAGGACACGTGGTTCTATAATCATGAGAAACTTAAACGCAGCCCAGTACGACCTCCCGAACGGCCCAAATTACATTCAATAAATAATACACGATTTTCGATAATTTGTGGCCCTAGGTCAGAAATGACAGTAAATCACACAAATATTTTATTGGCTCGGATAAAGCTCCCACGAAAATATTTAGCATAAACGGAGGAGATTTGAGGGTGTCTGTATGCGATAAACACAAACTTCTACAACGTCCCAGGACACGTGATACAAAAATCGTGAGAAACTGAAACCCAGCCTAGAACGACCTCCCGAACGGCCCAAATTACAGCCTATAATTCACGGTTTTCAGTATTTTGTGGCCCCGGGTCAGAAATGGCAGTAAATCATACAAACATTTTATTAGCTCAGATAAAGCTCCCACGCAAATTTTGAACATAAACGGAGGAGATTTGAGGGTGTCGGTATGAGATAAACGTTTTTCAGGGGTAACTCGGTTTATCGAGAAAATGGATAAATACGTTTTATCTGATGGTTTAATAGAACATGGTAACATCTACCACGGCCCAGGATACGTGATACAAAAATCGTGAGAAACTGAAACGCAGCCTAGTACGACCTCCCGAACGGCCCAAATTACAGCCTATAATACACGGTTTTTAGTATTTTGTGGCCCCGGGTCAGAAATGTAAGTAAATCATAAAAACATTTTATTAGCTCAGATAAAGCTCCCATGCAACTTTTGAGCATAAACGGAAGAGATTTGAGGGTTTCCGTATGCGATAAACGTTTTTCAAGGATAACTCGGTTTATCGAGAAAATGGATAAATACATGTTATCTGATGGTTTAATAGAACATGGTAACTTCTACCACGTCCCAGGACACGTGGTACAAAAATCGTGAGAAACTGAAACGCAGCCTAGTACGACCTCCCGAACGGCCCAAACTACAACCTATAATACACGGTTTTCAGTATTTTGTGGCCCCGGGTCAGAAATGGAAGTAAATCACACAAACATTTTAGTAGATCAGATATAGCTCCCACACAACCTTTGAGCATAAACGGAGGAGACTTGAGGGTGTCGGTATGCGATAAACGTTTTTCAGGGGTAACTCGGTTTATCGAGAAAATGGATAAATACGTGTTATCTGATGGTTTAATCGAACATGGTAACTTCTACCACGGCCCAGGACACGTGGTTATAAATCATAAGAAACTAAAACTCAGCTCAATACGACCTCCCGAACGGCCCAAATTACAGCCTATAATACACGATTTTCGGTATTTTGTGGTCCTGGGTCAGAAATGGCATTAAATCACACAAACATTTTATTAGTTCAGATAAAGCTCCCACGAAAATTTTGAGCATAAACATAGGACATTTGAGGGTGTCTGTATGCGATAAAAGTTTTTCTCGGGTAACTTGGTTTATCGAGAAAATGGATAAATACGTGTTATCTGATGGTTTAACTTAACAGGGTAATTTCTACCAAGGCCCAGGACACGTGATACAAAAATTGTGAGAAACTGAAACGCAACCTAGTACGACCTCCCGAACGGCCCAAATTACAGCCTATAATACACGATTTTCGGTATTTTGTGGCCCTGGGTCAGAAATGGCAGTAAATAACACACACATTTTATTGGCTTAGATAAAGCTCCCACGCAATATTTGAGTATAAACGGAGGAGATTTGTGGGTATCCGTATGCGATAAACGTTTTTCAGGGGTAACTCGGTTTATCGAAAAAATGGATAAATACGTGTTATCTGATGCTTTAATCGAACATGGTACTTTCTACCACGACCCATAACACGTGGTTCAAAATTTATGAGAAACTAAAACGCTGCCCAGTACGACCTACCGAACGGCCTAAATTACAACCTATAATACACGATTTTCGGTATTATGTTGCCCTGGGTCATAAATGGCAGTATATCACAAAAACTTTTTATTGGCTCAAATAAAGCTCCCATGCAAATTTTGAGCATAAACAGAGGACATTTGAGGGTGTCCGTATGCGATAAACGTTTTTCGGGGGTAACTCGGTTTATCGTAAAAATGGATAATTACGCGTTATCTGATGGTTTAATCGAACATGGTAACTTCTACCACGTCCAAGGACACGTGATACAAAAATCGTGAGAAACTGAAACACAGCCTAGTACGACCTCCCGAACGGCCCAAATTACAGCCTATATAATACACGATTTTCAGTATTTTGTGGCCACGGGTCAGAAATGGAAGTAAATCACACAAACATTTTATTAGCTCAGATAAAGCTTCCACGCAACTTTTGAGCATAAACGGAGGATTTTTGAGGGTGTCGGTATGCGATAAACGTTTTTCAGGGGTAACTCGGTTTATCGAGAAAATTGATAAATACGTGTTATCTGATGGTTTAATCGAACATGGTAACTTCTACCACGGTCCAGGACACGTGGTTCTAAAATCAGGAAAAACTTAAATTCAGCTCGGTACGACCTCCCGAACGGACCAAATTACAGTCTATAATACACGATTTTCGGTATTTATTGGCCCTGGGTCTGAAATGGCTTTAAATCATACAAACATTTTAGTAGATCAGATAAAGCTCCCACGCAACTTTTGAGCAAAAACGGAGGAGATTTGAGGGTGTCGGTATGCGATAAACGTTTTACAAGGGTAACTCGGTTTATCGAGAAAATGGATAAATACGTGTTATCTGATGGTTCAATAGAACATGGTAACTTCTACCACGTCGCAGGACACTTGGTACAAAAATCGTGAGAAACTGAAACGCAGCCAAGTACGACCTCCCGAACGGCCCAAATTACAGCCTATAATACACGGTTTTCAGTATTTTGTTGCCCCGGTTCAGAAATGGAAGTAAATAACACAAATATTTTAGTAGATCAGATAAAGCTCCCACACAACTTTTGAGCATAAACGGAGGAGATTGAGGGTGTCGGTATGCGATAAACGTTTTTTAGGGGTAACTCGGTTTATCGAGAAAATGGATAAATACGTGTTATCTGATGGTTTAATCGAACATGGTAACTTCTACCACGGCCCAGGACACGTGGTTCTAAAATCATGAGAAATTAAAACTCAGCCCAGTACGACCTCCCGAACGGCCCAAATTACAGCTTATAATACACGATTTTCGGTATTTTGTGGCCCTAGTCAGAAATGGCATTAAATCACTCAAACATTTTATAGGCTCAAATAAAGCTCCCACGCAAATTTTGAGCATAAACAGAGGACATTTGAGGGTGTCCGTATGCGTTAAGCGTTTTTCGAGGGTAACTCGGTTTATCGAGAAAATGGATAAATACGTGTTATCTGATGGTTTAATCGAACATGATAACTTCTACAACGTCCCAGGACACGTGATACAAAAATCGTGAAAAACTGAAACTCAGCCTAGTACGACCTCCCGAACGGCCCAAATTACAGCCTATAATTCACGGTTTTCAGTATTTTGTGGCCCCGGGTCAGAAATGGCAGTAAATCATACAACCATTTTATTAGCTCAGATAAAGTTCCCACGCAAATTTTGAACATAAACGGAAGATATTTGAGGGTGTCGGTATGAGATAAACGTTTTTCAGGGGTAACTCGGTTTATCGAGAAAATGGATAAATACGTTTTATCTGATGGTTTAATCGAACATGGTAACATCTACCACGGCCCAGGAAACGTGATACAAAAATCGTGAGAAACTGAAACGCAGCCTAGTACGACCTCCCGAACGGCCCAAATTACAGCCTATAATACACGGTTTTCAGTAATTTGTGGCCCCGGGTCAGAAATGTAAGTAAATCACACAAACATTTTATTAGCTCAGATAAAGCTCCCATGCAACTTTTGAGTATAAACGGAGGAGATTTGAGGGTGTCGGTATGCGATAAACGTTTTTCAGGGTTAACTCGGTTTATCGAGAAAATGGATAAATACGTGTTATCTGATGGTTTAATCAACATGGTAACTTCTACCACGTCACAGGACACGTGGTACAAAAATCGTGAGAAACTGAAACGCAGCCTAGTAGACCTCCTGAACGACCCAAATTACAGCCTATAATACACGGTTTTCAATATTTTATGGGCCCGGGTCATAAATGGAATTAAATCACACAAAAATTTTATTTGCTCAGATAAAGCTCCCATGCAACTTTTGAGCATAAACAGAGGAGATTTGAAGGTGTCGGTATTTTGTGGCCCTGGGTCAGAATTGGCAGTAAATCACACAAACATTTTATTGGCTTAGATAAAGCTTCCACGCAAATTTTGAGCATAAACGGAGGAGATTTGAGGGTATTCGTATGCGATAAACGTTTTTCGGAGGTAACTCGGTTTATCGAAAAAATGGATAAATACGTGTTATCTGATGCTTTAATCGAACATGTTACTTTCTACCACGACCCAGGACACGTGGTTCAAAAATTATAAGAAACTGAAACGCAGCCCAGTACGACCTCCCGAACGGCCTAAATTACAACTTATAATACACGATTTTCGGTATTATGTTGCCCTGGGTCATAAATGGCAGTATATTACAAAAACTTTTTATTGGCTCAAATAAAGCACCCATGCAAATTTTAAGCATAAACAGAGGACATTTGAGGGTGTCCGTATCAGTGTTACCTGGTTCGGAGTTCGGTGGCGCGAACCACGAACCAGTTCGTCCGTACTCGAACTGGGTCGTTCGCGACACAGGTCGCCGGAATTCGCGACCTAAAACGGTGATACAAGCGAACTCCTCCATAGAGATGATGAAGAGACAGCAAATGTCACAGTTTTAAAAGTAATTGAAAATAAAAAATAATGGATTCACAAGAAGCCATTAAATGAAGGTGAAAGGAAGATTAACCACGAAGAAGATGAAAGAACAATGTAAAATAAAAGGGTAGATTTATAAGGAAGGGTGAAATATTAATTTTTTTATCTAGCTTTTACTAGTGGATGGAAACTTGTTGCTTTCTTGGAAATTGGAAGGTACAGTTAGTGGGCCAGTTATAGGTAATATTAAATTCACTTTTTAGATAGTGGGTACTGTAGAATTTCTAGCTACTGTCTACTAGTAGTCCTTTCCTTGGTAAAATCTCAATGAGCTTAAAAAAGGACGTTTATTTTTCACTTTCTTAAAGAACATTATTTTATAGTTCTTTTATGATAATTGCTCCTTAACACAAAATTTGATAACCCCCTTATCAATTTCGAACCCAGTTCGGGGTAGGTAGCGTTCTTCGAACTCGAATCCGTTTCTCGAACCGAATCGAACCCCGAACCAGGACACCTTGGTCCGTATGCGATAAACGTTTTTCAGGGGTAACTCGGTTTATCGAGAAAATGGATAAATACGTGTTATCTGATGGTTTAATCGAACATGGTAACTTCTACCACGTCCCAGGACACGTGGTTCTAAAATCATAAGAAACTAAAACTCAGCCCAGTACGACCTCCCGAACGGCCCAAATTACAGCCTATAATACACGATTTTCGGTATTATGTTGCCCTAGGTCATAAATGGCAGTATATCACAAAAACTTTTTATTGGCTCAAATAAAGCTCCCATGCAAATTTTGAGCATAAACAGAGGACATTTGAGGGTGTCCGTATGCGATAAACGTTTTTCGGGGGTAACTCGGTTTATCGAAAAAATGGATAATTACGTGTTATCTGAAGGTTTATTCGAACAAGGTAACTTCTACCACGGCCCAAGATACGTGATACAAAAATCGTGAGAAACTGAAACGCAGCTTAATAAGACCTCCCGAACGGCCCAAATTACAGCCTATAATACACGGTTTTCAGTATTTTGTGGCCCCGGATCAGAAATAGAAGTAAACCACACAAACATTTTATTAGCTCAGATAAAGCTCCCATGCAACTTTTGAGCATAAACGGAGGAGATTTGAGGGTGTCGGTATGCGATAAACGTTTTTCAAGGGTAACTCGGTTTATCGAGAAAATGGATAAATACATGTTATCTGATGGTTTAATAGAATATGGTAACTTCTACCACGTCACAGGACACGTGGTTCAAAAATTATTAGAAACTGAAACGCAGCCCATTACGACCTCCCGAACGGCCCAAATTACAACCTATAATACACGCTTTTCGGTATTTTGTGGCCCTGGGACAGAAATGGCAGTAAATCATAAAAACATTTTATTGGCTCAGATAAAGCTCCCACGCAAATTTTGAGCATAAACGGAGGAGATTTAAGAATGTCTGTATGCGATAAACGTTTTTCACGGGTAACTCGGTTTATCGAGAAAACGGACAAATACGTGTTATCTGATGGTTTAATCGAACCTGGTAACTTCTACCCCGGCCTTGGACACGTGGTACAAAAATCATGAGAAACTGAAACGCAGCCTAGTACGACCTCCAGAACGGCCCAAATTACAGCCTATATAATACACGGTTTTCAGTATTTTGTGGCCCCGGGTAAGAAATGGCAGTAAATCACACAAACTTTTTATTAGCTCAGATAAAGCTCCCACGCAAATTTTGAACATAAACGAAGGAGATTTGTGGGTGTCGGTATGCGATAAACGTTTTTCAGGGTTAACTCGGTTTATCGAGAAAATGGATAAATACGTGTTATCTGATGGTTTAATCAACATGGTAACTTCTACCACGTCACAGGACACGTGGTACAAAAATCGTGAG
The DNA here is from genome assembly GCA_022085475.1 of Heliosperma pusillum. Taxonomy (NCBI): domain Eukaryota; kingdom Viridiplantae; phylum Streptophyta; class Magnoliopsida; order Caryophyllales; family Caryophyllaceae; genus Heliosperma; species Heliosperma pusillum. Next base: position 34,570 of record JAIUZE010069975.1, on the reverse strand, counting down.
AAACTGAAACGCAGCCTACTAGACCTCCTGAACGACCCAAATTATAGCCTATAATACACGGTTTTCAGTATTTTGTGGCCCCGGATCAGAAATAGAAGTAAACCACACAAACATTTTATTAGCTCAGATAAAGCTCCCATGCAACTTTTGAGCATAAACGGAGGAGATTTGAGGGTGTCGGTATGCGATAAACGTTTTTCAAGGGTAACTCGGTTTATCGAGAAAATAGATAAATACGTGTTATCTGATGGTTTAATAGAAGAAGGTAACTTCTACCACGTCTCAAGACACGTGGTATAAAAATCGTGAGAAACTGAAACGCTGCCTAGTACGACCTCCCGAACGGCCCAAATTACAGCCTATAATACACGATTTTCGATATTTTGTGGCCCTGGGTCAAAAATGGCATTAAATCACACAAACATTTTATTGGCTCAGATAAAGCTCCCACACAAATTTTGAGCATAAACGGAGGAGATTTGAGGGTGTCTGTATGCGATAAAAGTTTTTCACGAGTAACTCGGTTTATCGAGAAAATGGATAAATACTTGTTATCTGATAGTTTAATCGAACATGGTAACTTCTACCACAACCCAGGACACATGATACAAAAATCACGAGAAACTGAAACGCAGCCTAGTACAACCTCCGGAACGGCCTAAATTACAGCATATATAATACACGGTTTTCAGTATTTTATGGCCCTGGGGCAGAAAAGGAAGTAAATCACACAAACATTTTATTAGCTCAGATAAAGCTCCCATGCAACTTTTGAGCATAAACGGAGGAGATTTGAGGGTGTCGGTAAACGATAAACGTTTTTCAAGGGTAACTCGGTTTATCGAGAAAATGGATAAATACGTGTTATCTGATGGTTTAATAGAACATGGTAACATCTACCACGTCCCAGGACACGTGGTTTAAAAATTATGAGAAACTGAAACGCAGCCTAGTACGACCTTCTGAACGGCCCAAATTACAACCTATAATACACGATTTTCGGTATTTTGTAGTCCTGGGTCAGAAATGGCAGTAAAACACACAAACCTTTTTTTGGCTCAGATAAAGCTACCACGCAAATTTTGAGCATAAACGGAGGAGATTTGAGGGTGTCTGTATGCGATAAACGTTTTTCACGGGTAACTCGGTTTATCGAGAAAATGGATAAATACGTGTTATCTGATGGTTTAATCGAACATGATAACTTCTATCATGGCCCAGGACACGTGGTACAAAAATCGTGAGATACCGAAACGCAGCCTAGTACGACCTCCCGTACGGCCCAAATTACAGCCTATAATACACGGTTTTCAGTATTTTGTGGCCCCGAGTTAGAAATGGCAGTAAATCACACAAACTTTTTATTAGCTCAGATAAAGCTCCCATGCAACTTTTGAGCATAAACGGAGGAGATTTGAGTGTGTCGGTATGCGATAAACGTTTTTCAAGGGTAACTCGGTTTATCGAGAAAATGGATAAATACGTGTTATCTGATGGTTTATTCCAACATGGTAACTTCTACAACGGCCCAAGATACGTGATACAAAAATCGTGAGAAACTGAAACGCAGCTTAATAAGACCTCCCGAACGACCCAAATTACAGCCTATAATACACGGTTTTCAGTATTTTGTGGCCCGGATCAGAAATAGAAGTAAACCACACAAACATTTTATTAGCTCAGATAAAGCTCCCATGCAACTTTTGAGCATAAACGGAGGAGATTTGAGGGTGTCGGTATGCGATAAACGTTTTTCAAGGGTAACTCGGTTTATCGAGAAAATGGATAAATACGTGTTATCTGATGGTTTAATAGAACATGGTAACTTCTACCACGTCTCAAGACACGTAGTACAAAAATCGTGAGAAACTGAAACGCTGCCTAGTACGACCTCCCGAACGGCCCAAATTACAGCCTATAATACACAATTTTCGGTATTTTGTGGCCCTGGGTCAAAAATGGCATTAAATCACACAAACATTTTATTGGCTCAGATAAAGCTCCCTCGCAAATTTTGAACATAAACGGAGGAGATTTGAGGGTGTCGGTATGCGATAAACGTTTTTCAAGGGTTACTCGGTTTATCGAGAAAATGGATAAATACGTGTTATCTGATGGTTTAATCGAACATGGTAACTTCTACCACGTCACAGAACAAGTGGTACCAAAATCGTGAAAAACTGAAACGCAGCCTAGTACGACTTCTCGAACGGCCCAAGTTACACCCTATAATACACGGTTTTCAGTATTTTGTGGGCCTGGGTCAGAAAATGAAGTAAATCACACAAAAATTTTATTAGCTCAGATAAAGCTCCCATGCAACTTTTGAGCATAAACGGAGGATATTTGAGGGTTTCGGTATGCGATAAACGTTTTTCAAGGTTAACTCGGTTTATCGAGAAAATGGATAAATACGTGTTATCTGATGGTTTAATAGAACAAGGTAACTTCTACCACGTCCAAGACACGTGGTAAAAAAATCGTGAGAAACTGAAACGCAGCCTATTACGACCTCCCGAACGGCCCAAATTAAAACCTATAATACACGGTTTTCAGTATTTTGTATCCCCGGGTCAGAAATGACAGTAAATCACACAAACATTTTATTAGATCAGATAAAGCTCCCACGCAAATTTTGAGCAAAAAGGGAGGAGATTTGAGGGTGTCGGTATGCGATAAACGTTTTTCAGGGGTAACTCGGTTTATCGAGAAAATTGATAAATACGTGTTATCTGATGGTTTAATCGAACATTGTAACTTCTACCACGGCACAGGACACGTGGTTCTAAAATCATGAGAAACTAAAACTCATCCAGTACGACCTACCGAACGGCCCAAATTACAGCCTATAATACACGATTTTCGGTATTTTGTGGCCCTGGGTCAAAAATGGCAATAAATTCCACAAACATTTTATTGGGTCAGATAAAGCTTCCACGCAAATTTTGAACATAAACGGAGGAGATTTGAGGGTGTCGGTATGCGATAAACTTTTTTCAGGGGTAACTCGTTTTATAGAGAAAATGGATAAATACTTGTTATCTGATGGTTTAATCGAACATGAGAAATTGAAACGCAGCCTAGTACGACCTCCCGAACGGCCCAAATTACAGCCTATAATACACGATTTTCGATATTGTTGGACCAATTTGATAGTTTTGATAATGACATGTGTTTACGTAATAATATGTTTTACTCGATATATCATATGCGTGTAATTGTGTGCTTTAGTCTTATTATAGCTAGCAACAATTATGAGAAGAAAGATCAAAGTTAGACATAACTTTGATAAAGTCTGTGAGACAAAGTTATAACAACTTCAGGAATAACTTTGGAAGTGAACTTGGAAGTTATAGCTAACCAGGCATAACTTTAAGGAAAATCGCTTCAAACAAGATCTACATAAATCTACACAAGACTCGAGATGGAGGGTCTTTGTGATCAAGATGAAGAGATGATCCGTATACTGAAGATCTTTGTGAAGATTAGATAGTATAGGTCGTCATTCGGTAACTATTCCATTCGAGAGATTTTATGTTCAAAAGTTATAGCTTTAGCCTATGATTTTGGATGATAAAATATTGATGCATGATTTTGGAAATAAAATGTTTTGAAATGTTTTCAAAAGTGAAAGAGTTTTATTTTTATATTTATCAATTATTTTAATAGAGAATATATTTATGAGATTCTATTGGTTAGTAATACAACTTATGGGTTGTCATGCTACCTAGGGTTTCTAATATATTCTATCTCAATTTGTTGTTAACCTAATTAGCCCACCTAGGGTTGGAGCCATCTAGGGTTTCATGGAAACCTAGTATTGTGCCACCTAGGGTTGCGTGCCTTCTAGGGTTTCGTGAGCTAGAGGATTTCGGCCTCCATAGGTTGTTTCCTTAGTTTACCTAATCTAGGATTCTACTATATCTTTACAACAATATTTTTAGATATCAAGATAAATATATTTCTATAAGATAAACCAAATAATATTTTGAGATAAAGATATTTCTAAAAGATAAGCAAATATTATTTTATGGAAAGATAAGTATCTTTATTAAATATTATACTAGGGTTTTAGATCTACTATGATTCTTCTACTATAAATACTCCTTCACATAGAAATTGTAAAATACACGACAGATACACGAAATACACAACATATCACACGACATCTATTTTACTTGTGTTGATTTTCCAAAATCGTTTTAAAGCAAACCTTTGAGCAAATATTTATTATTTTTAGAGTTTGTTTTTAAAAGAGTCGTGCATCAATTATTATCAATCGCTTGAGTGAAATACGTTATTGGATAATAGTACATCATTATAAGCTTACAATTCTTTAACGGGAATTGTGTGAGTTATATTGTACTTTCTTATTAGCGTAAGATAGTATAGAGTATTTAGCGATACTCACCTTGAGTTATAATCATAGTGTTGATTATACGAGTGGGTTGGTAATTTTTGTAATCCGTAGAAAGGTACTAAAAATTATTAATCGAGAATAGTGGACGTAGGTTTCAACGTGTGAAACTGAACCACTTCAAAAATCGTGTGCCTCTCTCTTATCTCTTTACTTTTCGTTATTTCGTTATTCGCGCTTACTTTGATTAATTAATTAGTTGATTTTAATTCATAAGATCAAATAATTAATTACATATCATATAAATCGAAAAAGTGGGGCTAGTTTTTAATACTCAATTCACCCCCCCTCTTTCGTATTCGATCAATAGACTCTACAATTGGTATCAGAGCCTCGTGCTCTTGATTGCCTTACAGCAAGGAGTCTGATCCATTTATCTTTTTATTTTTATTTATTTTCCGCTGCATTTAATTTTATTTTAATGGATTCCAAACATCTGAAGTGTCCCGTATTCGATGGGAAGAACTACAGTCTATGGAAAAATATGATGACCCATTTCATAAAGGGTAACGATTGGGAGTGTTGGCTAATCATTAAGAATGGTCCTAATAAGATCATGCTTGGAACGGCCACTGGCACTTCCATCGAAAAGAAAGAAGATGACTATGTTGAGGCAGATTATAAGAAAGCTGAGAAAAATTCAAAGGCTATTAGTCTGTTGCAAAACGGCATGACCCATACTGAATTTGATCGTTTCTCATCTAGTTCTACTGCCAAGGAAATATGGGATGGTCTTGAGTTAGCTTATGAGGGGACAACTGTTGTCAAAAAGCAACGCATAGCTCTACTTATGCGAAAATACGAATTGTTCTCCATGGAACAAAATGAATCGCTTGACAGCATGTCTACTCGCTTCTCCAGTATCATTAATGAATTGAAAAATCTTGGAAAAACTTTTGACTCCGAGGAAATTGCCAGGAAGATCCTTAGAAGTCTATCTAAACGATGGAGACCTAAGGTGACGGTAATTGAGGAATGTAAAGATCTATCTGACCTATCTTATCAAGAGCTACTTGGAACCCTAATGGCTCATGAGATTACTCTTGATGAAGATGCGGCAAATGATAGTAATAGCAAGAAGGTGGCTTTACAGGCCGAATCTAGTGAAAGACAAGATTCGGATCTTGAAGATGAAACAGTGTTATTTGCTAGACGTTTTAAGAAAAAGTTCTTTAACAAACCACAAGGGAAAACGTTTAACAACAACACCAACAAATCTTACAAGAAGCCAATTGAGTCAAAAGGGTCTCTTTCAAGTCGTGGTTGCTTCAAATGTGGGGATAATGATCACATGATCAAAGATTGCCCTACATGGAAGAAAATCAAAGACAAAAATCAACGAGACAAAACCAAGAAGGAATTCAAGCAAGTGATGATGGCTTATTGCTAGGGAGATCTCGACACAGAGGACGACGAGTCAGAGGAAGAGGAAGTCGCCAACTTGTGTCTAAGCAACGTCAGTCTTGACCTAATTTCTGACAGTGACAATGAAAGCGAATCCGAGATGTGTCTTGTTGGCAACTCAGATTCAGAACCAGATTCAGAAGATGATGAAGAGGTTAGTCATCTTGAACTTAAAAAGCAAGTTAAGAATTTATCTAAGAAGTCTTTAATTAAGTATTTTGAAGAAGCCTTAGATCATTGTCATGAGCAGAGTCTAGAATTGAAAGATCTTAAAGAACAAATTCTTGACATTGCTGAGGAAAACCAAAAGGCCAAAGCTAAAAAGCTCAAGTCTAAAGTTATGGCAACTTCAGCTATAACTTCAGACAAGACAAATGTTGAGAAAGAAGCTCTTGAGTCTAAAGTTATAGCTAATGAAGCTATAATCTCAGAGTTGAAGCTCAACATTAAGCATCTTCAAGCCAAAGTTATAGCTAATGAAGCTATAACTTTAGAATTGAAGAAAGTCAATGAGCTTTTACAATCTCAAGCTAAGGCAAAGGAAGTTGTTATTCTTGATCATGAGAAAGTAAATTCTTTTCTTTCTCAGCAATTGAAAGATTTAAAGGCTGAATTCTCCCAAGCCAAAAGTCAACATAATGAGGAGAAACTTATCTTGAACAAACGGTTCAATGATTTTCGTGAAAATTTCAAAAAGAACAATCCCTCCAAAGACTCGAATGTAGATCATTCGTCGTGTGAAAAAGAAATTCAGTCTTTGAAGGAATTGCTACTACATGCACGAAAAGTTCATGATAAGTGGGAAGGAAGTCAAAAGGTCTTAGACTTCCTTACCGAACAGTCTAACAATAACATGAAGAAAGGTCTTGGTCATGAATGCTATAGTCGTAGAGACCATGATAAATGCAAATCCACTCCTTCTGACCGTGATTTCAGAAGAAGGAAGTACGTCAATCTTTCAGAATATCTGATTTGCAATGATTGTGGTCACAACGGTCATGTTAAAAATAATTGTGTTAAATATGTTAACGACAACAAAAATCAAACTGATTTTGTGAAAGAGCATGACGTGTCTAGTGTTAATGAGTCTGAACCTGAATCTCAACGTGATGAGGTTAGAAACAATGAGTTCAGGTGGTTTTATGACATGGCTTTCGATTACACATCTGTACCTTCAAAATCTAAACCTAATGTGAATCAGAAGCAGTCGTTTAAACCTAATGTGCGTCACAACTACAACAAACCTGTTAATAAATCTAGCAAACCCTATCCTAAGAAGAAAAGAATTGTTAAACAAATATGGGTTAGGAAGGATCAAATACATAGAGTCACTAACCACAAAGGACCCAACTTAGCGTGGGTACCTAAAAGCTGTATTTGATTCTCTTGCAGAAAATAGTGAAAGAAAACAATCTTTGGTATCTCGACAGTGGATGTTCGAGGCACATGACTGGAAACAAGAATTTATTTCTTTCACTAGAACCCTTCAATGGTGGCAAGGTCACCTTTGGAGACAACAAGAAGGGCAACATAATCGGTGTAGGTAAGATTGGTATATCCTCTTCACATGCTATTAATAATGTATATCTGGTAGATGGCCTTAAGCATAACTTACTAAGTATCTCTCAACTATGTGACAAAGGCAACAAAGTCGTTTTTCATTCAAATGTTGGTCGTATCATAGTTGAAGGTACTAGTAATGTTATCTTAGAAGGTCTACGTAAACGGAACGTGTATATGATTGATTTAAACAAAGTCACTACAAGTTCCTTTACGTGCATGAAAGTCACTGTGGATGATTCATGCTTGTGGCACAAGAGGTTTGCACACATCAGTCCAATGATTTTAAAGAAACTTAAGTCTTGGGATTTAGTTGAGGGTCTTCCCTCAATCAAATTCGAACAAGAGAAGATGTGTGACTCATGTGCCCGTTGTAAACAAGTTCGATCTTCATTCAAACCGAAACGAGTAGTAAGTACAGAGCGTCCACTTGAGTTGGTACACATGGATTTGTGCGGACCTATGAAAGTTAGAAGCCGCGGTGGATCAAGGTACGTATTCGTCTAGAGTTGAACGGCACAGAGCCCTCAGGGGAGGCTATCATCCTTAATAGCTGGAACAACATGCTATGTATGGCAAAGAGCTTCTTTCTATTTACACAGATGAAACTTTCGATGAGGTTGTAGACTTAATGAAGGGGGGGGGCTTCTCCCCAAAACAAGTATGATAAAAGTTAGTTTCCATTCGTACGTATATGGCACCGAATTTGATCATTCAAGCTTTTATCGAATATGTAGGAGGAGAATGGTGTAGGAACATTAACTTTGTGCACCACGAACCCCACAACAAATGGGTCTTGTCGTGGAACGTATGAATAGAACATTAGGAGGGACATGGACCGCACTATGCTTGAGTGTAGTGGCCTTCTAAAAAGTGTCTGGGCAGAAGAAAGCCATTAGTTTACTGCAATGCGATGTGCCAATAGAGCTATGATTAGAACCAATTCCAAAAAGACTCCCTCTGAACTTTTAAGAGGGAGAAAACCCAATATAGCTCACCTTCGTTGCTTCGGGAGTAAATGTTTTGTCCATACTAATGGAAAAAGTAATTTGAGCAAATTTGATCCACGAAGTGACGAAGCTGTGTTTGTTGGTTATTCTAATCATAGTAAAGCTTTCAAAGTTTTTAACAAAAGAACGTTGTGCATAGAAGAAAGTGTTCATGTTGTATTTGATGAAGATAATGTGCATGAACAAGTTGAACAGAATGAAGAAGAGGACATGAATGATCCAGACTTTCGTCTCTCCAGAGATGACGTGCCAGAAAATAATGAAGAAGTTCTTGAAGGAATCAATGATGAACTTGATAAATCCGCAAATGACCTTGAACAGAGAACTGAGACAATTGTTGATGATACGAATGTCTCTTCTCAAAACAAGGAAAAGGAAACTGAAGTTATAGCTGATGATGCTATAACTTTGAACCAGAACCAAGATGATGTAACTGAAGTTGTACCAATTTCAGCTATAACCCCAGAGTCCAGCTCAGGGGGAACCAATCTTGATTCTGAATCATTTGAGGAAAATGAGAGTTCATCAGATGATGATGAGCCTAGGAACTCTAAGAAATGGAAATATAAGAGTTCTCATCCTATGGACAGTATCCTAGGAAGTTTGAATAAGGGAGTTCAAACAAGGCGAACATTAAATAACTTTTGTTCATTCTATTCTTTTCTGTCTACCATAGAGCCCACCAACATCAAAGAAGCTCTTGCAGAATCCGACTGGATTGTGGCTATGCAAGAAGAGCTTCAACAGTTCGAACGTAATAAAGTATGGCACCTTGTGCCACGACCTCCTAATCGAACTGTGATTGGTACTCGATGGGTATTCAGAAATAAATTGGATGATTCAGGAGTTATAGTTCGTAACAAGGCTCGATTGGTAGTTCAAGGGTATAATCAACAAGAAGGGATTGATTATGACGAGACATTCGCTCCAGTAGCAAGACTTGAAGCTATTCGCTTGCTCATCGCCTTCGCAGCTCATAAAGGAATGAAATTGTTCCAAATGGACGTTAAGACGGCATTTCTTAACGGTTATTTGGAAGAAGAGGTTTTTGTTGAACAACCTCCTGGATTTTTAAATAGCAAGTTTCAAAACCATGTTTTTAAACTCGATAAAGCTTTATATGGTTTGAAACAAGCGCCTAGGGCTTGGTACGACAGATTGTCAAAATTTTTATTGCAAAACAATTTTAAAAGAGGATCTTTCGACAAAACCCTATTTTTATAGTCCGAGGGTTCTGATTTACTTGTTACTCAAATTTATGTAGACGATATTATTTTTGGTTCTACTAATAATAAATTGTGCAAGTATTTTTCAGATCTAATGACCTCAGAATTTGAAATGAGCATGATGGGAGAATTGAAATTCTTCCTAGGATTGCAAATTCAACAAACCAAAGAAGGGATAAAGATTCACCAACAAAAATATGTCAAGGAGCTAATCAGAAAATTTGGTATGGAGAACGCTCATCCAATGGACACGCCTATGGTAACTGACAAAAAGTTGACCTTAGACGAAATTGGTAAGTCAGTAGATGAGACTACATATCGAGGTATGATTGGTTCTTTATTATATTTGACTGCAAGTAGGCCTGACATTATGTTCAGCGTATGTGTCTGTGCTAGATTTCAATCATGTCCTAAAGAATCACATATGATTGCAGTTAAACGTATCTTGAGATATTTAATTGGTACATCTAATTTATATTTATGGTATCCACTTGAGTGCAATTTCGATCTAGTAGGCTATTCAGACGCAGATTATGCGGGATGTTCTTTAGATAGAAAAAGTACCTCTGGATTTGCTACGTTTGTTGGACCATGCATAATTACTTGGGGCTCAAAGAAGCAAAATTCGGTTGCGTTGTCTACTGCAGAAGCCGAATATATCGCTGCAGGACTGGTATGTTCTCAACTACTTTGGTTAAAGCAACAACTATGTGATTATGGTGTTAATGTTGATTGTATGCCTGTTTTCTGTGATAATACGAGTGCTATTGTTATTTCTAAGAACCCAGCTCAGCATTCTCGTACTAAGCATATAGACATTAGACATCACTTTTTGCGTGACCATGTAGAAAAGGGCAACATTAAACTCGAATTTTGTAGTACTGACGTTCAATGGGCTGACATTTTAACAAAGGCGTTAGCGAGAAGACGTTTTGAGATTTTGCGGTTGGAAATTGGTTTAATCGGTAGCAATTAAATTCATCTTATTTATTTTGTGAACCTGCGTGACTGGCTAGATTAAGACGAGATTGTATGACTGTGTCCGCATATTTCATTGCTAGTATATTTGTGTTTAATATAATATATTTTACGTGAGTATCTTGCATATTTAGTGTTTTATGGAAATTGAATTATGAACCACTTATTTGCCAAAAACCTATCTTATTCACTTTCCAAAATTGAGCCAAATTTTACCCATGAATCCTATACTAGCCGAATTTCTCAAACAAAATAACCTTTCCATATCTGTTTATTTACCAAATTCTATCCTTACCATATCCCAACAATTAACCACCTAAGATTCCCTTTCCTACCCAAATTCAAAATTTAAAATAAAAAAAAAAAAGGAAAAAGAGGAATAGAGTCGGTGCTACACGGCTACTCTACAAAAACACCACTACCCAATCTCCAAAACTCAAACCAAGTCGGGTTCGGTGCTTGAAGGTACAAAAAGGCGTCAAATAAAAAAAAAAAAGGGTACAAGATGGTGTTAGTGAGTTCATGAAATTGGAGGCTTTTGGTCCGAAATTGCTTTTTATGTCAAAAGGTGGTTCGGTTGTTGTGAACCGAATGTGGCTGATTTTTCGGGGCTTGAATCGAAATTGGATGTGTTTATGGGAAAAGAAATGGAGCGCCTTGATGCGCAAGAAAAAAATTGCTGCGGTTATTGAAAAAAAAAAAAAAAAAAAAAAAATGAAAAAACCGTGGCTATGGGGAACACTAGCTCTACCCGTGACCATGTCGGTTCGGGTGTGCGTAGTGAGTTGAGGTCTTGGATGACGGGTGTTGATGATTGCCTAGCAAAATTAGAGAGGAATGTATATTCGACAAGAGATGTATAGGCAAAGGGATCGGATGCAATTCTTGGTGAGCCAAGAAGGTGCATTGGTGCAAAGCGGTTCGGAAATGCGTGAGGGGATGCACACTATACTTGATGCGACGGAGGCTCTTTCTTTGAAGGTTCGAAACTTCGATGTTTGCCTCACCGCCCAAGCTACTCTTGTGTCGACGTGCCTTGATCGTCTTTCTACTCTCGAGTACCGCACCCGACCCGATTACATTAATCCCAACATCATCTGTCAACCCAAAAAGCCTTGATCTTCTTATCCTTGTTTGTTTGTTTCTTGAACTACTTACCAATTCGGCCCAATGGCACCTAATAATCTATTTTGTGGTTTGTAGTTTTAATTAACATTTGCACCTTGATTTTGCTTGGTATATATCGTTTTATATTGCGTATTTTGCATATCTATTTCTTGCCTTGACATGTGTTATTCTAGTCGTTTCATGTCTTTGTTCTTGTCTTTTCAATGATGCCAAGAGGGGGAAGAAATGATATGATTTGAGTCTTTGCTTAAGCTTGCTCCTTGTCAAGACTCGTTATCTCTTAAATTCTCTCAAGCTATAACTTTGGCTAAGTTGTTTTGTTCTTGCGATCAAAGTTGCTATAACTTTGGAGTGCTTTGTTGAGGGGGAACTATACTTAGTCACATTGTTAAGAGGAAATCATATGAGACTTGTCATCATCAAAAAGGGGGAATTTGTTGGACCAATTCATAGTTTTGATAATGACATGTGTTTATGTAATAATATGTTTTACTCGATATATCATATGCGTGTAATTGTGTGCTTTAGTCTTATTATAGCTAGCAACAATTATGAGAAGAAAGATCAAAGTTAGGCATAACTTTGATAAAGTATGTGAGACAAAGTTATACCAACTTCAGGAATAACTTTGGAAGTGAACATGGAAGTTATAGCTAACCAGGCATAACTTTAAGGAAAATCGCTTCAACCAAGATCTACATAAATCTACACAAGACTCGAGATGGAGGGTCTTTGTGATCAAGATGAAGAGATGATCCGTATACTGAAGATCTTTGTGAAGATTAGATAGTATAGGTCGTCATTCGGTAACTATTCCATTCGAAAGATTTTATGTTCAAAAGTTATAGCTTTAGTCTATGACTTTGGATGATAAAATATTGATGCATGATTTTGGAAATAAAATGTTTTGAAATGTTTTCAAAAGTGAAAGAGTATTTTTATATTTATCAATTATTTTAATATAGAATATATTTATGAGATTCTATTGGTTAGTAATACAACTTATGGGTTGTCATGCTACCTAGGGTTTCTAATATATTCCATCTCAATTTGTTGTTAACCTAATTAGCCCACCTAGTGGTTGAGCCATCTAGGGTTTCGTGAAACCTAGTTTGTGCCACCTAGGGATTCGTGCTCCTAGGGTTTCGTGAGCTATAGGAATCCGGCCTCCATAGGTTTGTTTCCTTAGTTTACCTAATCTAGGATTCTACTATATCTTTACAACCATATTTTGAGATATCAAGATAAATATATTTCTATAAGATAAACCAAATAATATTTTGAGATAAAGATATTTCTAAAAGATAAGCAAATATTATTTTATGGAAAGATAAGTATCTTTATTAAATATTATACTAGGGTTTTAGATCTACTATAATTCTTCTACTATAAATACTCATTCACATATCAATTGTAAAATGCACGATATACACACGAAACACACATACATCACACGGCATATTTATTTACTTGTGTTGATTTTCCAAAATCGTTTTAAAGCAAACCTTTGAGCAAATATTTATTATTTTTAGAGTTTGTTTTTAAAAGAGTCGTGCATCAATTATTATCAATCGCTTGAGTGAAATACGTTATTGGATACTAGTACATCATTATAAGCTTACAATTCTTTAACGGGAATCTGTGTGAGTTATATTGTACTTTCTTATTAGCGTAAGATAGTATAGAGTATTTAGCGATACTCACCTTGAGTTATAATCATAGTGTTGATTATACGAGTGGTGAAGCAGGAGCTAGGGGAGCAACCTCATTTGGCAATCCAGTTCAGACAACAACCAACAAAGACACCCATGTTCAGTCTAAGGCAGATCAAGTCCAAACAACTAAGTTTTCAAAAGCAACAAAAGGTAACCATGTCCAAGCAACACACAATCAAGTTATGACACCATCAAAGGCTCATGATCAAGCAACAACAACATCTACACAAGCCATGCCAACCAGAGTAACAAGGTCCCAAATCAACAACAGCCAGAAGGATTCCACAGACACAAGTACCAGTTCCAGGCCACATATCCTACAGCAATTGTCCAAGCAAGGGCTCCAACTTCTTTTCCCATCTAGTTGAGGTCCTTAGCTACAAAAAAGTCCAGGATAAGTTTTCCAAATTATCCTTGGAAGTTCAAGTAAAACAGCCCACAAGTTAATCAGTCACTTTGAGAGCCAGGCTGGTTTCAAGACCAATGGATGAACAAAGGCATCTTACTTTTGTGTGACCCTTAGTAGTATTAATAAGGACGTTGGAAGGAGCTTAGAAGTCCCTCTCAAGGTTCCATTTGAAGCACCAGACAGCCAAAACAACCCCAAAGAAAACTGCTCAAACAATGCCATTTCAGGAAAGGAGACAAACCTACTTTTCAGTTGCTTTTTCTGAAGTTGTTGCAGTCTGTTTTGCTCGTCTTACTAGTAGACTTTTGTATCTCATTTGTTGTTATTTCAAGGGTCCTTTAAGCCCTTAGATGTAGTCTTATGTTGGATGGTGAGGATCTTTTGTAATGCTCTATATAAAGAGCCTTTTGCCTTGAAAGAAACTCAGAATGCTGAATGATAAAAACCAGAGTTTTCACTCTTTCTTTGTTAACCTGTGCCAGCCTTGGTTAGCTCTCAACCCTCAACAAACTTGTGCTAGTCTTAGTTTGTTGGCCTGAGTTAGGGTCATTCACTTGTGCTTGTCTTAGTGGGTGAGTTTAGCTTGGGATTCACTGCATTTAGAACTATCTGTGCTTGTCTTGGTAGTCCTGAATACAGGGTTTTATCTATCTTGTCCTTGTCTTGTGTTGTGTGTTTTCTATTCTTGTCTTAGCCCCTAGTTTGGTGTTTCAAATTGGTATCAGAGCTAAGGTTTATTTCTACTGTGAGTTCATTTAACCAAACTACATTCAAAACTACAAAAATAGCCCAATGAGTGAAGAGAGATTGGCAGGAGTAGAAGCAAGGATGGAGGACCTGGCTGGGGTTGTAACCACCCTAACCAGAGCCTTGGATCAGGTGATAGGCAACCAAATATTTGCTGGAGGAAGAGGCAGAGGTCGTGGGAGAGGCCTAGGTCCACCAGGAGGCAGGGTCAGACCACCTGAAGAGGAGGAACCTTCAGACTCAGATGAATCCACAAGGAGCAGAGCTTCAGGGCATGGCCTCACTGATAAACACCTCAAGGTAGACATTCCTGAGTTTTCTGGTAGCTTAAATCCTGATGATTTGTTAGAATGGCTTAGGGATATAGAGAGAGTCTTTGAATACAAAGGATACAATGATGCTAAAGCCTTTAAAGTAGCTATTCTGAAATTGAAAGGGTATGCTTCCCTGTGGTATGAAACCATGAAGAGTCTAAGGGCTAGGGAGGGTAAGGAACCCATCAAATCCTGGTCTAAGTTGAAGAAAAAAATGTTGAACAAGTTTGTTGCTAAGGATTATACTCAGGATTTGTTCATCAAGCTGTCTAAACTAAAACAAAATGAAAAATCTGTTGAGTCTTATCTGAGAGAGTTTGAGCAGCTTACCCTTCAATGTGACATCACTGAGAAACCTGAACAAAGGATTGCTAGATTCCTAGAAGGCCTAAGCCCAGGCATTGCTAACAAGGTTAGGATGCAGCCCCTATGGTCCTTTGAGGATGTGGTTAACCTATCCCTTAGGGTTGAGAAAATGGGGAAGGAAACAACCAAGTCTTTCACCAAACCTGCTATAACTAAACCTTATGCTGGGGTCAGAATTGGGGAGGGTCCTAGGACTCCCATAACTTTTAATAGGAACCCCTTGGACAAGGGTAAAGCACCTATAAGTCAGCAACCTACCCTCACCCCTTCAGAAGAGAAGAGAAAATGTTATCAATGTCAAGGTTATGGCCACTTTAAGAGAGACTGTCCCTCAAGAAGAGCCTTGACAGCAGTGGAAGTCATGGAATGGGAGAAGGAAGGGCTCATTGAATATGAGCAGGAGGAGGGAACAGGAGAACAGGAAGAGGAAGGTGATGCCCCTTTGGTAGTAGCCCCACCAGACACTGGTCACAACCTTGTTCTTTGGAGGGTTATGCACTCTCAGCATCAACCCCTAGAAGAAGACCAGAGATCTCTAATCTTTAGGAGCAGGTGTACTATTCAAGGGAGGGTTTGTAATGTGATCATAGATGGGGGAAGTTGCACCAATGTGGCCTCAGTTACCTTGGTTAACAAGCTTGACTTGGAGACCAAACCCCACCCCAACCCTTACAAACTCAGATGGCTGAACAAGGGTGCTGAAGTAAGGGTTGATCAACAATGTTTAGTGTCCTTCTCTATTGGAGGCACCTACAAGGATGAGGTGACTTGTGATGTAGTGCCTATGGATGCATGCCATTTACTGCTGGGCAGACCATGGGAGTTTGATAAAGATGCCTTGCATAAAGGGAAGAGCAATGTGTACACTTTTAGACATGGGAATCAAAGGATAGTCCTGACACCTTTACCCCCAAACACTAGGGACTATGGTAGTCCTAGTACCAGTGGATCCAAGGAGGTTCTTTTCCTCACAGAGGCAGCCATGCTCAGAGAGGTGGAACAAGAACAACCTGTATATTTCCTCTTATCCAAACAGGTTGAGGAACCAGTTGAGGTGCCCCCAGAGGTAAGGGAGCTGATCAGTGAGCATGAGGATGTATTTCCAGAAGAACTACCATCAGGACTTCCCCCCCTAAGGGGCATAGAGCACCAGATAGACCTCATTCCAGGTGCCATGCTACCTAACAGGCCAGCATACAGGAGTGACCCCAAGTCCACCCAAGAGTTGCAGAGGCAGGTGGAGGAGCTGATGTCAAAGGGATTTGTCAGGGAATCTTTGAGTCCTTGTGCAGTGCCTGCCCTCCTAGTTCCTAAGAAGGATGGTTCATGGAGAATGTGTATTGACAGCAGGGCCATTAACAATATCACTGTCAAGTACAGGTTCCCCATCCCAAGGCTGGATGACATGTTGGATGAGTTAAGTGGAGCCAGTCTATTCTCCAAGATAGATCTTAGGCAAGGTTACCACCAGGTGAGAAGCAGGGAGGGGGATGAGTGGAAAACAGCATTTAAAACCAAGCATGGGCTCTATGAATGGCTGGTGATGCCATTTGGTCTCTCCAATGCCCCTAGTACATTCATGAGACTTATAACTGAAGTCTTAAGGCCTTTCATAGGTCAGTTCATTGTGGTGTACTTTGATGATATCCTGGTCTATAGTAAGGGCAAATCTGAACATCTGAACCATCTAAAGTTGTTGTTTCTGAAACTGAGAGAGCATAAGCTCTTTGGGAAAATGGAGAAGTGTACTTTCATGGCTGAGGAGGTTAAATTCTTGGGGTATGTCATCTCTGCCAAGGGCATATCTGTGGATCAGGAGAAGATTGCAGCCATCACGTCTTGGCCTATTCCCAAGAACATCACTGAGGTTAGGGGTTTTCATGGCCTAGCCTCCTTCTATAGGAGGTTCATACAGGGATTCAGCACTATCATGGTGCCTGTAACAGAAGGGATGAAGAAGGGTGAGTTCAAGTGGACTGAACAGGCACAAGCAGCCTTTAAGCTCATCAAAAAGAAGCTTTGTGAGGCACCTATACTAGCTCTACCTGATTTTGATCAGCTATTCGAAGTAGAGTGTGATGCAAGTGGGGTAGGGATTGGAGCAGTACTCATCCAAGGAAGGAATCCTGTGGCCTTCTTCAGTGAGAAGCTCAATGGGGCTAAGCTCAATTACTCCACATATGACAAGGAGTTTTATGCCTTGGTGAGAGCCCTCATGTACTGGAGCCATTATCTTAAACCCAAGCCTTTTGTACTTCACTCTGATCATGAGGCCTTGAAATACATAAATGGCCAACACAAGCTCAGTGCAAGGCATGCAAAATGGGTTGAATACCTTCAGTCCTTCAACTTCTCAAGCAAATACAAGGAAGGTAAGTCAAATGTGGTAGCAGATGCCTTGTCTAGGAGACATTCTATGTTGGTGACAATCCAACAAAGGGTGCTAGGCTTTGAGTTTATGAAGGAGCTGTACCAGGATGACCCTGATTTCATGGAAGATTGGTTAACCCTGCAGAACAGTCCTAGAGTAAAAGAGACCAAGTATCAGCTGCAGGAAGGTTACATGTTTAAGGGGAACAAATTGTGTGTCCCTAGGGGCTCATACAGGGACCTATTGGTGAGTGAAGTCCACTCTAATGGGCTAGCAGGACATTTTGGGGTGCAGAAGACCATGGATATCCTGCAAGATCAGTTTTACTGGCCTAGGATGGAAGGGGATGTTCAAGCTATTCTTAGGAGGTTTTCTACTTGCCAAAAGGCAAAGAGTTCTTTCCAAGCAGGACCTTACACTCCACTGCCTGTACCTGACAAACCTTGGGAAGACATCAGCATGGATTTCATTGTGGCTCTGCCCAAGACTCCTAAGGGAAAGGATTCCATCATGGTTGTGGTTGACAGATTTAGCAAAATGGCTCACTTTGTGCCATGTAGGAAGACTGAGGATGCCTCAGGGGTTGCTGAGCTTTACTTCAAAGAAGTAGTCAAACTACATGGAGTGCCTAGATCAATTGTTTCAGACAGGGATACAAAGTTTATGAGTTACTTCTGGAAGACCCTGTGGAAGCTCCTAGACACCAAGCTGCTTTTTAGTACATCCCACCATCCTCAAACTGATGGTCAAACAGAAATCACCAACAAACCCCTAGGGAGAATACTGAGGTGCATTGTGAAGAAGTCACTAGGAGATTGGGATCTCAAACTAGCCCAAGCAGAATTTGCCTTCAACAGGGCCCCTTCATCAAGTACTGGCCACAGTCCCTTTGAGGTGGTCTATGGCAGCAACCCACTCATGCCTATGGAGCTATCCAATGTGCCTAAAGAGATACTGAACTATGATGCCAAGAAGAGGGTGGAACAAATGCTCAGGTTGCATGAACAGGTTAAGAGAAACATAGAGAAGACTAATGAGCAATACAAAATCAAAGCCAAGGTGCCAAGAGGAAAGAAGGAGTTTCAAGCAGGTGATCTGGTGTGGTTACACCTCAGAAAGGAAAGGTTCCCAAGCAAAAGAAAGAACAAACTTATGCCTAGAGCAGAAGGCCCTTTTGAAGTCATAGAAAAGGTGGGAGCCAATGCTTACAAGGTGGATTTGCCAGGAGAATATGGAGTTCATGGCACATTTAACATAGGAGACCTTAGCCCCTACTATGACAGTGAAGAAGAGAACCCTGGAGATTTGATGCTCAAATCTTTCCAACCTGGGGAGGATGAAGCAGGAGCTAGGGGAGCAACCTCATTTGGCAATCCAGTTCAGACAACAACCAACAAAGACACCCATGTTCAGTCTAAGGCAGATCAAGTCCAAACAACTAAGTTTTCAAAAGCAACAAAAGGTAACCATGTCCAAGCAACACACAATCAAGTTATGACACCATCAAAGGCTCATGATCAAGCAACAACAACATCTACACAAGCCATGCCAACCAGAGTAACAAGGTCCCAAATCAACAACAGCCAGAAGGATTCCACAGACACAAGTACCAGTTCCAGGCCACATATCCTACAGCAATTGTCCAAGCAAGGGCTCCAACTTCTTTTCCCATCTAGTTGAGGTCCTTAGCTACAAAAAAGTCCAGGATAAGTTTTCCAAATTATCCTTGGAAGTTCAAGTAAAACGGCCCACAAGTTAACCAGTCACTTTGAGAGCCAGGCTGGTTTCAAGACCAATGGATGAACAAAGGCATCTTACTTTTGTGTGACCCTTAGTAGTATTAATAAGGACGTTGGAAGGAGCTTAGAAGTCCCTCTCAAGGTTCCATTTGAAGCACCAGACAGCCAAAACAACCCCAAAGAAAACTGCTCAAACCATGCCATTTCAGGAAAGGAGACAAACCTACTTTTCAGTTGCTTTTTCTGAAGTTGTTGCAGTCTGTTTTGCTCGTCTTACTCGTAGACTTTTGTATCTCATTTGTTGTTATTTCAAGGGTCCTTTAAGCCCTTAGATGTAGTCTTATGTTGGATGGTGAGGATCTTTTGTAATGCTCTATATAAAGAGCTTTTTGCCTTGAAAGAAACTCAGAATGCTGAATGATAAAAACCAGAGTTTCCACTCTTTCTTTGTTAACCTGTGCCAGTCTTGGTTAGCTCTCAACCCTCAACAAACTTGTGCTAGTCTTAGTTTGTTGGCCTGAGTTAGAGTCATTCACTTGTGCTAGTCTTAGTGGGTGAGTTTAGCTTGGGATTCACTGCATTTAGAACTATCTGTGCTTGTCTTGGTAGTCCTGAATACAGGGTTTTATCTATCTTGTCCCTGTCTTGTGTTGTGTGTTTCTATTCTTGTCTTAGCCCCTAGTTTGGTGTTTCACATTATATATTGAATTGCCTATCTATCCTTAACGTATTTCACATGTATATCTATATATGAATGCTTCTACTTTTGTATTTCCTTTTGTGTACGTTTAATGTGATATGGCTGGGAGAACCCGGAGTTACTCCCCACTGACTGTGGCGTTCATGTTTTTCATGGATGAACAGGTTGTTTGATTTGGATGACTTTTTGCCATGATATTTTGGGTTCGGGTGTGAGCTAGCGGGCGTAGTCCCTGGATGAAACACCTCTGGACGATTTTAGCTTTTTTGCTAAACACTTTTACTTTGTTAACATTTGGAGAGACTTCGTCTCTTGTTGTAGTTTATTTCGTACTTTGGTTTGTAATATTTGACACTCCTCGTATACTTCTTCTTGCATGTATAAAAGTTTTAAAAACTTCATATTTCCGCTATATAATTCACATGCTTGTATGTTTTATATTTCCGCATTCGCGAGGGTTGTCACATAAAGGCTCACGAAATTACTCTTGATGAGGATGACGCAGATGCTAGTAATAGCTTGTAACACCCGCAAATGTACCCTATTTTTATAGTAAAAATATTTTACGGATACGTTTCAGCGAAATTTAGTTTTATATTAGAATTAAATTTTCCGTGTCTAATTTAGAATTTCCGAGTTAGTATTTGGGCTTTAGGCGAGATTTTGAGTAAATTACGTCTTAAGACGTTATGGGCTTTTTCCCATATGTTTTCCACTTACTCTTTCATATACTCCCTTAACCCTAAACTCCCTCATACTCAACACCTATTTCTTCCTCACCAAGTAACCACCAAAACCCTAACCTCCATATTTGATCAAGCTTTAATATCATCGCTACTCCTTCGTTTCTCGCTCAAATTCACTCAAGTTCGTCTTATTCTTTCCCTCTCATCGTCCTCTATCTTAATTGGTAATAAAATTACCGTCTTTCTCGCTTTTCAATTTATCCGTCTTTCTCAAAGGTGAATTATATTCATCTTTTATTATCTAATTGTAGGTGGTGACCTCCAAGACCCCGACAAAGACTACTTCTTGATAGAAGAGGACATCGACGCGGATTGAAGACGCGAAAAAGTAACAGTGAAGGGTTACTCGATATCAATTACGTGTTTTAATGTATTTTCTATGTTAGTAATCGTATTTAGAATAGGATTAGTAATCATAGGAATTGTATTGTTGATGGTAGTTGTTGTTAGTTGATAATTGATAGTGAGAATTGATGATTGATGATGATGATTGAAGTTGGTTAATATTCATAAGTGTTGAAGTGATGATTTTCGTGCATAATACACCCAAGCCGGCCGACCGGCAGCCGGTCAGCTGACCGGCTGGGGAGTGGCTGTATATTATTTATGTTACATTATATTTTGTGCATGAATTATGTCTCAGCCGGCCGAACGGCAGCAGGTCAGCCGACCGGTTGAGACACACCTTACTTTGCCTTCATTTTTCTCGTGTGATGTTGGTCCCACCCAGGTAGCCGGCAGCCGGTCCCTTTGGCCAGCTGGGACACACTATATTTTGGTTGGTTTTCAATTGTTACCATTGGTTCCAGCCGGGTGCACTGAAATTATCAAGGAAACAAGCACAATTGTAAACAATGTAAGCTATGGTTAAGACACTCTATGTTTGCTCTGTTACTTGACTGAAAGCGCTATTGAAATTGATAGAACCAGAACCAAAGCACAAAGCCAATGGTTGAGGGTTGAGACTCAATCCCAGCACACAGCTAAGGACTCAGGCTCACTTCCAAGCACATAGCAAAGGAAGGATATCTCAAGCACACAACCAAGAGAAGTTAACAGAAACAAAGGTTTCAGTTTTGTGTTTTACTTCAATCTGCCTTTCATTCATTAGAAACAAGCCTTATATAGGCAATAGGATTACATCTTGAACGTCCAAACATATATAAGGCTGGCAATGATCCTCAAAAGAAAACAAAATAACAACTACAAACTGATACAAACTGAAATAAAGTAAAACAATCAGAAAAACAGTTCTGAAAATGACAGGTTTCTTGTTGCCTTGCTGCTGCTTTGTTATATGGTACATATGTGGGAATATATCTTTATACATCCCTTTAATCTTACAGGATTATAATGAAATTACGATTTATATGATTAACGGGTCATAAACAAAATTGCATAAAATCAAAAGGATTAGGAATAACCTTTAGTCCTCGCAAATTCGGCCTAAGAACAGATATCAAAGTAGATATCCTCCTAATTGTCTCACCCAAGATTGATCGAGAAATGCCCTTGTATTTGCTAGAAAAGAATCAAAACATTACTGTTAACTTTTTTTTTTTTTTTGTGTTTTTGTGTGATGGAGGCACAAGTGAGTGTAGAATTAGGTTTTAGAATTTTCTCCTCCTTCTATACCTATCTCACGGCACTCTTGGGCTTTTATGAGGAGATTTGTCTCCTCAAAACAACTACCCATGGACCGAAAAATCTTCAATGTATTTGGACTCATTTTCGGTTATATTAGCTTCCATTTAATATAATGTTATACATATTATATTTGTCTAATATGTTGTCATAAATTAATAAGGTCCATTACAACATTTTGTAGTGGATATATTAACGTAACAATTATTATGACAATCGTATAATATATACTTCAATTATAAATATCGATATATTTATAATCCTGCTAATTAAATATAACGGTTTATGTTTAATTACGAATTAACATTTTAATTCGTTTAAGCTCACATTATATACTACAATTAAATATAACATTTTATATTTAATTACGAATTACAGTTAATTCGTCTTAGCTAACATTATTTAATCGTCATTAAATAATTATATCATCATCATATTGACTAACCTTTTAGTCAAAAACACCGACTAACCTTTTAGTCATTTAATCATGCATCAATATGATTATTTTCTCAAATAATCCCATCTCTCAATCAAATCCATTGGGTGTGACTTTTAGGATCAGTTGATCACCGCCATCTGTATGACAATAACGTCAAACTTATCTAGCAAGCCAACCGTTATCGATAAACGTTAATCAACTGATTACAATACAAAGTAAACCCTGTATGAAACGTTAATCAACTGATTACAATACAAAGTAAATCCTGATAAAGGTTGGATATTTTCTTCAACTCAAAACTTGCAAATACAAGCGCAGTATGAAATGACCCAGTGAAAATCTACTTAGCCTCCTGTTACGGTCGACCATGAGAAAGAAACCAAAGTCACCCAAAAACTGTCTTTATCTCAAGAGACAGTCGATAGTCAAAAGAATCGACTCTAGGAACACTATGGATGTCCTATCCACGACCTGGCACCTAATGTTCTGAAACATTTAGGACTCCATAACGTCGTCAGAAAATGTCCTGCGCAGTTTAATTATAACCCGCATCTGTGATCGATCAGTCAACAGTTTGACTTATGGCTCGTTGAACCCACCATCAATCGACGTCACAAAATAATTGCCAGAGTTATCAGCTCATGTAGGCGATTACGGACCAAAACAAAATATAATGTAATTCAGTTCACTTTGTGGTGTTCAATGTTGTCAGTACAACCCACATGAAAAACAAAATACAAAACAAAACGATGATTTCATAGATAGTTTTTATGAAAAAAATACAGGTGTCTAATCCATATAAAACAACTAATACAACTCAGGAACAAATTTGATTCCCATGGAAATAACGTGCCCTTCATGCATATCATATCTCAATGGTTTAGTGAGAGGATCTGCGACGTTATCATCCGTAGAAATCTTGTCTATCACTATTTCCCTTTGCTCCACGTAATCTCGGATCATGTGAGTCTTCCGTTGTACATGCCTAGACTTGTTGCTGGACTTGGGCTCCTTAACCTGGAAGATGGCACCACTATTATCACAATAGATGGTGATCGGGTCATCCGAAGTAGGAACTAAAGTTAGTCCTTGTAAGAATTGACGCATCCATATAGCTTTCTTCGCAGCCTCTGAAGCAGCATAGTACTCAGACTCAGTCGTAGAATCTGCTTTAACATTTTGTTTGGAGCTTTTCCAGCTGACCGCAGCGCCATTAAGAGTAAACACGAATCCAGACTGAGATTTCGAGTCATCTCGATCCGTTTGGAAGCTAGCATCTGCGTAACCGGTTGCGCATAGCTCAGTGTCACCTCCATAAGTCAATACCCAATCCTTAGTCCTCCGTAGGTACTTAAGGATATTCTTTACAGCTATCCAGTGTGTTTCACCTGGATTGCCTTGGTAACGACTCGTCATACTCAATCCCACGTCTGGACGTGTGCATATCATGGCATACATGATCGATCCTATAGCTGATGCATAAGGAATCCGACTCATGCACTCGACCTCTTTCGATGTCTTTGGTGCCTGAGCTTTACTCAAATGCATCCCAGAGACCATTGGAAGGTTCCCCTTTTTGGAGTTGGTCATGCTGAACCTCTCAAGAATATTATCTATATAAGACTCCTGACTGAGGGATAATATCCGTCGTGATCTATCTCTGTAGATACGGATCCCCAAAATTCTTTGTGCTTCACCCAGATCTTTCATCTGGAAATGGTTCTTTAACCAAACTTTTACCGAAGTTAAGAGAGGTATGTCATTTCCAATTAAGAGTATGTCATCAACATACAATATTAGAAAGACAATCTTGCTCCCACTCGACTTGATATATAAGCATGGTTCCTCGACCAATCGAGTAAATCCATTCTCTTTTATCACCTGGTCGAAACGATGATTCCAACTCCGTGAAGCTTGCTTAAGTACATAAATGGAACGCTTAAGCTTGCATACCTTCTTTGGATTTTTAGGATCAATGAAACCTTCGGCTTGTACCATGTACAACTCCTCCTCCAAATAACCGTTTAAGAAGGCGGTTTTCACATCCATTTGCCAAATTTCATAGTCATGAAAAGCGGCAATCGCTAAGATTATCCGAATGGAACACAGCATAACTACGGGTGCAAAAATTTCATCATAGTGCAATCCTTGCACTTGAGTAAAACCCTTTGCCACTAGTCGTGCCTTGTATGTATCTGGTTGTCCTTCTACAGAATTCTTTATTTTATAAAGCCATTTGCACTGAAGAGGCCGAACCTTATCAGGTAAGTCAACCAGATCCCATACATCATTCTCATACATAGAGTCCATCTCGGATTGCATGGCTTCAAGCCATAGCTTAGAGTCGGAACAGGTCATGGCACCTTTATAGGTAGCGGGTTCGTTACTCTCTAGGAGT
Source organism: Heliosperma pusillum (assembly GCA_022085475.1). Lineage (NCBI taxonomy): Eukaryota > Viridiplantae > Streptophyta > Magnoliopsida > Caryophyllales > Caryophyllaceae > Heliosperma > Heliosperma pusillum. The sequence continues at coordinate 9,259 of JAIUZE010069975.1, read as the reverse complement.
AAAACGTCATCTCTCCCATTCTCCTCGACCATACCAATGTATCTGTCTGGAGGAATGAAGACTCTACCCGACCTTCTAGGTTCCTCAGGAATATTTACCGCAGCCGATGATGAAGGAACAGTTTCCTCCATTGGTTGCTCGGTTGTTGGTTCTTGAATCTCCGACAGATCGAAGGTTCCATTACTTGTCCTATTCTCGAGAAATTCTTTCTCTCAGAACGCCGCACTAGCCGCAACAAAAACTCGATGTTCGGTAGGCGAGTAAAAGTAATGACCAAACATCCCTTTTGGATAACCAACAAAGTATGTCTTGACCGATCGTGGGCCGAGCTTATCGTCAGGTGTCCACTTGACATAAGCCTCACAGCCCCAAACCCGAATAAAGGACAAGTTAGGGACCGTTCCCTTCCATAATTCATATGGAGTCTTGTCTACAGCTTTAGACGGACTTCGGTTAAGTATTAGAGCAGCTGACAATAGAGCAAATCCCCATAATGAGTCAGGTACAACCGTGTGACTCATCATGGATCGAACCATATCAAGCAATGTTCGATTTATCCGTTCGGACACACCATTCAATTGTGGTGTTCCAGGTTTAGTTAACTGTAGTACTACACCACAGTCTTTAAGGTGTTGATCAAACTCATTCGAAAGATATTCGCCACCACGATCTGAACGTAGTGCTTTAATCTTTCTGTCCAGCTGGTTTTCAACCTTATTCTGGAATTCCTTAAACTTGTCAAAGGACTCACTTTTATGCTTCATTAAGTAGACATAACCATATCTACTCAAATCGTCCGTGAAAGTGATAAAATACCTATAGCCATCTCTAGCGTTGATTGACATAGGTCCACACACATCAGTATGTATGAGTCCTAATAGGTCAGCAGCGCGCATTCCAACACCTTTGAAGGAATTCGAGTCATTTTGCCTATGAGACATGATTCACACGTGCCAAAAGATTCATAGTCAAATGGGGAGATAGTCCCATTATCAATGAGCTTTTTCACGCGTTTTTCATTTATGTGTCCCATACGGCAATGCCATAGATAGGTTTGATCTTTATCACGAACCTTTGCTTTCTTATTACTCACACGCATTATATCTGTGGTTTGATCTAAAACATATATTCCATTCATGGAAATAGCTTTACCATAAATCATATCGTTTAAAGAGAAAATACAGCTATTATCCTTTATTGCAAACGAAAATCCGTCCTTATCAAGTACGGAGACTGAAATAATGTTCTTAGATAAACTGGGTACATAGTAACAGTTATTCAGAAATAACTCAAATCCACTCGGGAGTTGGAACATATGTTCCAAGTAAAACGGCAGCTACTCTCGCTCCATTCCCCACTCGCAGGTCCACATCACCCCTTGCGAGAGTTGTGATGTTTCTTAGGCCCTGCAAATGATTGCACAGATGAGAACCACAACCTAATACCCAAGTTCCGAAACCTGCATGGTTGATCTCAATCATATGAATAAAAGAAGAAGACATACCAACAGGAGAGACGCGGCCTGCTTTAATGTCCTCACGGTACACGGGGCAGTTCCTCCTCCAATGCCCAAACTTGTGGCAATGGTTGCAGTCCACGTTACCTTCATCGCTCTTTGTCTTGCCTTGTGAGCTACCGCTAGTCTCACCAGGCCCACTCTTGCCTTGCCCTGGCTTTTTGAACTTCGGCTTCCCTACAGCTAGGTTGGCCTGAGCCTTGCCCTTACCTCTACCCTTGTTGTTAATCATGAGAACGTCCTGTTTCACGCTCCCACTCAATTTCAGATCACTCTCGGTCTGTACGAGAAGTGAGTGGAGCTGATGACGACTTTTCTTCATATCATTCATATAGTAATTTGCCCTGAAAAGGGCAAAACCATCATGAAGTAAATGAAGCAGTCGATCAATAATGATCGTCTCATCGATTTTACAACCAAGAGCCTCCAGCTTCTCGACATTCTCGATCATAGCAAGAATGTGTGGGCTAACCGCTTGGCCCTTCTGAAGTTTCGCTTCAAAGAAGCGACAGGTATACTCATAACTAACGATCCTCAGAGCTTTCGAGAACTCGTTAGAAAGAGTGGTGAAAATCTTGTTTGCACCTTGGGCAATGAATCGTCTTTGCAAATTGGATTCCATTGAAAAGATGAGTACGTTCTTTATCGCACCCGCCTCCATTACGAAATCACTATAAGCAAGTGATTCATTTGCTCCTGCATTGGGGCCTGGGTTAGTCGGTATTGGCTCAGTCAAGTACTTGAGCTTACCGTCAGCAATGGCAGCATTCCGTAATGCCGCCTCCCAGTCCGCAAAGTTGGGCCCGTTATTCTTCAATCGCGTTGACTGATTCATAGTGTCCATGAACATCTTAAGCCAGGACTCACGTCCGAGCGTGGCACTTGGCATTGGGTCATCAGTATGGCCAGCCATTTGTTATTTAGCAGTTATATCTGTATATTTGACTGTGAAAAAGAAAATAAATATGATAAGTTTCATCGTTTTAAATTTGAGTCTAATGAAAAACTGTTTAATTCGATGACTCGTGCATTTATACAATTGACCTCCCTCAAAAATTATATAAATGATCCCAGGACTCAATTTCTGTAAATTGATAAACCAACCTCTTGGCTAATTCTACTTTTAGAATTCCTGGTCGATAAATTTCTGTAAATTCTATCTTTAGTCCATCATAATCACGAGATATTACTCGTACTATAATGTTGAGATAAAATAGGTCAACACTCACTACTTACCCAACGTAGACGGGGTCATATTATGACTTCCGACGAAGAAGGGGCTTATAGTAGTTTTTCCTATAAAGACTAATCTCAATTTTCATTTTAGAGGAAGATCCCATCATCTTAAATTTAATTCATTTTAAGTGAACAAATTTCTAGCATTTCGTGAATGATTTAGACTAAGGTGATGGCCCTATGAACGATTGACATCTGTATGTCTAAGATGAAAATTCAAACTATATGAATCATTTTTCATGCATTTTAGGTGGTTTGGTTTAGGCGGAATATGATGCAATAATATAACATGTGAATGAAAAGCAAAAGAATGAAAAATACGTAAACTATTACAACGGTCCTAGTGTGGCCTATCTACCAAAATGAACAGTAAATACAAGTTTGGAATACATCCTTATGGACCCGAGAAGCTTGACTTGATGTTCCATCTTGGTCCATGAAGCGGGAGTGAGCATCCGATCTCCGTCTTTAGTCTTCTTAAATTACATTTAAAAATTACAAAATAACCCTATTTACATTCTAATTCCAAAACATAATTAAAAGAAAAATAAAAGGAGATTCGAGATCTCAAAATTACATCCAAACCATGTTTTCATCATTACGAAAACATGATTAACAAAGGCCACACTAGGTATTACATATTTCAACCAATTGCAAAAATACGTAAATAAAACCATTCATTCATTCAATCATTCGACAAAAATAAAATTGCATCAACTAAATAAATTAATTATACAAAACATAATTCATTAATTATGTTGATTAATTATCCAAACCACCATTATATACGATCAAAATTATGTGACAATTCCTTAATTGCCCACAACAATTTTAATCTACCATAATCCAATTTTATTTTAAACCTTTTTAAAATAATCGGGTATCATTATTGTGAACCTTTTCACAATAACAAACAAACATTATCTTTATAATGCCCAAAAAAAAAAATAAACAAAATTTTTTTTTTCCCTCTGTTCACTGTTCACGTGAACAGTACCAGCACCAAATTTATTTTTTCTCTTCTTTTTTTTCTCACGGTGTAATCTAAAACCGAAAAAAACATTAAAAATAAATAAAAAATACCTGCTGCTAATAAAAAAAAACCAGAATTTTTTTTTTTTTATATTGTACAGTAGCAGCACCAAAATTGGAACGGTTTTAAGACGATTATGCTTATATTAACTAGATCGGTGCAAACAAACAATGCCTAATCGTTATTAAACATTGATACAAGTAGATGATTCAAATTAACCTTTTAATATGAACATCTAAAACAGTTTATACCGAAAATATATAGCACAAAAATTGATGTTCATTAACATCCAATACAATTCCATTTACATTCTAATTTAATCCTTATTAAATTAAAATATCAACAAATTCATATATTATCATCTTTAAAAGATTAAAACCATAATATGAATGAATCTTTAATGGAACCCAAAAAAAAATCAGGGCAAAAAAAATTAAAACCGTGAGTAACATTTTTTTAAAAAAATTCGATTTTTTTCTTTCAATAATCAAATAATCATACAATTTAATATTTATGAAAATCACATAAAATAATTTCATAGCCCTAAGGCTCTGATACCACTTGTGGGAATATATCCGTATACATCCCTTTAATCTTACAGGATTATAATGAAATTACGATTTATATGATTAACGGGTCATAAACGAAATTGCATAATAAACAAAGGGATTAGGAATAACCTTTAGTCCTCGTAAATTCGGCCTAAGAACTGATATCAAAGTAGATATCCTCCTAATCGTCTCACCCAAGATTGATCGAGAAATGCCCTTGTATTTGCTAGAAAACTTTTTCAAAAGTTACTGTTAACTTTTTGTGTTGTGTGAATGATGGAGGCACTTGTGAGAAAAGAAATTAGGGTTAGAATATTTTTCTCTTCCCTTTGTATTTCACGGCACACATGGTAGTCTTATGAGGAGATTTTTCTTCTCAAAATAACTACCCATTGACCGAAAATTCCAGAGTGAATCTGGACTCTTTTTTCGGTTATATTCGCTTCCATTTAATATAATGTTATACATATTGTATTTGTCTAATATGTTGTCATACATTAATAAGGTTCATTACAACATTTTGCAGTGGATATATTAACATAACAATTATTATGACAATCGTATAATATATACTTCAGTTATAAATATCGGTATATTTATAATCCTGCTAATTAAATATAACGGTTTATAATTAATTACGAATTAACATTTTAATTCGTTTAAGCTCACATTATATACTACAACTAAATATAACATTTTATATTTAATTACGAATTACAGTTAATTCGTCTTAGCTAACATTATTTAATCGTTATTAAATAATTATATCATCATCACATTGACTAAGCTTTTAGTCAGAAACACCGACTAAGCTTTTAGTCATTTAATAAGGCATCAATATGATTATTTTCTCAAATAATCACATCTCTCAATCACATCCTTTAGGTGTGACTTTTAGGGACCAGTTTATCACCGCCATCTGTATGACAATAACGTCAAACTTATCTAGCAAGGCAACTGTTATCGATAAACGTTAATCAACTGATTACAATACAAAATATACCCTGTGAACCTACAGAGGTTTATTTATGTTATTGCACTAACTGTGGAGGACACTGGCACCAACAATTTTACTATTATATCAATATATAATGAGTCCCACAATGCCCAATTATTTTATTTTACAACTCTTTGTAAATATAATTAACTAATTACCCTACATCAAAATATATGCATAACCTCAACTAATTTAATGAATTAACTATTAACCATTAAATTAAATCTTATTTAATCGTTTTAAAATAAGACGTAAAATTTATTCAGTCAGTTATCGTATAATTGACTAATAAACTTAAGTGGAATGAGTTCCTAACTCAATTTCCAATAAATAACTCTCGTAACTAAACGTACATATCAAATATATGTAATGCTCTAATTAAACTGTATCATATACAAATAATTATTATTTTATTTGGGTCTCATCCTATAGGTGTGACCTAAAGGGATCAGTTGATCACCGCCGTCATACGACAATGACGTCAAACTCTAGTCAGCTGGACGTTACCGATTTACGTTAATCAACTGACGTGGAGTATCCAAATATACTTATCATGCCATGTATATTCCAAATGAGATTTATTATATAAATGCACTATTGTGGAGGACACTTACTCCAACAATCTCTCACTTGTCCGATACAAGTTGTGCATGTAGCAACACTATTGCGGAGGACTCCTCCTCCGAAAATATCTCCCACTTGTCTCGACAAGTTGTGTGCTACCGATTCTCTTGTCTCTTTTGCGTCACATCCTCCCACTCATCGCAAGGTGTCTTACAGGTCAAACTTGCGATTGAAAATTATGTGTAGAGTGGTTTTCTCGATCTGGGAGAGTAACTGTCTGACTGGAAAATCTACCAGAGTTCTCTTCCGAGCGTGGCCACGCATTTCCAGTTACTACTCCTCGAGTGGCCCGAAGATATGAATACCCAACGTGGGTGGACAATTCCTGTTGACCCATCTTACACTGTATGATGCAGATCACCATGACCCAGAAGATGTCCATCGGCCTCCTTTCACGGCACGACCTAGGACAAAAACCAAAGTCAATCGGAAACTACACTGACTCAGGTAAATGGTCGCCAGTCTAAAGAATCGACTCATAGGAATAAAATAGAAATCCCCTCCACGACCAGGCTTCAACAATTTTGATAAGGGACTCTATTATGGTCACTGTCCGACAGAGTGTCTCAACAGTCTGTCTATGTAAACGACTAGTCATCTCCATGACCCCATGGTGCTGAACCAACCATCGATCGACTTACAATCTAGTCACTTGAGACGTCACCTCAAATGAGTGACTAGGGAAAAAACACTGAGTTCATCATGTTCACTTGAATTGGGTTCAACTTTTCTTTCAACCAATTCGGATAAACAAAGTATTAAAATTTAGTCAAACTAAATAAGGAGTTTTTAATGAAACTCTAACAATGAATGCGATTATCAAATATTTGGAAAAATTGATACGCTATCAATAATTTCTCTTTGTCTACGTAATCTCATATTACATAAAACTTTCTGAGTACGTGTCTAGGTCTGAATCCAGAATTAGGCCCCTTAGCCTAAAGGAAGCTCCCACTGTTTTACCAGTATAATGGGATAGGATATACAGCTATAGGAACTACTTCTTGTCCCTCCAATACTGTCGAATACAAGCTACTTTCATATGCATCATCATATGATGCAATATACTCCATTTCCGTTGTGAAATACACAATGATAAACTGCCTGGAACATTTCCATCGGATACATGACATTTATATTTGGAAATGTCACTCCTACTTGGAACCTGTCCTACAGTCCTTTCTGCTTGGTACTTTTCAAACTGATAAATCTTCTATAAAACACAGGCAGTTCGTGATTTCAAATCACTTTGATTAGTTTGGAAACTGATGTAACAACCCGAAAAGTACCCTATTTTTCTAGTGAAAATATTTTACGAATACTTTTGAGCCTGTTTAAGTTTTTAAAGTGGAATTTATTGTTTCGAGTCGTATTTTGAAATTCCGAGTTCGTATTTGGAATTTCTGAGAGATTTCATGAAAATCCCGTTTTTAGTCATCTTTGACTTTTCTTGACTTTTAAGTCGTCTTTGACTTTTCTTGACTTTTTTAAAGTCGTCATTGACTTTTCTTGACTTTTAAGTCGTCATAAACTTTTCTTGACTTTTAAGTCATCTTTGACTTTTCTTGACTTTTAAGTCAACTTTGACTTTCGTTGACTTTTTCCGACTCACCTCGTAATTTAAAGACCGAAATTTTATTTGAAAAAAATAATAAATTTAATTTATTTTTATTAAGATTTATTTGAATTTATGATAATTTAATATAATTATTTTGAATTTATTCGGAATTAAAGAATAACTTTTATGATTTAACCCCAAACGTCATTTAACTATTCCCGGGTCAACTTAAGTCCCGAAACCCGACTTTGACATGAGTCACACGCCCCATGTCACCTATTTTCCACTCATGTTAGATCTTTTAATTAATATGATTAAACTCATAAAAATATCTAAGATATTTGTAACTTTATCGGTCTGTCAACTTAAATTCCGCAATCGCTTAAAAACAGACCCGATTTCTCTTTGTTTCTCACGTCTCTTTCTACTCTCTTAAGCTAGATATTTTCTTTTCTTTTGTTTACAATCACATAATGTAACACCCGGAAATGTACCCTATTTTTCTAATAGAAATATTTTACGAAATCGTTTCAGCAATTTTAAGTTTTAATTTATAATTTTAAGTTCCGAGTCGAATTTTGAATTTCCGAGTTCGTATTTGGAATTTCTGCGAGATTCCATGAAAAAGCCGTCTTAAGGCGAGTTATCTTTTCCTTACTTACTTTTGGTTGACTTTTCCTTACTTATACTCTAATTTCCTTAACCTAATTCTTCATTTAACACAAATCAAGCACACAACCCCCCTTTCTTCTCCCTTAAGAAATCTCATCTTTTCCCTCTTTGAATTCAATCTTAGAATTGGCGTAGTTTCTTCGTTACTCGATAGAATTTACGTAAGTTCATCTTATTCTTCCTCCCGTACCTTCCTCTATCCGTATTGATAATAAAATTATCGTCTTTCTCGCTTTTTAAGCATTCCGTTTTTCTCAAGATGAACTTTATTCATATTTTTACGATCTATTTGTAGGTGGCGACCTCCAAGATCCCGACAAAGACTATTTTCTTATAGAAGAGGAGCTTGACGATCATTAGAGACGCTTAAAGGTAACGGTGAAGGGTTACTCGGTATTACTTACGTGTTTTACATGTTTATATGCTAGAAAATCGTATTAGATTACGATTAGGAATATTAGAAACCATGCTATGATTAGTAAATGATGTTATGTGATGAATATTGATGATATATATTGATTGTTGATGATTATTAGAAGTATAATTGAGTTTTGAAATGAATTGGTTAAGCTTTGGAAGCTCACGGGTGAAGAAGTGCTCTTAGCCGGTCGACCGGCCGCCGGTCTGACCACCGGCTGGGAACACATCAGTAACTCCTTTGGAAACTTGGGTTTTTGCATGATATGGTGCTCCAGGCCGGCCCACCGGCCGCCGGTCCATCCACCGGCCTGGAACACATCAGTATTGAAGTTTTGATTTTGGGGTGATTGTCTGAGCCGGTCGACCGACCGGCCCAGACCCCTTTTCTCTGTTTTTGGGATTTTGCCTGTGTTCTGAGCCGGCCCACCGGCCACCGGTCACTTGCCCGGCCTGCAACACGGCTGTGTTGTTTTCCTTTGACTTTTAAAACTCGTGATTTATAATAGTTCGCATGATCGGTTTATCGTATTTTTACGTAATGTCTTAATTTCAGTTTTGGATATATGATATTTTCTTTCGCATGTTCACATGTATCACATGTTTTGTGACAGTTTTTGGTATGTTCCCACTTTTAGTCGGTTTTTACAAGTGA